>JAAWXA010000043.1:2255531-2401527 GCA_038090715.1 Florisuga fusca
TTTCCTTTCCTTTCCTTTCCTTTCCTTTCCTTTCCTTTCCTTTCCTTTCCTTTCCTTTCCTTTCCTTTCCTTTCCTTTCCTTTCCTTTCCTTTCCTTTCCTTTCCTTTCCTTTCCTTTCCTTTCCTTTCCTTTCCTTTCCTTTCCTTTCCTTTCCTTTCCTTTCCTTTCCTTTCCTTTCCTTTCCTTTCCTTTCCTTTCCTTTCCTTTCCTTTCCTTTCCTTTCCTTTCCTTTCCTTTCCTTTCCTTTCCTTTCCTTTCCTTTCCTTTCCTTTCCTTTCCTTTCCTTTCCTTTCCTTTCCTTTCCTTTCCTTTCCTTTCCTTTCCTTTCCTTTCCTTTCCTTTCCTTTCCTTTCCTTTCCTTTCCTTTCCTTTCCTTTCCTTTCCTTTCCTTTCCTTTCCTTTCCTTTCCTTTCCTTTCCTTTCCTTTCCTTTCCTTTCCTTTCCTTTCCTTTCCTTTCCTTTCCTTTCCTTTCCTTTCCTTTCCTTTCCTTTCCTTTCCTTTCCTTTCTCTCTCTCTTCTCTTCTCTTCTCTTCTCTCCTCTCCTCTCCTCTCCTCTCCTCTCCTTTCCTTTCCTTTCCTTTCCTTTCCTTTCCTTTCCTTTCCTTCCCTTTCCTTCCCTTTCCTTCCCTTTCCTTCCCTTTCCTCCCCTTTCCCCTTTCCTCTTTCCTTTCCTCTTTCCTTTCCTTTCCTTTCCTTTCCTCCAGTTGTGGAGCTTTTCATGTGTTTGACTGAGAAGCTGCATTTGGGAAAGCAAATGCTCCTTAGGTTTTAACAAGTCTCTGAAGACTTTAAACATAATGAGGGAAAAGAAAGCTTTGTGATTCCTGTGGGTGATGGAATCAGTTGCAGGATGTGGGGAGAGGCAGCACCACCCATTCTTCTCTTCTTAGGGACTTCTTACAAGGGTGTGTAGTGCTAGGATAAGGAATAATGATTTTAAACTGGGAGAATTCTTGAGTGGAGACCAGTTTTTGTGTTCAAACAAATGGCAATTAGGCAGCACCTGGAAGCACTATAGCTGCAGAACACCAAGAATATGAATAGCTAAGTTATTTTTCTGTTTTTTCTATGGGATGGGTATTTAAAATGGAAAGCTTCACAGCATGAAGTTGTCTTCAAGAAAACAGGTGAATAACTTCTCCAAGAGGGGCAGATTTTCAATGATGGTTGCAGCTAAGCTGCTTTTTTTTTTTTTTTGACCTCTTTCAGTTTTCTTAATAAAAGTTAACATTTTTAAAGAAAAACTCTACTTAATTATATATTTAGGTTTTATCAGCTTTTTTTTGGGAAATACAGCAATAGCAATGAAATTACACTTTAAGCCCTATAAAATAATCACATATTCACATGGTGACATCATGGTCTCTCCTGGGATACCTCAGTGGAAGATGGCCCCTGACAAAGAAGTCCCCTCAGTCCCTCCTGGAAAAACTTCCAAAAGTACATCTGTTCCCTGAGAATTAAATGCAAACCACACCACTGATGTTTGTACATTGCATTTGATTCTGTTTCCTCTTTCCAGCTGCTGACAGCTTGATAACACTTGAAAACAGCCAAAGACTTCAGAATTCCTGGAGAAAAAATGGGATGCAGGGCTTAGTCTTTTTCTGAAAGAGCTTCAGGAAAGCTCTCCCTAAGAAAGCGGCCTCATGATTTGTTAGCTTGCTTCTTTCTAAAAGAAATTTTTCCTGGGCAGCTGAGCCTTCTGTCCCAGTCTCCTTGCCTATCATAATTAAACTGGATCATCAGTAAAGATGAAGTATCAGATGACAGGACTGTGGCCATTTTTCCTGGCATGAGAAATCAAAATGGCAGTGACACAAAAAATCCTCACCATCTCTTGTTTGATTGTTTATTTTTTTTATTTTTTTTTATTTTTAAATTCTTTGTCAAGCTTCTCTAACTTGTAGATCTATTTAGACACCAGCTGTTGAGTGTGGCAGAATTTATAAGGTAGTAAAATCCTTGTTAGTGCAATGTACAGCAAAGGATTTGCTTTGGAGGAAACATATTGTTCTAAATGAGAATGAATCACTTGTCACAGGCAAAATAAAACTACAGAGGATTTACATTTCCCATCTCTAAAACTTTTCTACTTTCTGTTAATTAATAAGTGAAATATTAATATGCCACTTGTACACAGGATATACTGGTATAAAACCACAATGAACTTAGGTGTGCTCTTGTGTGTCTGTCAAGCATCCTGCTTGGTGCTTTCAGCTCAGTGCTATGGAGTGGCTTGCTCTAGTTGACTCCAAAAAGTCTTGAGTGAATATTCATAATATTACCTTAAAAATTAAGCTGCCCCCAAAAGTGGCAGAAATAATAATAATAATAATAATAATAATAATAATAATAATAATAATATCGTGGCAATGGTGTAAGGGTATTTCTTGAATTTCATTTCTATTATTAAAATATGAAAGCAAAGCTGAGCAAACAGAACCCCCAGCAAAAGAACCTCATAAAAACCTGTACACCTCCCAGATTCATGTGGCACAGTGTATATTCCTTCCTTGGGGAAGAAGCTAGAAGAATGCACATTTCTGGTGTGGTTGATGTTAACTCATTCACCTACCTAAAAGTTTCATCTAAGTTCACCCATTGCTCTTTAACTAAAGGGGAGACATTCCTAGGGGATAAACCCCCTGTGCTAAAATAGGGGCTGATTCTCAGTGAATTATGCCCTGGGTATGAAAGAGGTCTTAGAAAAACAGGGCAGGGCTTGGGCACTGTGCATTGAGATAGCCCCAGCTGGGCTTTATCTTCCCCAGATATGGCTGTGTGATAATCTATCAAGCACTTTACAAAGACTTAAATAAGACAGGATGGAACTGGTGACATACTCAGATGGTTAAGCTCTTTTGGAAGTGTCTTCCATTCATTCCTTGTAGAAGTTCAAATTCTCTGAAAATTATATTACTTCTAAGTTGTTACTCTCAGAGCAATGCAACACACTGCAACTTATTTGCTGTGATCACCAGAGCCTTTTGGAGCAAGGAACCTTACTACAACCCAATATTCTTTGGGGCAAGCTTCTCAACCTCTTCTGACTCAATCCTTGCACTGTTTGGGGTTCTTTTTAAGCATTAACCTATTTTCCATAAGGGTCTCTAGGACACAACAAGTGATGAAGGCTGGTGGCTACTAGGGTTTGCTGTCAACACTCAGAATATCACATCCAGAACAGAATTTTTAGCTGTTGTAGGTTGGTAACCAAAAAAACACCCACTCTTCTGAAGGGAGCGGGGTATATTAGTATGGAATTGTAACCAAAAAACTCCCACTTTTCTGAAGGGGGGGTATATTAGTATGGAAAAATTTGAAGTCATCAAGACCTTGTCTTCTGTAATTGCTTAATGGAAATCCCCATTGTGTTTGTAGGAATCTTTGCATCTACAAAGGGATAGGGCTGGGAATTCCCAGCTGGCTCTAGGGAGAGGAGCTCCCGGATGGGATTCTGTTGCCTTTGGAAAGCTGGAAGTACAAGAAGGGCTCCCAGGAGCTGGGAGGAGTTTAGAATCTGAGGTCAGCTTTGCAATGGAAGTTTCTCCAGCTATGAACATGGAACTGCAAGTTCAGGAGGTGGGCAATGGGAATGTTGGCCACATGAGTCCCCAGTGTCTGTCACAGAGGCTGAAGTGGTGTCAACTCTTGGTCAGGCACCTTAGAGCTACGTGGTCATATTTGGGGTCATAGAGTGATCTGGGGCAAATGTTAAACATAAATAATTGGAAATAAGAATTACACATCTATATTGGAAGGAAAAAAAGAGGTCTGTTTTGATCAGTTTTGCTGAGAGATGTTTGGATTGGTCTTGGTTTGTTTTTGACTGGCAGAAGAGGTTTGCTGTTGCAGGTTACTCTTGGTTTGATTCAGCTCTCTTAAAAAGATCAACAGCCCAGGGTGAGGATGCATTTGCATGTCTGTACAAAGCTTACTGAGATTTCTGGCTCTCTCTAGGTCCTCAAATCAGCTGCAGCTGTGGCAGCAAGCAGGGGGAGTGTTTCTAGCTGATCCACTTGCAGGTTATTAAAAAAAATTGGAAAATGTAGAGTTGTCACAAGAGAGCTAGAGAGTGCTATAAAGGAGACATTTTACAGACAAATTCACTTTAAAAAATCTATTTTACCTGAGATAGAATTGTGTACATGCTCAGTGGACTGAGAGGTGAACAATAAAAACAGAAGATGGTGCACTACAAGGATCTAGAGTAGCCTTTGTAAAGCAGATTTATCTGTGGCAGTGACAATTCAGCAAAGGATTTGCACAGGAGATGCCGAGGATGAATGTGTTCAGAGAAATTTCCACTGGAGCTGTGTGATGGGGAAACCAATTTTCCCTCTTTGGATAGGAAAAAGTAGAGCTAAATGCTGTTAACAGGTGAGACATCACTAGACTTGTGCTTATGGAGGCTTTGTGTTTATGATAACCAATGGTTAGTCTGTATGTTTTAAATTCCAGTCAGGCTTTAGAAGGATACAGTTTGCCAATTCAGCTCCAAATTCAGCTCCAAATCCAGTTATTATTAAAAAAAAAAGAAAAAAAAAGAAAAAAAAAAAGAAGTATGAGAAGTGAAAAGGCAATAGGATTATTTCTTGTGTCTGTTTCAGTTGTCTCAACATGAAGTGTAGAGGGATAGCAGAGAATGACCAAGAACTGCCCTAGCATCAGGCAAGATAAATCATGAGACCATGAAACCTCCTGTCTCTCCTCCTCAGCCAATCTCCAAGAGATTCAGAGATCTCTGTTGCTATCCCTCTCTTGCCAGACTGTTCAGATCCCAGAAGGATTATTCTGACTCTGGACTGGCAGAAGGGAGATGGTTTCCCTTCTGCAGGGCCCAGGTGGGTGCAGTTCTCAGCACAGGCAGCTTCTGCCCTGCACTTTCACAGGAACACTTACAAACCATCTCAGGATGAGATGGATTCTCTTTTCAATTAAGCTGGTATGAGATGGTGTATTTGAGGCAATATACCAGTATGGAATAACTAAGTGCCACAAGAAATTTCCAAGCAATATTGCCAAATCCTCTGGAATGACCACTATGAACCACAGTGATTTAGGGATTTCACTGTCCTGATTTCCCCTCTTTCCAGTGCCTTCTCTGTACACAGAAACATTCACAAACCTCAATGCTCTCACTTTCTCCTCCAGGTCATTCAGAAATTCCCAATAAAGAGACTGACATAGTCCCAGTTTCTCCAGTTTCTCTGCTGATTCTTTGTGCTGACTTTGGCTGGGATGGAGTTAATTTTCTTTGCAGTAGCTGGGATGGGGCTGTGGTTTGGATTTATGCTGCAGACCATATTGATAACACAGTGATATTTTGTCTTTCTCACTTTTACCTTCCTGATTCTCTCCCCCATCCCACCAGTTACAAGTGAGGGATTGGCTGTGCAGGTTGGACTTGCTGGCTAGGGTTAAACCACAGGATTTTTGAAATTATTCTTTGTGTTTCTTTACTATGTTGACCTTCTCAGTTGTTTCTAGACCCATGAGAGTGTGTCCCCAGATGCTTTGGTTTCAGCAGACTGACTTCTTTAGATCCCCTCTATAAACTTCCATAAACATCAGGCTGAATTCTCCCCATTTCAGACAGTGTAGATATGTGCATCTGAGCTAGATGTTGGGATTCCTTCTACAGGCAGTGGAGAAAAGTGGGCAGAAGAATTTGTCTTCTCTTCTTTGCCTTGGTCTGCATGCAACCATCTCACACCTGCAGTTCAGGTGTCTGATATCTTGTCATGGGGTGGATCCCATAACTCACATTCCATAGCTCAGGAAAAAAAAAAGAAGGAAAAAACAGTGCAGAGTGGAAATGAAAAGCTATGAAAGGTTTTTGTAATCATTTAAATATTGTGAAACATCTTTAAAAGGAACTTGAAATGTAGGATTTTTTTGGAGAAGTTGCAACTTTCTCAGCACAGTTTTGGAGAAAAAAGGTGGGTTAGAGTTACAGGTGGGTTAGAGTTGTTTTGGTGAGGTGAGAGCTGTAAATCTGAACACCTTTAGATACAGAAACACTCGTCTAGACAAAAGAAAAATTGTTTCTTTTTTTTTTTTTACCTCTTCCCCTTTATTTCATTAACTTGCCTTTTAATTACTGAAAAATGAAAATGAAGAATTGTACAGTAGTTCATTTTGACATCCCTGAGATGCTTTTCCTTTTAGGCCTTTGCATGACACTCATCATCTTTCTGGTGTGGGTCAAGACTGTAGCAAAATAACCCCAAATTCACTAATTCTGTCACATCTGCTGAAAATGACTCAGGGTATTTGTCTATATATAATGAATCCTGGATGAAATATTGAATCAAAATATGAAGGATTTTGCACATTTATTCTCTTTGTCTTGAATAATCTCTTCTCCATCCATTCCAAGTAGTGTCTTGAGGTAGATAGCTCACAAATTTGTGTCTCCAGGCAGCTCTCTTCTTTAGATCTACAGTGTGCCTTGCTTTTCAATCTTTTCTACCTTATGTTAAACTCCCACCCTAAACTCACCATGGCAAAGACCAAACACTTCATTTATTTGCTCTCTTTCCTTTCCTTCATTATTGCTCTTCACCACCCTCCTACCTATCACTTTCCTTTGAAAGCTGTTGGGGTCTTGATACCCTGCCAATCTGCTTTTTTCATTTTCCCCCATTTCTGTCTGTTCTATAGTCTCTGACAGTTGGGGCATACTCCATGGATGGTGTCTTTGCCTCAGTATCAAGCTTTTCCTTGCATTTATTTCATGCTCTTCCCTGCTGAAATCAGTCAAGAATCTTACCCCCCAGATCCACAGATATCACCATGCCTGTGGTTAAGAATTCAGTCCTCACTCTGTACATGAATTCTGTCCAGTTGCCATTTGAAACAAAATCACCTCAAAAGAGTTTGTCGTCTAAATCTGTGCTTAGGTCTGGGCTTCTTGTGTAAGGCAGATTTCAAAAACAGGGAACAGATTTGTACCACAGTGTCTGGAGCCAGGCAGTGGCTCTTTCTGTTCTTTATTGTTCCCTTTCTCTTGCCTTCAGTCCTCCTGATTTTTTTGTTGCACAGTAGGTTGGTACCTTGTGGCTTGGTGAGTATGCAAAGTATTTGGCCCAAGCACAATCCTTTATCTATATAGAACTGCATGGAAATTCAGTGCAAAGTACTGTGCAGATATTTTTAGCAGAGCATGTAGCCCACTGAGGTCTCATCTTTCCTCAGGTCCCAGACCAGAAGAATAATCAATGAATTTAGTATGGGAGAAAGAAATATTGATTATAGTGCCCAGAACTTGTTTAAATCAAAGTGTTTCTGGTGTCAGCCCAGGGCAAAACCAATGCCTTGCAGTGTAGGGGAAGATGTCAGTAAATTCAGATTCCTGAAACCTGTGGGGTGGTTCTGGTTCTCCCCTGCAAGCATCACATTTGCTTAAAGAAAACCCCTGTCACTGTATTTCCCCTTGCCTTTATTTGCTTTCCAGATGTTAAGCTTTTGGGATGCAGATGAAACACATTTTCCAGCACAGGTCCTAAACCTTGAGGGTAGGAAATTCACTTGTGGCTCTTGAATAAAAAGAAACCTGATTTCCCACAACTTACATGGGAGATGCAGACTGGGAGAAAAAGTGGTGTTTTTTTTTTTTTCCCTTGTCTTCTCCCAGTGCAGTCCTTTTGTCTGAGTGCCAACAAGAGTGAATCTTCCTTAACATTAGTTACTGAAGTCACTTCTGTAGGTAAAGCATTTCCTGGCTGTGTCACTACAATCAAACTCAGGCTGGTTATTGAGGGGGAAAAAAAATAAATAAAAAAATGCATAGAATGAAGCTGCTAAATAATTCTCAGAATTATTTTTCCATTCTTTCAGGAAGAAAAAAAAAGAAAAAGGCCTTTCCACATAAAATTGCCAGTCTGAGTTGCATCTGGATTACATCACCCAGTCTGCATCCTGTGGACATGGTGAGCCTGACAAATTCTTACCTTTGCTCCCTGAAACATTCCCAAACAACATCTTGCACACTCTCAAATGCTCTGGGCAAGGAGCTCAGCTGCAGGTTTGTGAGTTCCTTTAATGCTCACCCTCTGGGGCCTTAGCAAGGGAGAGGCTTTGCCAAATATCCCATATGGGATGGAGAAAGAAGACAACACAGGCTTCCAGATAAGACATAAAGCCTCGTTCCTGGACACCAGAGTGAGTTCAGCTCCTCTGTCCCAAGCCTCCATGAGGTCATTTCTTTAATAATAAGAATTACTAGATTAATAGAAATCAGGGTTTTATCATTTTTCCTGGGAATCTTTCCTCTGTGCATTGTTCCCAGGAAGACAGCATCAGTCTTAATGTTCTGCAGTGCAGTGTTAAGATGGGTTTAGCAAGAGCCCCTTGACCCTCTTCATTACTCTTTTCGTGCAGAAATGGAGTCACATGAAACTAATCCACAGCTAAATCCAACTTACAAGTGCAATCAAACACCAGAAAAAGATCTGAGGCTTCCCCACAGTCAGTTAAACCCGGAGTTCTTGAATTACCTTACCCCACAGGCACAGGAAATTAGGTTAAAATACCTCCAAAAAAGGTAACATTAAGCTTAATAGAGATTTAAAGAAAATTTTTTTTTCCTCCCTGGATGGATTAGAGGTGATCAGATGCATTATGGCCAGTGGAAGAAAAATGTAAAAAATAGCAAAAAAAATGGATTCTGATAAGAGCCTCTTTAACATATTTACCTTGGCCTCTGCAAAAAGCAAGAATGTTCTAATCCAATATAAACACTGAGTTAATACCAATACCTCTGTCCAGTTCCAGTGCTGAGCTGACAGAAAGATTAGGGGAAAAAAAAAAAAAAAACACAAAGAGACAGAGAGAGAAATTAGTAGTTCAGTATCTCTTCATGTGCTTATTTTTCCATTCCTTTGATCTGGGAGATTTTTGAAATTACACCAGAGTTGGTGGGGGTTTTTCCATCAGTTTCAGTGGGCTCGTCTTTAGCTTCTTAGGGTTTTGTTGAATTTTTCCTGTAACAGGTCTCTGTTGAAGCATTACAAGAAGTGGGACACTGCAAAGGCAGGTTTTAAGAACTGTAAGAGTGACCCAATTTTTGTAATAAAGATCATCCTCTTTACATCAAGAAGCCAACACCATCCCCCTTATGTATGATGATGCTGATAATTATGTGATACTTGTAACTAAATTCTTAGGATAACACTGATTTGCAGTAATTCAGCCTATAAAGTGGCAAATACAGTGTGTAGGTGCTCTCTCAGACACAGAGAGATCCTGAGCCCGTTATAATTTAAAGCCTAGGGTCAGAAATTATTTTATTAGAATAACAACTGCATTTTTATACCATCTAGTCAAATAATTCCTAGTTCCAGTTTATATACTCTGTTCTTACAATAGACACGGGAAAAAGTTCTTGATCAAACTATAAAATAGTTGATTGGATGATAACATGGGCAGACACCTTCTCTGGTCTAGGAGATGGAGCTGTGTGTGCAGCTCTCTGCAGCAGGTTCTGCTTGGGGAAATGATGTCTCAGGATGCTCTGGGCTTCTGTTGAGTTGAGTTTTCTCTCTGATTTCACACCACCCTTGCTTTGCAGCCTCTTTGCTGCTCGCCGTGGCGTGGCACACATCAAGCTCAGGCTGAGAATGGAGCAAACTCCATCAGCTGAGTGCTGGCCCGGTGTTAAAACTCCTCTTTGAACCTCCTTTTGGATCCAGCAGCTATTTCTGCAAGGTTCAGAGTTCAGCCATGGAAGGTGGTCCAACTCAGACTGGTACTCCCCGGCAGGTTTTGGTCCCTTGCCACTTATTACTTGATTCTCTAAAAAAAATATTTTTATTTTTCCAGGGTATCAAGGATTTCTTATATGTAGAAGAGGTACAAACACGCATTCACATTGTCAAAAAAACAACTGAACAGGAAGAACTGAGGAGCAAGGATGAAATAGAGGAGCATGGAGAAGCAGCAGGTGCTCAGCCTGGATGGGCTGGAAGTGGCTAGTGGCAAAGACACATCCTTTCTCATAACCTTATTCTTCCAAAGTAAGCATTTCTGATTTTATCTTGAGTCCTTTGCCCCCCTCTTGACCTCCAGACCTTCCTCTGGCCCCATTTCCTTCAAACAGCAGCAATAGAGGAAAAAAAGGTAAGAGATGAACCCCAGCAACTCGGGGAGGAACCTCAAAATGAAAGAATGCAGTGAAAGCATAATGACTTTGGAGTTATTTCATGGGTTAACAGGGGGAAACCAGGGGAAGGAAAACTCATCCAGACTGTCTAACATACCTGTATCCTTCTTAGCAAGCTTGGGGAGTTGTGTCCAACCTGCCCAGACAATCCCTCATGAACCTTATGCTGTACTGAGCTCACAGTTTCTCAGCAAGTTGCTGTTTGGATTTCAGTTGTGAGGAGAAAAAATAGCTGGTTTGGGGTTTTGGTGGTTTTTTTTCTTTTTTTTTTTTTTTTCTGAGAAATAATTTTTTTTGCTGCTAATCACCTAAATTTATCTAGAAATCAACCTTCTTGTGCTTTCCACCTCCTGGTGCAAGCTCTGGGTTAAATATTGCTTTATACTTGGTCAGGACCTCTCAGGGAGAAGGCAGTCATTGCCAGTGCATACTTTGGGATTCAAATATCTCTCCTTCCAATTCACATTTTATTAGATGCAAGGCCATTTCAACCCTGGATGTTTGCCTGAAAGGTGCACATAGTTTTGGTGTATTTTTAAAATACACCCAGACATACACACTGTGTAAACATGGAGCAGTTCTATTGGCTTGCAGTGGCTGGATGAACAAAACAACAGATGTGGCAAGTTCAAAAGTTCCTTTGCCAGAAGAGCAGATGACAAATCAATTTGTAATGTATCTGACAAAAGGAATAGTTTTATTAGTGTAAAATGTTATTTTAAGGAATTACACTACTACACGGAGAACTTTGCTCAAAGTTTTGTATCAGGGTATGATCCATGTTGTCAGTAACCCAGATAAAACCCAACCACTTTGAATTGGTGACATATAGAAATTACTCTGGCATATAGAGTGTAAGTGAAGGAGAAAGGGTTTTGTAAAATAACTTCATTTCTCCATATGAAAACTATTTCCTTTTTGCCTAGGGAAACTTCCTTCACTTCTTAACCCTGTGGTTTGTACAACCCATTCACTTGTTAAGATCCAGGAGTAGAAAACATGGCAGAGAGAGGAGGTAACTATTGGACTCTCTCTCCTGAAAGGTGGTGCACACAAATTAAAAAATAAAAATAAAAATGGGAGTTTCTGTGGACTTTGTGTCACCTTCAGAAAGGTGTTATTTTAAAAACTGAAATAGGTCAAAATAAAAAGTCTTGTTCTTGTGCCCGGTTGCACAGCACACTGAAAAAAACAAACAAACAAAAAAAACCTCCACACATCTTTGCACAGATATGAGGCCAAACTTATGCCCTAATTTTCTGCTTCAAACACTATGAAATCTCATAAATCTGAGCTGCACTTCCCCATCGTGCTCCTCTAGGGCAGAGATGGAAGCTTGGGGTCAGTCAGAAGAGGGATGCTGCCTGATGAAATGGGAGCAAGGGAAATCACTGCTGTTCTCAAGAGGTTCTGCTGCACAACAGACCCCCCAGCTCTGAAGAGGACTCTGCTTACAAGTTGCTGGGTCTCATTTCAGAAAGTATTTATTGGTTATTTTCTTCAGCTGCTGGGCTTGCTGAACCACAGCATAAGAAATTAAGTTGAACTGGAAGAGTGCCCCAAGTTTCTTGTATTGTTCCTTTTTAAAGGAAGCTTAATACTTGATCCTATGAAATTTTTTATGAACTTAGCAAGTTGAAAAGTGCATTTCCCTTTCTAGGGAAAAAAAAATTAGAAAAAGTTTTAAAATTTCCCATACAAACTACTCAGTACTTTTACAAACTCCTATGTTGTAAGATGAAAAGAAAAAATGATTTCTTTTTCTGTTTATGGTTTGGGGTTTTTTGGTCATGAAAGAGAAAGAGGAAAACAAAAAGGAAGGGGAAAAAAAAGGAGAGAAAAGCATTGAGTTTTGTTGGTGTTTTTAACCAAAATTGCATGTGTGTATTTGCTATATTTCCCATATTTGTATAGTCCTGATATTTTTTGATTAGGAAAAAGAATGACAGGGTTTTTTTGCCAAGGAAAAATAAATTCTGTAGTCTAGTAATATCATTATATTATGACAATAAAAATGTTTCATTGCCAGTGAGTCTTCACTGGACATTGCTAATAAGGGGAAAGAGAAAGCAGCCCAGACTTCATAAAATAAAACTCTAAGGAAAAGAAATTTTAGAAAGAATTATTCCAAAATATCCTACTACATCCATTTTGTAAGGGGTTATATATGGTAGCACAGTGAAGGTGCAATAAATTAAATACTTTAAAAATCTTTGGAAGAGTTGTGACTTTCATACGTGATTTTATTCCTGAGAGAACTTTTGGAAGAAGAATGTGTCTCAACATTCTGGTGACATTTGCACTCTCTTTTAGGTCAAAAAAACCATAATTCTGCTTTCTTACAGTGATTTATTAATTGGACAACACAATTTGTAAGTTAAGGAGGTACTTAGGATCAGCATTGTAGACAGTATGCTGGTCCCGAGATGCAGATTTCATTTAAGTAAACTGCAATTTAATCATCCAAAACGGCTTCCAAAATGCTGCAGAATCAAACAGTGAACCTAGAAGGTATTAGAAATTAACCCATTGGCAAGAAACACGCTATTTACAAGCTGTAAATAAAATTTGACTCCACTAGATGCTCAGAGTTACCTGCCTTCAAACTTAGGATTAGAGATATTTTGGATTATACCCCAATGACTTCAAACTAGAAGGTCTGAGATAAAATCTATATCAAGCTATGTAGACCAGAGATCTGGCATTATTGACAGAGCTAACTGGATCTGCAGTGCTGAAGGGTCTGAGTCCAGGGAAATGAGAAGGTGATGCTCCAAGTCCAGGAGTTGGGACAATTAGAAGACTGTCTTCTTGTCTCAGACTGCAGCACCAGTCAGGTTTTTTGCTGAAGTCAGCCAAAATCTCCTGTTGACTTCAGGGGGAGCAAGGATTAATCCCAAATTAAATTTAAACCAAAACACGCTTTGATTTTTGTTCATATTCTGAATTGATGATTTCACCTTTATGGAACAGTTAACTTGAAAGAGCAAAAACTCCTTATGAATTTTTCTATACAGCACTTTATGTATTATTTTATGTTTGATGAGTTTTCCATTGTATTGTGGCTGATTAGGCTGAAAATGTATTAAAATTAATAAGATATATTTCTCTAAAAGAAATCCACAGCTACACACTTAATTTTTTTTTATTATTTTTTTTAAACTTGTCCTTGTCTTGGCAAGGAGAAGTCATTAATAACTTCAGAATTGAGTTGTTAAACAGAGTTGTAGTAAATTCTGCCAGCTCCCAAGAATTTACACTTCATCTGTCTTCCTTTTTTGACTTCTACCTTTGGCAAAACTCTTACATTTCAGCCCATGACCCATTTCTACAAATGGTACATTTAAGAGTGGGAGAAAGATGAAAGCAACCAGTTTTTCCAAATTGCAGATCTAATATTCCCTATGAAAAACTCCAGTTAGCTGCCTTGGAATATTTGCATTTCTTACAGAACTGTAATCCAGGCTGACTGTAAACTTTATAACTTCAGAAACCCAAATTCAATAGGGATGGGAATCCTGGCCTTGTGATCTCTCGTAGTAAGATGCCCAACAAAGAGACTTCCACTCTGGTAAAGGTGAGTGGGCCAGCACACAAAAAAGCCAAAATTAAAAGCTCTTGAAAGACATTGGTCCTCAGTGCATCCAGATCTCCTTTTTCTCACCTTATGTTTTACCTAAATAAACTTTGCACAACTTATATGTGATATGATTCTTTCCTTTTTCTTTTTTTTTTTTCTTTTTTCCTCTGAGAAACTCTTCAAAAATAATCAGTCATTCTTCATGACACTAAGTAGAAAGAATTATTTTCCCCCAGAAACTTTAGAATTGGATAAAGATTAATTAGAGGGACGTGGTTCCAGAATTCTGAACAAAAGAAAGTAAAAACTTATGAACTATTACTTAAGAAGTAACACAATCAGTTAAAAGAGGTGAATATTGTGATGATTTTTTAATATCCAGGTGAGGAGGTCAGTTTTGTGCAGCACTTCTCTAGGAGTCCTTTTCTCAGTGAACATTTAGCTGTGTCATCTTCACCAAAAAAGAGATAAATAAGGGACCAAAATAAGAAGAGTAGCAGTGGAGAGAGATTCTGATTTCAGGCTTCTCACTATGTTTATTTTACTGGAGAAAGTGCTCAGATTCTGGGAACCTGCTGACCTGAAAAATCATACTCAAAAATCTCAATGTTAGGCATTAACTTAAAGCCATCAGCCTGAGCTTCCAGAAATATTATATATTTTGGACCTACTGTAAATCTCCTTTGCACCAGGCTGCTTGTGGCTGTTGAACTGAACCCCTGAGAGGGCCGTGTGCTCCATCTGAAATTAAGGGTGAAGAAGTTTCCATGGCCCCAATGGAAAAGGCATTAGGGGAGCTGAAGCTTTGCCTATCAGCTGATGTCAGGGGTGATACCTGCACTCCAGGGCTGAACTCTATGGGCTGGTTCCTTGTCTTGTTGCCCTCCTCACTGCCATGCCAACCTTCTGAACATCTGAAACAGAAAGCTGCAGCCAACCCCACCCTTATCCAGTCCCTCCAACAAATCCTTGTTGATCAGGGTAAGCTTGAAAGACCCACTGACAGCTGCTCAGATGTTATCTCTTGAGGTGAGAAGCTTTTCAACAGATCCCATTCTTTCACATCCATGGGGCAGGTGAACAAATGCCCTGGACATCTGCCCAGGGAGAAGAGAAGAACAGAAACTTAGCAAGCAAGCCCAGCCTCACCCTGTCTCCTCACACCACCCTTTTATTCACTGTGACATCCCGTGCCAGCCAGCTTTTTGACAGGATGATTCAATTCCAGGGATTACAAGGAAAGTCTGAGGGCAAACACTTCATTCCTGAGCACTTTTGTTCCATTACTCAACAGTATCTACTGAAACTTCCTAAAGAAAGAAGCAATAGGTGTGTTTTTCCCAAGGCTGCATGTGCAATGAAAAACATTGCTGAAGCCTTGAAATCATTTTACATCTGATAAAGATCTGTGTTAGGTAAATACACACATGCCACAGACTCAAAAATTTAATAATTTAATAACATATTGATACATAAACCCAAAAGAGCTTATGAACTGGGTACAATCCAGTTCCTGTCCAGTGATGAGTTACCTGTGCTTTTAATGTACTCACAAACTGAACGTCACTGCAATACTGCCAGAGACTTTTTGGGTTGATTTCTTTGCCTTACACTTGATTTGCACATAGAGCAAAATTCTCTATGTTGGGATTTAATCTCATTTTCTTGAAAATATTCCAACAGAATACATGTTTCGAGATGAAATGGACTACTGATGAGTTTTAAGGGTAGACGTTAAATTTTCATTTGTCTTGGTACTTTTGAAAATGTTACTCTTGAACTTTGGAGCTGTATCATCTGCAGGTGAATTACATTTAAATAAATTACATTTAAATAATTATCACCTATTTCTATTGTATTTCATTTCTTTTCTTCATCTTCTATCTGTTGATCCTGTTTTGATTTAGTTGTCAGTACTCTTCTGATTATAAGCAATCATTATTTGAACCCCTCCTCCTGTTGGCACAACTTTCCTGGTGTTGGAAAATGTTTTGGTTTGCTTTAAATCCAAGTTTACTCCCAACAGGGTAGGTTTATACCAGCAGCCAAATTATTTGTTGCCTTCTGTAGCTTTCAAAGACAGATGAAGAACAAGGGAAAGCCAAAGGAAAGATAAATAAAGTTCTAAAGCAATTCTTCTCTCTCTTGTTTCAGGGCATCAGTTGACTCGGAGTTCTTGGGCACTTGTGGTCTATTGAGTTGGATGGGACCTCTGCAGCAGGCAAAATAGTTGGCAAGTTGGGAGAATTTATGAGAACTTTATCAGAGAAATGTTACCTTGTTTTCAGAGAGAAAAAATAACTTAATCTCTATTGGGATGAGAAGTTGAGGAAACTGTCAGCTGCTTCTCATCCTGAGCCAATGGGTAAAGAAAAGCTGCATGGCTGGACATGACCTCTTGGCTCCTACCTTGATTCAGGCAAATGGATTTCAGTAAATACAGGAAAAAAGCCTTTTAGCACATGTCAAATACCTCTAAAAGGCATTAAGTTATATTAAATTTCCACATGTGAAATGGTTTTTGAACCTGTTTGTGCAGACTGTTGCTTGGTCTGGGTGTAAATCCAGTTTCTGCCTCCAGTAGGGATAGTCCCATGGCCAAATGTGACTATGGAAGTGGATATGTTGGAGGAATTCAGTGGATTTAAATTATTCTAATATATATATGATTTAATTTTATTTTAAACGGTGAAAAAAATAAAAAAACTATTAGGGACATTTCCAAACTGTGAAGTTTTTATTTAAGATTGTCCCAGAAAATCAGTCTTCAGCAAGAAACATTTTATAGATTCTCTACTTCAATGACTGATATTAATCCTAAGATAAAATTCACATGTGCACTGCTTTTACTGTATAAAGTTCTCTAAAATGGGAATTTCAGCCTGGAAAAGACTGCCTGAGTCACAGAACAGCATTGTTATTGCTTCAAATCTTTTGTTCTTGCTTCAAATCATGTATCTCCAGGAGACCTACAGCACTGTAAAATATTATCATTTCAGTGTTCTGATCTTTCACTGGAAGTTAATTTTTGTTTTTATAGTTTTAAGCAAAAGTAGATGATATTAATTAAGATTTCACTTGTAATCACACCAATCAAAGTTGCTAATGTTGGCTAAAAGAATCACTCCAACTGGGAATGGATGAAGTGGAGCTAAAATTAATTACCAAGGGAACTGTGGAGTGAATTTCTCTGAAGATTCTGGCCCGTGTAGCTGTGCCTGGTACTACTGAAGACACTGCCAAGTGCTACCCCTGGGCTCATGAGTACTCACAAGCTCACCTTGGACAATCATTTAAGGTTGTTATGTATCAATGTAAATTAAATCACTGCTATGAAATCCAAAATTGTGTGGATTTGCCTTTTTTTTCTATCAGTTTCTTGGTTACTGGGTTTCAGATGTGACATCTTCTGAGCTGTTGGGGAGAGGGTGAAAAAGAAGATGTCAATCAGAGTTCTAGAAGAAGCTCAGACAAATTCCAGTTTGCAGCCAGTTACAAGTTACCCTGTTTACTTACCTGTTTACTCTCAAAGCCATAAAAGCTCAGGTTTCTGGCTCAGCTTTTTCTACACTGATATATTTCCAAGTTGCTGGTGTAGCAGGAAAGGTAATCCTAGGGGAAAAAAAACAAAACCAAACCTGCTGTGCTGAGGTTAAACTTGTGTTCCAGGAGCTGGAGGTTGCAGCTGTGGGCACACCTGAGTTAGAAGTAACAGCAAGAGGTTTTAAATTACCAAGACCATTTCTTTTGGAGACTGAAAAATGAGAAAGCTTCAGTCAGCCCAAAAGGAAGGTGTTTTTATGCATTTCCCATGGATTAAAACACCTGAAGTAAGACATGTGAGTGTTTGTATTTATTGAGTAATTTGTAGAAGACACAGATTTTTTCTGCATAGCCTGAATTTTAATTCTTTAGTGATCCATTTTCCTGTTAATTTGGTGTTAGTTACTCTGCAAATGCAGACATTGGTGTATTTTGGTACTGATTTCATTTGGAATAAGGGTGTAGGGGAATGCCTCCTGGTCAGGAGGTACAAAATGCCTCCTTTCAGGAAGTGCAAATTTGCTTTTGGCTACAGAGCAATTTTTAGGAGAGTCCCTCTTTTCAGAGTTCAGGTGTGATTGTGTTCCTCTGATCTCTCTTGTTTCCTTGGTTTAAAAGTATGAAATATGAAACCCAGGACACAGAACAGCCCTGATACCCTGGTGGCACAGGGGTCCTGAGCAGTTGCTCAGCTGAGCCCTGTAACAGAAATACTAACTTTGAATATTTTTCCCTCTGGTCTTCTCCAGTATCTCCAAGGAAATCTCTTCACTCTTGCTTTCTGCATTTTTCCCCCTTCTAAATTCTCGTGCCCTTCAGTTTTTGGGTCAGACCCTTGCCTTTGATGAAAGGTAACAGTGTTCCACAACTTCTAGAGGCACAGCATGGGTGGGAATTGGGTTTAAATCTGTGTATTTTGACAAGAATCTCCTCTTACAAGTATTAGCATGACTTCTCCTTGTCACTCCCTCAGGACAAAAGAAAGCTCCAATAAGATCTGTCTGCAGCAGTAGATTTATTATGGCAATTCTTTTCCAGATTCATTTTGGACTATCTAACACGTGCATCATTTTTCTCAATGATGCTTTTGGACACAAGCATAAAATAAAGCCATAAATGGAATGGAAAAGATAAGAATAGAATCAAATTTCACAAAAAAAAAAAAAACACCAATAAGAAGTATAATAAAAAAGCACCAAATCTTCTGGGATAGTTTTCTAATAGATTGATTTCTGTGCTTCAGGGAAAACTAAGAGCCAGCAGGTGGGAAAATTCTAATAAAAGATCTGCTGTTATGCAGGTGATCTGATCAATAGAGAAATTATTTCCATGAGGAAGGCCAGAGATCATTCTAAAAAGGATGCCTTGACTACTGACCCAGGCACAAAGTCACAAATACATTAAACACCTTTTGCTGTTAATGTAAATAACATCAGCCATGTAAAAAGCATTGAAGTGAACAGAAAGCAAAGGTGCAAAATTGAAGGATGGAGATTTAGTCCTTGGTACTTCTGTCAGTTTAGTCTCTGGTTAGGCACTTAAGCATATGCATAAGGTGAGAAACTTTAATACTTATACTGGAAGTCTGGCATGTGCTGAAGTTTTTGGCTGGATTTGGGCCTTAATGCAATTTAACATATCTTTTTTTTTGCTGCTTAACTACTTTTATACTGCTTTTCAGAGCAGAACTAACAGGAGCAATATTAAATAATCACTGACCATCCTGCAATTTATTATACAGGATAAAATTCTATCTACTATTTCCTATATACTTATTTAGAGACAGAGAGTTTCAGAGCTTCTCTGTGGGTGTACAACAGTTCCAGGATGGTATCTGAAAAATAATTCAAGATAATTTGCTTCATATCCTCTGTTCTAACCACTGTTTTGTGATGCTTTTCATACCCATGAAACCTTTAAACAGGTTCAAACCTTCCTCCCAGGTCTGGCAAGCTGGATTGAATCTGAAGCCATGTCAAGGGCTGAAAAATTCTTGATCAACTATTAAAAAAAATATTTCCACTTCTGCTTTTTCTTGGGTTTCTATTGGAACTAGATGTGGAACTCCTGAAATAACAAGGGAGCAAGAGCCAAACTCTGGATGAATCTCATTTTTTAAGGCGGGAGGTAATTCCTATTGTGGTTTGTCAACACTTCTAAATAATATTTGTTGACAGCTAGGAAAAGCTTGACACAACCTGAGGAGGCTGTGCAGGTGGGCAAAGGGGAGGGTGAGGACATTTTACCAGGGCTGGTGAGTCAGTGCAGTGGGAGGGCTGTGAAAACTGATGCTGGGATGCCCCAGGCACTGTTACAGCAACCTGCAGGACAGCCCCTGATGGTGCCACATGAGGATTGGCTTTGCCCTGGAAAAATGTAGCTGGAATTAAGGCTTTACCACACTGGGGTTCACCAATCTGCAGTAGATTTAACTTCAGGGTGGACTGTGCATGATTTACATTGCACTTTTTGACTCTAAATTAGGCTTTTGGATTAAACCTAACCCTAACCCAAGTGCACCTCTAGGAGCAGCTGTGTTGAATATTTCTATTTCCCCAAATATCTAGAAAGAATCCCAACGAAGTACTGTAACATCTCAGAAAGAAAGAGCAGAGAACAACCCTGCCCACCCACCCTCAGTAGAGGTTACAGAGCTGGATCTCTCTGCAAGCACCAGAAAGAAGTATTTCAATTAAATTTGTAACCGAAATGTTTGAAATGGCTTTTGCTCACCATCTTGCAGGTGTCCAAAAATTCAGTCTTAAGACAGCCAAAATGCTTGAAGAGGGAACACAGGTGGTGCTGGTCTTGGGACCCGTCCTTGGCAAGGGGGGATTAGTTGGGGCACTAAGAAATAGAGAAATTTTACCACCTTTGGCTACATGAAACTTGCTTTCTCTCTCACATGCCTGTTGCAAGATGGGGATATTGGGAGAAGATATCCAGGCAATGCTGTGGAGAGCCAGGGCTGAGAGCTCAGCTCCTGGAGCTGATGAAGAATCAATCCCTCAGACTTGGGATCCTGGGGAGAAGCTGCAGTTTTGCCCTTGCCTGGCCATGTGCCCTGGTGATCTTGACCCTGACCTGGGGGATGACTTCCCAACCTGAGCTCCATCATCACCAGGGACTGATCTTCAGCCTGATAGCTGGTACCATCACACAGTTTTCCTCTGGGAAAATTACCTCCTGGAAAGGCTGAGCTGGAGGAGCTAAGGTGTGCATGGCTGTAGGAGCTGAAGCCAGCTCCTAAAATACTTGTTTTAAACAGCATAAAATCAGCTGCTCTGCCCTCCTGCTTAAGCCATGCTTTTCATCACCTATTCTGACCTCTTTTCTAGGAGCTTTTCATCTCTGCTCTCTCAGGAAGCCCTTCTCTGCTCAGCCCAGCAGCATCTCTGCATCTGCTCAGCCTTAAACCTGGAAACTGCTTGGAAGGGGATGGGGGATAATGTAAGGAGAGGGAAATATCCACCATCTTTTAACCCCACAGACCTTGGGTCCCCCCTTTGTCCTCTTGCTAGGTGATAGAGAAAGGAGAGAGCAGCTGTCTGAAGATAATATCCATGCTGCTTACCACATCTGGAAGGTGGATATCTACCAGGACCAGGAGAGCTGTAAAGAGAAAAGGAGGGAAAAGGGCTGATGGATACAGTGTAATTCCCAGGCTGGCCTGCTGCAAGCATCTGGAAATTCAGTAAGTGTGGATTTTCTTGTGGTATTTCTCCATCTCGGGCTGGAGTGCTGTGTGGAAATGGGAAAGTAATAAAGCTTGTGCAAACATTCCAGGAATACAAAGAGAGGTTTGGTTTAACAGTGGTAATGAAAGGGGCATGTATTTGGGCTCTTATTTTATTCATTTTTTACCAATTGAGTGTCAATGGATAGAAGCTTATTTGCCCAGAAAGAGTTAAACAGACCTAAGAGTGCCTCATGTGTAGGTTTGGAGTTAGATACATCTGAGCCACTGACCTAGGCATGAAAAATCCTCAGTCCCTTTACCATGATGAACTATTTAGTCTCCTAAATCTCCACTCTAGACATTTTAAAAAAAAATCACTGATAAATATCTGTTTACTCAAAACAAATAAACTAAAGATTATTTTTGATGTTTACAGAGGGTCTGGCACTGCCGTACTGGATGTAAATTTACTACCTGTGCCAAGAAGTCTGGCAACTGGTTTTGGGATGGACCCAAATGCATACCACAGCTCACCTAAGTATGATTTATCATGTCAAAACCAAGCAGGGAATCTTTCCTGATGGGGTCCATGCAAACATTCCTTTCTTCTAAGTGGCATCCTGTGTCCTGGGCCAGAGGACAGCATCTGAGTGAAGATCACTCCCTCCCTTGGAGTTCTTCAGCACCAGTTTCTCATCTGCACAAACCTAATTAAAAACCCAGATCCTTTCTTGGTGTGTGGGGTATATTGTCTGGGTTCAAGGTGTGATATTTATTGGCTTTGACATCTGTGCTATTTCAAATCTTGGAGCAGGCTTCATTCTCGGCATTAAAATATTTCAAAACCACGGTTATAAATCAAAGTAAATGACAGTTCAAAAATAGGCACAGATGAAATAGGTGTGTTGTTCTATCCTGGGCACAGCCCATCATTATTTCCTTTCCACTGCAGTAGCCAACTTGCTAATTTAATTACTTTTTCTTCTTTCCCCAAAGAGTGAAATCTATCGTAAGGAGAAGGTTGGTCAAAAAACCTCTCTCCAAAGCTAACAGAACTAAGTGGGTTTCTCTTACAATGGGAAAACAACAGCTTAGCTGCAGAGCTCATGGTGGAATTTCAGGGGACAAAGCACTTAAACACTGACCCTCACCTACACACAGTTGCTGCTATATAATTCAGCCTGACGTGTCTCTTGTCTTCCCCCAGAGCCAGAGTTCCTACTGATCTGTTTTAATACTTAACCAATAAAAAGGCACATCAAAACATTCCAGTGCTTGAAACCACTGATAATGTACATTTTCTTAATCAGTTCAGGGGGGAGGGAATGTTATTTCAGCCTACTTGATACTCAACAATTTAATTTTCTATATGGATAAAGGAAGGGCTAAAAAAAAAAAAAACCAAACACTTAAAGCTGCATGTTATTCAGTGAGTCACACTCCCAGTTTTGAGGTTCAAAGATACATATACATCTCTATTCAGTGCTGTCCAGCTTATTACTCCTTAGCCCCTACAGAAATGGCTCTCCTCTAAAACCACAGCAGAGATAAATGCACCCCACTCCTGGGAGTTTAAGGCTGTCTGGATTGAGACAGGAGAGAAAGCCCTCAATTCTTGTGATTTCTCCTCAGTTTCCAGACCAGAGAAGCTCAACAGCATTTTTCTACAAAACTTAATGCAATACCATCTTATTTATTGTCAGCTCTCAGGAGGCAGCTATTACTATTCTTAACAAGGAAATGCAGAAAATCAGTTTTCCAGATAATTTTAAAACGACCTCTTCAGCAACATCTCCCCTGAAATATTTCTGTTCCAATTTCTTCACTGGCTGGAGGCTTCAGAAAGGGTTTAGGACCTTAAAGGCTAACTTCTGAATGGAAGTTTAAATAGTTTTTCTAGCTGCTGCACTGCAATTTATTTTTGTTGGCAGTGGCAATCAGAGGAGGGGAGTCTGGGCACACTTCGTGGCAGCTGCTGCCTACACAAGTATTGTCACTGCCTGGGAGAAGATGTGTTTTGAAAGTTTAGATCCAGGATGGGATCTCTAATGAGAGGAGGCCAGTCCTGTGTGAACAGTGCTTCACAAGGATACAGATGCCCCACAAGCCCTGCAGCTCATTTACCATCTGAAGTTGTGCTGAGAAGACTTTTTTACCCCCCCCTTGCCTCCCTCTTCTTTCAGACAGCTCCAGTTCTTGGTGGAAAAGACCAGGTTGGGAGCCACTAGGGTCTGAACAAGAGAAGTTTATAATTCCACACCCATCTGCCAGTTCTTAAAGAGTTTTCCTGGAAAATTTTGCCCAGTCCAGTCTGGAATAGCTAAGGAATTGGTACAACACACACAAGACAAGGCATGCACTGCTAAATCTAAATTAAACCCAAATCCTTGCAGCCTTCATTGCTGATGCACCACGTGCTAGAATAGAAAGTAAGATTGTGCCTGGAAAGTGCTGGAAAGCACACATCTTTTAAAAGGACTCAAGATCCTGTCAGTTAAAACTCAGTGAAGAAAATCCCTGCCTGCCTGCCTGCCTGCCTTTAAGAACCTCTGTGAGATGTTGGAGCAAGAAGCTGCAAACAGTAGCTGCCAACCTGGCTGGGGTTCCTGGAGCAATCTCCTGAGAGCAGTTCTCTGACAGGTCACATCCTCCATCTGGCACCACCATTCCCTATTTTCATTAAGACTTTCAATTTTTTTCTTTGCTCTTCTTACTCCAGCCAAAAGAAACAAGAGGGCAGTAAAGCACAATTTTAGCTGAATATGAATTTTATCATTTTACCACTGCATTACACCACTTACCAAGTATTTAGGTTCTGTTCTGCTAGGAAAAAAACACATGTCAGGATTTAAAGGAAGGCTGTGCTAAGCTTTAGCACACAGACTATAAAGTATACATGTGAATTATTATTCCTCCAGTCTAAGCAAATCCATATGACATTATGACTTCATCTTCACCAGTTCCTTGTACAACTCAGTGGAAAACATCATCTCTTTTCAAATCTGTGTCCCTTCATCCAGACTGGACTTTTTAACAGCTCAAAAATAGTCATAAAAACAAAAATGTCAGTGAAATGCTGCTCCTCACAGAGCAGAGAAATCAACATTTGAGAACAGCTACTTAAATGGCAAAGCCAGAGTTACACCTAGATCAGAAAGAGTCATATTAAGTGTAACTTTGTTGAGATCCATTTTTAATTCCCTTACCTTTTCTTGAGAGTGGTCAGCCTGGTGACACCCGGAGTTAAACTTTGATTTACTCATCACTTTTCCCCAGCTCAGCCTGCCAGGTTGCCATGCAGCAGCACCAAAACCTTCCTGCCTGCACCAAAGCTCCTGGACTGCAACTGGGCATGAGCTTGGGAAGGTTTTTACGTTGAAATACTCATTGATAAGACAATAAATGTGGGCAACCTATTCCAAAGTGACCATTGTAGTTGGAAGCACAATGCATGGAGACAGATGGCAGAGAAAACTCTGTCACTGAAATGGAGACCTCCTCTTCCTCCTTGTTCTCACCAGCTCCTTTGACCTGGCATGAGTGTCTGTTGGAGCTTTTAGTCCTGAGCTGGTTTCAGAAGCCAAATTAGCATGAAGCTAACCCTGAAAAAACAGGTATGTGCCCTCACACCTATTCCAGAGACTGGGTCACAAGTAGGATCAGGAATCAGGGAATAAAAATCAGGGGGGAATACAAACGTCCATACCATAAAATCTTCAAGTCTTCAAAGCCCAGAGGTATTTTGGAGTTGGTTTTGTACTTGGCACAAATCCTTGATGTTTTCATGGAGTGAGAGCCACCAGAGGACTGAGGACAACTTCTGGAGCCATCTCAGCCATCTTCTCCCTGCCTCTTCTTCTGACTGTGCAGGGGCAAAGATGATGCCAAAGCTGGGTCTGTGTCCTGCCAGACCACTTCTCCCACGTCCTTTGCCTGACAGACTGACATGAAGTGAAGGACAAACAGAAGTCATGGAATCTTCAAGGCTGGAAAAAACCTCTGGCATCATCAAGTCCAACCACCATCAACCCCCTTGACTAAACTCCCAGGAAGAGCATTGCAAAGTGTAACTCACAGGTGGAATTTCTTCCAGCCACATGGCAAAAAGAGGTGGCTTCTGGCATTCCTCAACTGCCTCTCATCCTTGAAGTGACAGAAATCCTGGGGCATCATCTCTCCTCCTGTTGGGAAAAAAGGGGAATGACTAAAAGGCTGGCAAAGGGAGCTGGTCCTGAACGGGTCTGATGCTGAGTCTCAGAGAAATTCAGAAGAAAAAAAGAATTCACAATAGTTTGTTTGGTTTGTTTTTTTTTTTTTTTTTTTTTTTTTTTTTTTTTTAATCTGAAAGAAAAAGCAGGATTTATAGCCTTCCAGCACTTGGCCAGGCCAGCTGGGGAAGCAGGACAGATGGAGAAATAGAAGGTCCTTCCACAGGCAAGACAAGACAGTATTTTATAAAATGAATAGCAGTACAGAACCAGCAAATCTGGTACCATTCTGGGAGAGCAGTGGTGTGTGAGAGACCACAGAGTGAGGCTAACATTGTGAACACCATGCATTAGGAATCACCTCTGCCAATAATAACAGGGCCTTAAGTACAAGTACCCACTCTTGGCCATAAAATAAAATTAAAATAAAATAAATTTAAAAGAAAACAAACCCCAACCAAAACCAGCAAAGAAAAATGGAAAAATAATGATAATAATTTGGGATGGAGAAGTATTTGCCGCCCCTCAGCTCTTGCTCAAGCATTCAGGATTGCTCCCAATGCTCTGATCACTACTTATGTGTCCAGAAATAAACATTTTCTTGTCTTATGAATTCTTTCAGGAAAGGAGAGTTTCAATCCTTTTCAATACAGAGCCTGAGGACAGGTCAAGCTGTTGGCACATTTAGCTGCAGAGTGTCCTCCCCCGATCTAACCAGAAATTTCAATCCAGAGCAGGGAAATTATTTTGTAAATAGAAGGCAAGAAGGGGATAAACTTTTACACCCAGCTTCTGGTGATGAGAAATTGTGACACTTTCTGAGGCAGAGGTTGGATCTGAACAGGTTTAACATCCCCCAGTGAGCATAACCTTCACAACTTTGTCTAATCTCTTTTTTTTTTTTTTTTTTTTTCTATCACATCCTGTGGCCAAGAGTATCTCAATGAAGTGCCATGTGAAAAGGTCCTCTTTCTGTTTGATTTACATTTGATTTCTGATCCTCTCTTCTAAGTGAAGCATTTCTCATTCCAGTTCTCTGCAGCCTTCATGATCATTCTGCCTCAGTCACATCTTTTCTAGCTCAGTCCTTCTGCATGGGAGAGCCACAGAAGGCATTCACACCCCAGGCTGGCCTGGGCACTTCACTGGAGTTTTCAAAGTTCTAGCCAATATTTTTTCACTTCTCTGCAGTTTCAAGACTGAAAAAAAAATAATGGAAAATAACTGAGAATTAGAAGGTATCTGCTTAAAACCTGGATATTTGGAAAAGCTTCTTGGAAATTGGCTTTAATACATATGTCTTGGTTAGACCATAAAGATGACCATTGTAAGAACAATACAATTACACTTCAGTAGCCTTTTTTTTATGTTTTGAGGGTCTCAAAAATTACTAACGGATCAGACAGTATATTTGAGATAGGTTGTGATGGAAGTCTGCTGTTAATAGTGTAGCAGCACAGAAAGAAAAGCAGCACAAAAGCATTTAAGGCTCCTCAGAGCCTGTCTTTGACTTTGAAGGCACAGGGAATTGCTGCTATACCCCATCCAAGAAGCTTGAAACAGAAGTAAGAGAATTTAGATATTCTAGGTTCAAGCTGTAACTGCAAGGCTCTCCTTGCACTAATAAAAATTTGGAGCAAACACCACAATTGTTTCCCTCCCCCCCAAAAAAAATCATCTCACCAGTCCATATTCTCCACTTTAGAGTTGTCTGAAAAATAATCTACCTTGAAAATATGACATTCCTGTAATACTTCTGACCCAAGTTAGTCTCAGAAAGACAGAAATGCATTGCAGGTTTAGTATCTAAGAGAGAAGAAGTAACAGGATTATGGTTGATAAACACCAATGTCCTGGACAGGTTTATTTGCCACAAATCGAATATAGCACCTGAGGAAAAGGAAAAAAAAAGAAAAATAGGCAGGGGTAATGATTTAGTATGGCTTTTTTGCAAAGCAAAATATTTTATATTAAGGAAGGAAGCATGTGTATCAAAAAAGAGCATCTGAGGCCACCTTTTATCTCTGTCAAGATTCTAAGATGAATGTTCTGTGGGCAAACTGCAGTAAGGGGAAATCATTTCCTCCTCTGGCTGCTGAAGGAGTAGAAGCTCTCCTTGATCAGTCAGGCTGCCATGCAAGCTGGGTGGACATCCCACAATTCATTACATTTTTAATGTCCAAGTGACCAAAAGGATGATTTCTTGATATTAAGATTACAGACAATTCAAAAGGTCTGAATTTTTCACCTTGAAACTGTGAAAATATTTAGATCATTTTGCCTAAACTAGAATTTGCTGGTGATGATTTAATAGAGCTTCTGATTTATATTCTTCTAAACGAAATAGTTTTGTTCAAGACTTGTAATAATTCATCAGACCCCTGAAGCTTCCCCTTAAGCCCTCAGAATCTCAGTAGTCACTACAAAAATGCTAGGGAGACATAAGACCATCTGCAGCTATTAGAGTTATGGGAGATACCAGTAAATCAAGAGAAACAAGGTAGTTTTATACCTTTCCAAACTGCAGAAGTGTTGACAGAATGCAGTCCTGGTTTATTAGTAGCAGAAGTTTCCTCAGGATGAATGAGTCCTCCCATCCTTCTCAAAGACTTCTCAGACACTTTTATACTCACCTTAGGTAGACCTTAGCAAAACTGAGGTGCAAATATGACCCCAATCCATTGTCCACAGGAGGCAGGGAAGGAGAAAGTCTCAGCCCCACGAATTTCATGACCATGGAGCCCTCAGTTCAGCACCACCAGGAAATCAGCTTTCACAGTTTGCTTTAACCCTGAGACGTTCTGCAGTGCCCGTGTTGAAATTCCCAGTCCCTAAAGAGCAGAGAGTTCTCCAGACTGCAGAATTGTTTCCTCAACACCACATCTCCTGGGAGCATCTTTGGTGTTGACACAGATGGGTTTGACTTTGTGAGCAGATACTCGAGGATGTTTCTGCTCCTCCTCTCTGTCCTTTCTGAGGAGAAAATCAACTGAGGGTTTAGGACAATAACCCAGGACCTGGGAATAACAACATGGGTCCACCTAGGACAGAATCCTCAGTTTAATGATAGTCAGATGTAAATGTTCCTAAAGTCAAATGGAAGCAAAGGAAGAGTTTTGAAACAGTGACACTTCAGCTGTTGCTTAGGGACTGTGTCTGCAACTTGTGTGCAATAAACCCATGAGTGATTTTTCTTCCATGTGTTTGTCTGGACTCTTTTTGGTGCTGTGTGTCATCAGGAAAAAGAATAAAATACTGTGCATCTCCTTTTCCTGATCATTTATTATCATCTTCAATTGCATAAATCTCACTGATTCCCTCTAACATCCATCATACCTCTAAAATGTCTCCTGGCAAAATGAAGAAATTTCTTTGTACATTTTGCTCTTTTTCATGAATTAAAAATTCCAAATCAGTTCCTCTTGAACACCATGATAATGTTTTTTCTCAAATGGCCTTATCTTTTTTCAATCTTTATATATCTCAGACATTTACAAGGCCTAACAACTCAGTGCAAGACCTCTTTCCTCTGTGTTTAAGAAACAGAGCTTAAGAAACAAATTCAAATCTTTTTTATCTTTTTATCTCTTTTACTCAAAAGTCCTTTTTTGCTTTACCTTAGTGCAGCTTTTTACTCAAACACAAGCTTGAAATTTTGGAGGATTTTTTTTTCTTTACTTCCTACCATGTCATTTACTCTGAAGTTTAACTTTGCCACAACTTCTGCACTGGATTACTATATTTTTTTTCCATAAGGAATACCCATTTCCCTCAAAATTCACAAACTCCATTTCACATGCAAGTGTCTCTCTCTTTCAGCTGCTCCTTTGGAATTTCTTTTAACACTTTCACATATTTATGCTGATCTCCTTTTAGAAGCTTATAGGGTTTTCCAGGATAAGGAGGAATCCAATTCTTTCTTTTGAGTATCTCAATGTTCCAGTTGCTCTTTATGAAACCTCCTGGCAGAGGAGCACCCAGTGTCTGCTTGACCTGGCTGGTACCCTGCTCAGCTCTCAGGATTTCTTGTGCTTCTCTGCATTCATTGACCATTTGTCTCTGAAACCAGTCAGAACTGATAGCTCCAAATGTATGGTTTCTGTCACACTCTGTCACGACATTCAGCCACAGGATCCCTGAAGCCTTCTGCTGCCACTGCTGCCCTTGAACTCTTGTGCTTGGTGTCACAGCTTATTAATATTTCCCTAGTCAGGTAGATATGGATGTAAGGATTCCATGCTGGCTGTTGATAAAAGTAATTTTTAAATGACTTTAAGCTATGGTTAACTCATATAGCTATGGTTAATAACACAGCACTGTTCCTCCTCAGGCAAAACCCATGTTATTATTACTTTGGCATTTACACAGTGAAATTCCAATGTCCTACCCATTGCCCTCTTTCCACAGAGTTTTTGAGATGGCTGTTCTGTCCCTTAAAAGTGGGCATCCTTGTCCAGCCACCCTGGTGTTTAGATTTATGGCATTTCTGTAGAAGTAGCCCTAGAACTGGCATCTCGTGATTCCACACCAGAATTTCTATTTGGGTTTTCCTGGTCCTCACATCTGGCACACACTAAGCTCAAGGAACAGGAGTCGCTCCCATTGATTCATTAGATCCTTTCACATTTCTTAAATAAAACAAATGTATATTTGTTTAGAGAAAAGAGCTCCTTTTCTCTAGAGGGCCACATGAGGAACTATTATCTGTGCGTGCTGTCATTGGAAAAGGCTTAAGAATTCAGACAAGAAACGTGTGGAAAAAGGCACATGTAATAAATGACAGAGCACACAGCTGCAGGAATAAGTGCCAGAGTCTGTAGCTACTGTTAAAACTTCTTTAGTGACACATCTGTAGAATACCCAGAAAAAAAGCCAACATGGAAAAAGGCACTTTTAGTCCTCACGCTCTGAGACAGTGGTGAAGAGAGTGTTTATTGCTGTTCATGGAAAATCATTACTGATTGACAAGCCAAAAAACATACAAATCTCTGCCAGAAAAACTCATTTTTTGAGTTGCTGATGTATCTCTTTCATGACTTTGCTTGTGAAATGGGATTTGGATGATCCTTAGCCTGGTTGTCATTCTCCTGCTGTGGGTAAAGTAATTGCAGTAAATGGGACCTTCCAGAGCAGTGGGAGGGCATCTGCCTTTTCAGATGTTTTATATATAGTTGTGCCCATGTGCTGAGCACTTCCCAGGCTGTTTTTTTCTTTTTTTCTTTTTTCTTTTTTTTCTTTCTTTTTTTTTTTTTTTTTCCCCCTTCTAATTGCTGTCTGAACAAACTAAGTCACACTTACCTCAATATCTTTGGAACCTCACATCTGTTTTTTAAATCCTTGGTGAAACTGAGCATTCCTCATGCTTTGCCATAGCTTGGAGTAACCTCTGCTGGCTACTCAGCTTTGAAATAGATCTTAACTGCAACTACTGCCTCACTGCTGTACTGTAGTATTTATCTGGACCTTCAAAAAAACCTGAACCTGAAGTGCCTGTAGGCTAAAATGCTGAATTATAAGCCAAGAAAGATGAGTGCTTATTAAGATATTTATGATTTTTAAAACTGGATAGAATGAAGATCTACTTCAGTTCTACTTTAGGCAGTCTCCCTACTCCAGGCTTTCACAGTGCCCAGTCCAAACCCCAAGGATCTCAGTTAAAATTCAATATATTTCAGAGAACTTCGGATCTAGACTAAAATTTAGCTCAGAATGTATAAATATATCAAAGAGGAAACATTGTGTTTTACAGCTTTGTTTAATTATTACTATTTTATAAAGCATGCAGTGATTTTTTTTTACTCAGTTTGTGCTTCTTGGTGTAAGCAATGGAGCTTCACCATCAGATTTACTGGACAGAGCCTCATGGTCAGAGTAGTTATGAGAATTAGAATCAGCAGAAGGATGCTACCTCAAAACAAGATATTATCTTTTTTTCTACATGGTTTATTAAACACTTGGCTGATGGATCACTCAAAGGTATCTAATTAAACATAAAAACCAGCATAAATTATGAATAACCTGCAAACTCACTGCTATAAGATAGATACTAAAAAAACCAACCTATAAAAATCATCCCAGAATAATAGCCTGATGAATTATTACCCTGTGGCTTTGATTTTTCCACTGCTGACTGCCAATTTAAAATATAAACACAGAGTCAAAGATGGGTTTCTCAAAAGTGTAAAGATTATCCTCCCTTGGCACACTGCTTTTGGCTGGGGAATACTTCAGTGTGAAAAAAAAAAAAAAAAAAAAAAAGAGAGCAAAACAAACAAACTCACAAAAAAATACCCCAATGGATTTTATGCTGCATTTTCATTCACTATCTCCCAGGAAACAAGGCATGTAGGATCATGAAATAACATATTAAGTGTCAGTTTTGCACTGATTGAAAGGAAATTAGATCTATAGTATTTGAGGGAAAAGGAATGTCAGTTTAAAAACAAGACAGCAGCCCTTTATGGTACTTGTGTTGATTGAATCATGCTGGAGCCTTACCTCTAGCTTTATGAAAAGCCTAATGCAGCTGTGCTGCCCTAAAACACCAGAGAAAGAAAAAATATGCTGTTTTCCCTCTTGTTTCTCAAGGATGTTGTATCCCTAATCAGCCAGGAGTAGATGAAAAACTAGAAATGAAAAAAATAAACACTTGGATAAAATAGCTATTCCCCCTTTAAAGACATTTCTAAATAAATTTCTACTATAAATTGTGTTTTCCTTCTTTCCTCCCTTCCCATCAGATTTCAAACATCTGGCCAAAAGTTAAAACTATTTTTCTGAAAATCAAGATATTGTGAGTTGTGGCGTATTTCTGAACCTCATTTGCTGGGTAGTGTTTCAGACCCAGGGCTTCTCCAGTCCTAAAAATGCCACTGGGACCAAGAAGAACTCAAGCTACGGTTGGCTGCTGAACAATCTGCAGAAAACTCCATTAGCTCCTTGGTTTTTCCTGCTGAAAATCACTTCTATAATAAACTTCATGATCCTAACACCAGTTATGAATAAACTGGAAACCCATCTGTCCAGCAGGGGCTTGGTCAGGCAGATGAACATGAAAAGTATCACCCAGTGGAAGCATCTTCTGTCACCAAGAAAGTGAATATCCAAAGACTGAGCTGCTCCTCACACCAGTACCTCAAATTAAATTGTATGACTGTGAGGACTGTCCAGGTGCTCCTTGAGCTCTGGAAGGCTTGATGCTGGGACTACTTGGCTTTTCCAGTCACTGGCCACCCCCTCAGTGAAGAACCTTTCCTTAATGTCCAACCTGAAGGCTCCCGGTGCAGCTTTATTCTGGTTCCTTGTATCCTGGCATGGGTCAGCAAGAGAAACTCCAGGTAAAATGTTCTAGGTTGAGAGCAAAGTCTCATCTGGTCTGGTAGAGAAAAAGGCTGAAAATCAGACTGGGAACCACTTGGCAGGTAGCTAAAAGTTAAGAAAATATTCGAGCTGGGCAGGGATGCTTCAAACAGCTTCTTGACATGATTCACCTGTGCACAGCTCTGCAAAAATGGCTCAGATGCAGGGAAAAGCATTTCCTGGGGCTTTTTCAGGGGGAAGACAAGAAGGCAAGGGCAAATAAAAAAACCCAAGGGGCTTAATAACTAACTCTTCCAGTGTCATCAGCCCTGAACCATGGGATGAGCAGTCCCTGTGCTTCTTGTGGACATCATTGCAATAACCATCACCCCGAGCTCTGGAGCTCTCTGCTTGCAGTGTCCAGACCAAAATCCTGACCTCACACATGGATTTTCTCTGGCTTTGCTCAAAGTCATCTGCTGGAATGTGCCATGGTTCCTTGCTTTTCCTCTCAGCTTCTCTTTTTCCTTTTTTTCTCACGTGGTTCCTCAGCAGCATACTGTGAATTTTCGTGCTGCCGAATTTCAAAGCTCTTGGGAATCAGGTTTGGCTACAAGTTCAGCTTCTTGAAGAGGGGAAACACAGAATCCACAGTGCAGTGAGACAGAAATGTTACAGCATCACTCGGATTGTTTCATGTAGCAGTCTCACAGATTTCATAGTTTTCTCCTTGGTTCAGGCTCTCAAAAGTTTGCTAAATTTTGTGCAAAAGAAACCTCTCCAACCATTACCTTTTCCAGACCACTCTGAGCTAGTGCTCAGCTTCTATTCTGTTTTTTCACTGAAACTTGTTGCTACAAAGGGCTGGAGCTCCTATTTAGTCATGAAATTCACAAAGCTTTTGGTCACCAGGGATTTTGAATTGTAGCATAAATAAAGAGGAAAAAAAAAAAAACAACCAAAAAAACAAAACCCAAACATGACCATTTTCAGTCACATGTGCTCTATTCTGGCCTAGGGTTGCTTTCCATCTCTGTCAAAAAAAAATTCCACAGATCACTTTGACATGCTGTTGAGGAGCCCACTGACCCTGGGAATTGCCTTTTTTTTTTTTTTTTTTTTTTTGGCATCAAGATCTCCCTGAGGAATAAGATGATGACCTAGTATCCAGATCAGGTTATAATTTCACTACGTCCAAAAAATATTCATATTACTTCTGATTCCAAAATGATGATGAAGTCACTGTGAACCAATTCTGGAGAGATTCATGGAGCTTTAATTAAAATCTGGGTCAAGGATGATTTTGAAGGTGGGGGAACCGCCTTTCCACGGCCCTAAGGGACTCACAAAGGTTTGCTCTAAGTTAATTGTGAAACGTGTGTTTATTTGAAACACTGACAGGATCTTGAAATAAAAACCTGCCTCCTGAGCTGAGGAGCAGGGAACTACAGGAGCCAACGCTCTGATCCAGCTCCCTTAAAATAAAAGTCACTTCTACACCCCAAAGCCTCAAGATCTACAAGCACAGCTCTACCAGAGAAGCCAACCAAAGCCTTCCACAGGTTTTAGGATGGAAGTTGTAGGATTTACAGGGGAAAAGATCTGGATTTATGGCTGTAGAAATCCCAGGGCCGCTGTTTTAATTCTATCACTCTCCTTCCATGGCTTGGGGTGCCACTGGAAGTCATAGCTACAACCAACCCACCTCTCACTCCTGAGCACATTGGTCACTTTGTGCAGGCACCTGCACTTGCCTGGCCCTTCAGGGTGCCCTTCAGGGTGCCCTCCCACACCAGGAGAAAGGACAATGTTCATTTACCTGGGAGTGGGATTCAGCTGAAGCAGAAAATCAGTGCTGCTCACTCCCATGTGGGGCGAGAAGGTACCAAGGGCCAGCACGAGGCAAGAAGCCAAAAGCTGTGACGAGGGCAAGGCAGGTTTGGAAAACCTTTGGAAATCTTCCTTTCTGTTCCTGCTCACCTTCACTTGTGCTTCAGTGGGCGTGGAACTGAAGAAAGATTTTTCTCCCTGTTGTCTAACCAACCTACTTCAACAAGAAAACGAAAAAAAAACCTTCAAAAGCTGAAGAAAAGTTTGGCTGTTTTCCTTCCAGGTGCTGAAGTTCTGATCCAGTCCACCTCATGGAGAAAATCTGGTGTAAAACATCATTAAAAAAAATACAAGAGTGAGGGGGCAGGACCAAAGCCCTCAGCACTTTTAGTATTTGCTTAATTTTTGTGGTACAAATTGTTTTGGAAGGGGTTGGAATTGTACTTGGAAGGAGGATACATGTGACATCTTTAGATGAGGATCTGTCCAGCAGACCACACACAAAATATCACTCCAGGGGACTCTGGCAATATTGGCTTTTGATACTTATTTGACCACAATATCATTGACAGCTCCAGAGTGGGTTAAATAAACACAAAGATAGTATTAATTTGAGACATAAGTTTCATCTTGGTTAGGAGCTTTGTGCTCCTTTGCTTTTTGGGTTCACAGTGGGGATTTTTTTCCTGTTTGTTTTGGTTTCTTCTTTGGTGTTTGTGATGGGGTTTTAGTTTGGTTGAGTTGTTTAGGTTTTTTTTCTCTTTTTTTTTTAGTGTTTTTTGTTGGTGGTGGTTTGGTTTGGTTTTTGTTGTCACTGATTTGTTTGGTTTTATGGTGTTTTTCTTTTTTAATCCCTGGAATTACATGAGTGTACTGCAGAGCTGAAACGAAGCCATGAACACAAACTGAACATTTCAGTGTTCAGTATGGAAACAGGTTTTTTTGTGTTTTTTTTTTAAATCACAACTTTAAATCAGTTTAAATCAGATATAATCCCTAAACTAAACTATTTCTGTACCATCTGATGCTGAATTCTCTGTGAAAATTATTTGAGAGACTTGCCTTCTAAAATATGAGATCTACTCCCTGCTTAATCCAAACATTTAAATTATTCTTTTTGGTTTGTTGGGTTGTTTGTGTTTTTTTTGACATTAAAAAAAGGACTCAAGTTTCCTGTGTCTTTCAGTTAATAGAATTGATAGATGGTGACCAAGTGGTTTAAGATTTTTTTTTTAAATTCTACCTTGGCCATTCTTGAGAAAGGGGAAACCTGAGATTTTTGCCTGGCCAGCGAGTTCAGGAAAGGGCACAAAATGAAAGCATCTCCTCTGAACTCCAGAATCTCAGCATAATGCTCAAGACTAATCTATTTTTTTCCCCCACCTTTAAACTCATGACTGGTAAATGCTTGGTTTTGGTGTCAGATTTTTTTTTTTTCCCCCCCCATGGGTTAACACTGTTTCTCCAATGAGCTTTGCAAGTTCCATCTCTCCTGACCCATCCCCTTCTCCAGGGGCACCTCGGAGGTTTCTCCCTCACTTCTCCTTAAAATGCACATCAGGACCTCTGCTACTTCTGTTCCCTGAACAAAATAACTCTCCTACGTGTTCCCTAGCTCCTTCCAGGGAAAATAAGCCAGAAGTGCTGAAGCTATTTCAGCAGAATGTCTCTGCCAGTTGGCTTCTTTGGGCTGAAACTGAGCAGAAAGTCATCAGGGGTGACACTTGTGCTGATGTGGGCAGATGTTCTGCAGCTGGCTTGGGCCACAAAGAATGTCACAGCTGGAGCAGGAAGGTGCCTGCGTCCCACACACTGCTGGGGGAGATGAAATTGGGAAGTTTTGCCCTCATCTGTGGTTTATCCTGGGAAGCTGGAAGGATAGCACCATCTGGGCAATGTGTTTGAGCAGTGGTGGAGTCGCTTTGGTTGGGTGAATAATGGTGGAGGGGAAAAAAAAATGGTCATAAAGCTTGGTGATGTCTTGGTGATGAAAGCATTAGACTCTCAGTCTGGGAGATCAGGACAAGATGAGCCTGTGGTGAAGGAGACTGCCTAAAGCTGCCTGGTAACTCACCAAGTTAACACTCTAAAAAGCAATAAATAAATCTAAAAAGTAAAATAAAAAAAAAAAAGTTAAAGAATATTTAAAAATTAAAAACAAACTTTAAAAAATAAAAATATAAAGAAACATAGAAATAAAAAAACAAAAATAAAAATAAAAAATAAAAATAAAACCAAAAATAAAAATAAATAAAAGTAGCAATCACACGTGTGAACAGTTTGCTTAGTTTCACCTTTTGCTCCTACTGCCTAGTTTTTTTCACTTTAACTTTTTTCTTTTTTTAAAATATATATATAGTAGAGAGTGAAGACACTCAGCAATCTTCAGTCTGACTTGTCAGTCAGGTCACAAATCTGATCTCATCTTTGGACACGACACTTGCAGTTTGTGTAGTGGCAATGGTTCTGTTTTACACTCGAGCAGCTGAAAAAAATCAAATATCAAGCCCTGCAAATGAAATATAATAACTGCTAATAACACTATGCTCTTACCTTAAAAATATTCAAGCAACCATAATAGTCAAATTACAAATGGAATGGGTTTAAATCAGCTTTTTTGTCCCTGATGCCTCAGAGAAACGTGACATCCAGAGGCTCTGGCTCAGCCTGGGGTGTCTTTGGGACTTTTCTAATTCGAGATTTTTTTCAATACACTTTGTTTTCCTCAGGAGTTGGGTAGAAATCCTGGCAGGAATCCCCGGGCTGGGGTTTGTTCCTAAGGAAGGGCTCAGCTCAGCCCTGCTGAGGAACCCAAACCTCCAGGTGGGAGCCCTGGAGTCCAACCCTGCTGTGGGCTCCGGGCACCCTCTGGTGGAACAGGAGAGAAAGCCCCAAAATTGTTCAGAGGATGTGTTAGAGCTGGGTTGGATCAGTTCCTTTTCTGTCTCTTAAAACAAAATCTGCAGTGCCACATCAAGTCCTGTGTTGTGTTGTATATTATAAATTATAATATATAAAATATATGTTATATAATGCGCGTTATAATTTTTATAATTATATTATAATACATTGTAATTTTAGTATAGTATATTAATGTAAACTTATTATCATATTATATTATATATTATATTACGGTATTTTATGATGTTATGATTATACTATATTATTGGATTATAATTTTATTATATTATTACTATATTATATATTGTAATATTATATATTCTAAATGTATTCCATTATTTTATTACATCATTAATTATATGATTATTTATTATTATATATGTGCATATTAATATATGATATTAATATATTAATATAGATTATTAATATATTATTTATATATTAATAACTATATTGTATATTGTATATAGTAATAATAATCACAATATACAATAAAATAAATACAATATACAATAATAATAATGTATATTAATAATATATTAATGTACATATATTATTATGTGATTATATACATATATATTATATATATTTTATATATTATGAAAATATATTTATAGTATATATATATTATATATATATATAAAAAAATGAATAATATTTCCCAGTGTTATATATTCATAAATAGTGTTTCCCAGCTTGAACTTTCTGTCTTGGTAGCAATGCATCCTAGAAAGTTCTTGTAATAAGGTGATAGTGATGGAAATTGCTTCTCAAGAGAAGAGCTGTGGAAGGTTTTACATCAACCACCCCAGCAGAGGCTGTCTGTCTCCATCCTCTTATCCCAAATGTAAAGCAAATGAGAAAACAACTTCCTGCCAGCTGAATGCTCTGCAAAATTCCTGTGAAAATTCCAACAGTATCAACTCCCTTCTCATTAGATTTTGGGAAAAAAAATTCTTACAAATGAAAGGAAACCATGGTATCAAACTCAGCCAAAAGCTTCTCTGTATTGAAGAATATTCACTTAATTTCTTTTTTGTTTTTCTTCATCTCTTTCTCCCCTCATTTCAGCCTAGCTGATACTTTTTAATTTTTTTTTTTTTTTTTTTTTTTTTTTTTTTTTTACTGATGCCAACCACTGCCAACCCAGCAGAACCTGGAATCATTGCCAAGAGCAGCTGTTGTTGTGATGACATCACTGTGGTTGTGATGACATCACTCTGTGTTGATGACATCACTCTGTGTTGATGACATCACTCTGTGGTTGTTACATCAGGAATGACAGTTCACTTCTAGGAAGCCCTTGACTCTTTGGCTCCTTCTCCAGATACACCTCTGGAGCACATTGCCACATCATACAAAATCATTTTCATGGGCTCTTTGCAGAGCCACCTGCCCCAGCCACAAAGTCAACAAATTGGTTATAGATTCACAGGATGGTTTGGGGTGGAAGGGACCTCAAAGCTCCTCCAGTCCCAACCCCATGGGACATCCCAACCTCTCCCAGCCCAGGGTGCTCCCAGCCCCATCCAACCTGGGCTGAGACACTGCCAGGGATGGGGCAGCCACAGCTTCTCTGGGAAACCTGGCACAGGGGCTCAGCACCCTCACACCAAAGAATTTCCTCCTAATATCTGGTTTTTTTTTTCATTTTACCTTTAATAAAAACACGAAGCGACACCAAGTGAATTATCATTTGGTTCATGATTTCCCCAAACCAAATATATTGATCTGAGGAGAACAACCCTGAGTAGCTTGTTCTCTTTTTACTGGTCACCCTGATGGAGCTGGTGACTAACCTGAGGCACAACCTGCCTTAGTTTTGTGACATTTCAGCATTCATCCCTTTCATCGAGTTCCTGTCAAGCCACCAGATGGCAGAACCGGTTTATTTATCACTAAGTGGATCCCAGCTGCTGCTCCTCATTGAGAAAATTAGAAATTTAAGGGAAAAAAGCAGAGTAGACTATGGTCTACTGTGTGTGTCCATTTGTACTGCAGTTGTTAGATTTCCCATGATATTATCAAAAGCTAAAATACAGACATTAGTGCCAGGAGTTGTTTTTTGGGGTTAGTTGTTGTGTTTTCCAGCTGCAATCTCAAGTAAATATTCTGTACCCTTTCTAAACTACCTTGAAAAAGATTGATTTCCCTAGAATACATCATTGATGTCAGTGCAAAATGGCACTGCAGCTGAGTGAAACTCTAAGACTGTGGTAGGTGTTTCATTTGTAAAAATCAGAACGAATTAAAAATAAGAAAGAAAAAAAATATTCTAGTGATACCCCATCAATATGGGAAATGGCAATCCCAGGCATATGCTTCAATTCCTTAAATCACTGCAAGACTTTAAACATGCAAGGGGGAACCATGTCTGCAGCCTTAATAAAAACATATTCTACATTCCCATTTTACTTGCCTCCCAGCTTTTCCTGTAGCTAAAGTTCTTGCTGGCACAGGTGAGTTTGTATCATGTCTGGCAGCTGATTCCTGGAAGCTGTCCTGGTAACAAGAACTCTGCTTCACCAAGGAACATCTCTTTTTCTTTTCTTTTTTGAACAATTTCGTTGTTCGTTCTACAGTGGAATAAACCCAAAACTTGTAGAAAGCTGTCAAGATCTATTCAGAAATGAGAAAGCAAGAAAATAAACCATTTTCTAGCTATTAGCCTTGTCAGGGAAGGAAAGCCCAAGGGGTAGAGATGCCAAATCCAAGTTCCTGTTCTGATTTATGCTTGGCCTGCAGTTATTCTGGGCTGTGTTGACCACACTTTGCCCTGTGCTACCCTGGGAAATTACAGCCTCTCCCTTGGGAGCATCACCAGATGAAAAGACTGAAGGTGGTGCAGGGCTAAGATGAGCATTTGGGGCTTGGAAACTCTCCAGTAGTGCTCACTTTACCACTGGTGGAGGCTGATCTATTATTTGGAAAATTTCACGGTGGAGAACATGGGAGGGAAAAGTTCTCCTCTCTCTCTGCTTTGTTACCACCTAAAAACTGTTGAGTTTTATTGTGCCAAGGGGCAGCTGACAGCTTTTTGCTTCTGATCCCAGAAATTCTGCCTTAAAAACCCAGTGCACCATATAATTTAATCTTAGCATAATGAAGGAGCTGGTTTATACTTTTATTTATTTCAGAGAGAACAGCTACCACTTTAAAAAAAAAATAAAAATAAAAAATGGGTACTTTATAGGAGTTCCTTTCCAGAAGCCCTCATTTGGAAACTTGTTTTTTTTTTTCTTTTTATCTACTTTAACTCTAACCCTGTGGGCTTGGGGAGGTCCCAAATGCATGGAGATTAAACACCCAAACTAGGTTGCAGATTCATGATATTCTCTTAGAGCAGAGCTGCTGTACTAAGTATTAACCTGATGCTTATTTAAAATTAATGAGTGAAAATTACAATATGCAGTGAAAAGACAGGAGGTCATACTGTAATCATATGGAAAAAGAAGAAGCCAGGTCTATTCCAATATTAAATAAGATTGGAATCTGGCCCCCTGTCCTCTCTTTCCTGGGCATGGTGTGGTTGGAATGCTGAATATCTGGGCACTCCATTAGAACCACAGCAGCCCAACAGAACTGAAACCAGAAGCAGAATTTAATTGGACTCCAAAGACCCCCAGGGGGTTCAAAACAAGCAGCATTAAGTCACCCTCTGTGCCCACCAGACATTTAGGATAGGAGATATTTAAAATCCCAGCATGCAGGAGCATCCTGACAGCTGCATGGGAATGCCCCTGCACCTTGAAAGTCTCAGCCTTAAGGATTTTCCTGGAAAGTATGGTGAGGTGTAGCCAGGATGCTCTTGTTTTATACAATATCTCAGTGTTAAATCTCAGCATATGTAATATCCATCCATATAACACCTCAGCAGCAGTTGCTTAAAGAAAAATACAGAAAATCTGTGGGCAGCAGGAAGCAGGACCTGGCCTTCTCTCCAGTCATACTCCTTTGCTTTCTTCTCTCTTGCCCCTTCCTATTGCATTAATCATGATTCCTTTCCTGTAGACTAAAACAGCTTAGCCAAGAGCTGTACATATCAGCTCTATCACCCACTACAATTCCCACTCAGCCTGAAGTCCTAGGGGCTGGGAAATTAGAATGCAAATTCTTTCACACCTGCAGATGCATTCATACAACAGTATGAATATACACAACACCCTTTAACAGAACAATGCTACCCTAACCAAAGGAAATCTGCAAAGCCAAGAAGATGTGTTGGGTGCTTTGCTTGGTGTGTTCCTGGGTGGGTTCCAAGCCAAGGTTAACAGGAGACCTGGGATCTGGAAGCCCTAGTCCAGCCCCCCATTAATAACTGAAATAATGCTGCAAAATGCTCCCCAAATGGTTAGAATATTAAAACAATCCCTAGCACAGCTGCAGCATGGGCAGACTGGGGGTGGCCAGAAACATCCCCATACACAACTCAGGAATAGGAAGATTTATTTCCCAAAAAGCAGCTTTTCTACCTCCACGAGCCTTTGGATCCTGAGAAGCTTTATGAGCTTCATCAGGAGCTCAGAGCTGCTCCGAGCTGGTTTGTCTCAGCATCTGGAAATGTCCCTGGGGGTGCTGAATTCCCCAGGAAAAGAGATTTCTTAGCTCTCAATCAGCTCAGGCTGGGAGGTGGCTCAGGGGCCTCTTGGGGCTGCTGGGTCCTGGGCAGGCAGAGCTCTGGGTTCCCAGTTCACAAGGTTGTGTCTGTGGTGCCTCCCCATAGCCCCAGTTAGCAGCTGAGGAGGAATTTTAAGTGCTGTGATGATTGATTGAGTGACCTAGGGTTGACTTGTCTCCAGCTTTAGGGTTTTTAGGATTTTTAGTGAAGCTGGCACCCAGCAGTCAGGACCCCTTTGGGCTGTGGGACTTTGGCCATGATTGTAGCACTGGGGAAAGCCTCAGCCCTGATTTTCCAACAAAATGTCTCCATCCTTCCTTCTCCTTCTGTTTTCCTTAAGAGGGGAGAAGAGAAAAGAGGGGCCCAGAGAATGCAGCTGCCCAGCCAGGGGGTTTAAAGCTCCGAAAACCTTTCTTTCCCTGGAGGAAGCTCCTTCCAGTGTCAGCAGATGGGAAGGGGAAGCTGGGGATGGGTGCAGAATGCTGAGGGCTTCTTTGATGCTGAGCTGTTTGTTTCCTTGCTGCTTTCTGGACCCCTACCCAAGGGGCTGGGACCATCAGCTGAGGCAGAAAGAGAAGAGGATGGTCACCAGCAGCAGATGGCAATGACAGGACTGAGTGGCATCAGCTTAAGCCAAACCAGGGAAAAGCTGAAAGGATGAGATCAGGGAGTGAAACAGGAGATAGGGAGCTGGTAGGTGCCTGTAGTGAGAGAAAAATGGGCACTCAGGTGGAGAAGACACAGGTGGAGAGATCTGAGCCATTTGAGAAGCTCTGCAGCAAAACCTTCTGTGGATTCATCCCAAGGTTGTGCATTTCCAGTCCAGGCATAGATCATGTTCACCTCTCTCCAAGGGAAGATGCTCACAGGGTATGGACTTAAAAACTTTAAGTCAGCCCAAGGCCAGTGGGTGCTAGAAGCAGGTTCTTGAGGTCCCACATACCTCCCTGGGCTCCACGTGGGCAGCAGCTGACTCTGGCCACGCTTCAGGGAAAGCAGAAGCTAGGATGCTGTTAGGAGCTCTGCACCATGGCAGACCTGCAGCTCCTGAAATATTTTCAGACCTTTACAGGGGTTATATGATCCCTTAACCTGTTTAATGGTGTTGTTTCTCAGAGCTGAGAAAAGGGCATGACCTAGATAATGTCTCGTGAATCTCCCGGATTCAGGTTATTCACAGATTTGGAAGTGTTCAGGTTATTTACAGATCGACTGTGATACCAGAGAACTGATCTAATAAAAGAGAAGATAAACTAGCTCCAGAATTGCCATCAACTGGTTAATATTGACAATGAACAGGCAGACTAACAAGATGGTGCAAAGGATGGAAAGGCACAAAATGTCAGCCTGCATCTCACAGTAACCCTGGGATGCCTTCCTCTTAACCCCTAATTTATGACTTGCAAATAAACACCTGACTGCTTATGCCCTGGAAATGCAAGACCCACATTTTTTGGCCAATTCCAGAGCAAACTATAAAAAACAACAGCTTTAACTTTAATTTTCTAATTACAGGAGGAGATACTTTTCCTCCACAAATGGTAAATCTCATCACTCCAGTCATCTGTAATTTTTTCAGGTAGGTGACACAGGCAGCAGAACAACATAAAGGTGGACAACATGTGAAGTAATGAGACAACGTGCAGCACAACACTCAAGTAGAAAAAGCACTGACCTCATGGAGAAAGGGACAAAAAAGTGTTTTTTGCCAGCAGTACTTTCCCTGAGAGAACTGAGGGAGATGCAGACATGGACAAAGAGCACTGGTCAAGGCACCATGTGCTTGCCCTGTTACCACTCATCCTGTCCCATTTGCAGGCACAAGATGTGAGGAATAATGTGCCTTTGGAGAGGCTTCAGGGCTTTAAGGGAGCACATCTCAGTTTTGCTACCATCAGAGAGAGGGAATCTGGAGGTCCCTTCCATTAGGAATTCCAAGGAAGGGATGCTGCATGTCTGATACCTGAGCTACAGAAAGGATCTACAGGCTGCATCATTCTAAAGACTGTGAGACTTAATTAGAGCTGAAATCAGAGCTCCTTCTGTTGCACAAAATCTCCAAGTGGAAATGAGGAAAAGGACACCAGAGGGCACTATTTAATTTTATTAGAGACCTGGTTGCAAAGCCATGGTCAAACCTGGGCTTTATTTGGGATACTGTTTTTTTTTTGGTTTGGTTTGGTTTTGGTTTTTTTTTTTTTTTTTTTTTGGTGTCTCCAGGCTTCTTAGACAGAGCTTGTCTACTTTTAAGAGAGAAATAATGTGAAATGGCTATTTTGCCCTGCCTGCAATCCAGCACTGCAGTGATCAGTGACAGGGGTGGGATTATCAGACATTGGGACCAAACCTTCTCAAGCAAACCACTGGTCAGCAGTTTACTTTTTGGACTCGGTTATCTCTTGTATTCAACTCTCAGAAGCCTGGTTGGGATCTGAAGGTCCAGGTCACCCACCACAATCCCTTGGCAGGCATTTGTAAAATGGAGTATTTGCTGTTTAGAGCTTGCTATGAAATTGTTAAATATAAAGCTGGTGATGGGGTAGGAGATGAGATTGGGCACATGTTGGAATTGTGCATTCCTGACAATGGTTTTGGTCCTGATGTTCTCATGTGTCAATGGGGAATATGAGATTTAACATCACTGGGAACTCCAGATGCCACATGGAGATGCCTGATGGAGAACACTTACTGGGACTTGTACTGTTTGGATGAAATCAGGGGGCAAAATGACACAGACTGCAGAATGGGGTGGTTAAGGCAGGGAGACACCAACTTCTGGGAGGATTTAACCCATAAGGAAATCAACTTTCCCTTTAATATTGGTCATAAAGCTGTTTATGGAGTCACAGAATGGGTTGGGTTGGAAGAGACCTTAAAGCTCATCCAGGTCCAACCCCACTGATACACCTCCCACAGCCCAGGTTGCTCCAAGCCCCATCCAACCTGGCCTTGAACACTTCCAAGGACAGAGCTGCCACAACTTCCCTGGAAAACCTCTGCCAGTGTCTCCCCACCCTCACACTGAAGAATTTCCTCCTCATCTCCAACCTAAATTTCCCCTATTCCAGTTTAAAACCATTTCCCCTTTTCCTCTCACCACAAGCCCTTGTAAAAAGTCCCTCCCTATTTTTCTTGCAGGTTCCCTTCAGGTACTTGAAGGCCAATATGAGCTCTCCCCAGAGATTTCTCTTCTTCATGTTGAACAACCCCAACTCCCTCAGCCTGTGTTTAGCATGGTAACAAGCAGAAAACACACATATAAGACGTGTCTGTTGCCAGCAATATACTTTGTTGCATATATAGTAAGAACAGGCACTCTGAACACAGAAAAAAACCTGTTTACAAAGCTTGAACAATGTTTTAGATGCCTAATGTTTAATCTTTAGGCAGATTAGTTGCAGCCTAATCCCTAGAAGCTAACTGAAAGTCAGTAAAAATTAATTTCTTAACCTCTCATCATGACTTGGTAAATCACATCATCCTTTTTAAACAGCTGAAAAATTAAAATTTCTGGTCCAGACTCTTGAGGTGAACCAAAGGGCGTCTGCATCTACAAGGTGAGGAGCTGCATGCACTGACAAGGTTTGTGGCTCAGTCACCCCTTCTGCATGGTCAGCCAGGAGGGATGCCCAGACCTGACTTGAGGCCACAAGACTCCAAAGTCTGAGGGATAATTAGAGAGGTGAACAAATTGGAATGAATAAGCACCAGTGCAGATCACCCTATAAAGCTCAAACCAACCCAACTGGGAGAACAGATGGTGAGAAAAGATAAAACTTTGGATTTTTGTTTTAAAGAAGCCTTTTACAACAAAACACAGAACAAGTCCCAGTAATTCTTGAGCTTTTGGGGACTGGCGAAAGTTAAAATAGAAGCAGCAGAACAGTGGGGAGAAAAGAAGAAAAAAATCATGTTTTTCAGAACAACTGGACTGAATAGAGTCTGCTTCTGGGCTCAGGCTGTGAAAAAATGTCACACTGAGTCTCTTTGGTTGAGTCTTGCAGGAAAAGGAGCAAAGTGTTGGATGCTTTCCAGCTTCAGAAGATCTGGTGTGCCTCTTGTCCCCACACAGCAGTGACTTTTCCCTGGCTCTGTGGGTGTCATTATTCCAGCTGTGTCCTTACGTGGCACACATGCCCTGTTTGACCATGGACCCCAACCTTATTTTCCAAAGTCTGACCACAGAATTCTGTCTGCATTCATTTTTGACCTTCAAATGTAAATGAAGACTGTGGGCACCTTGAAGAGCCTCCCCTCACCTCTGTTGTGACCTCCTGGCAAGTTTCAAAAAGTTTTGTGCTTTCTGTCTGCACAGACCTTAAGGAGACCTTGCAGTTATATTACCTCACCTGTGGCAGCTGCAGAAAATCCCCTTTTCCACGGCAGAGTTTGGAGCCTGGTTTACCACATTCCACTTAACTACCTCTGTTAGTGTAAGGTTTCATGTGGTCCATTTCTTTTACCTGTGATGGGGTTTTTTTGGCATCCAAAGCCAAGTGGTTAGCCAAAGTTCAGGATCTTACAGGCTTAGGAACAATTATGATGGTGTTTATGTACAAACACCTTCTACATGACCCTATTTCTCTACACACAGTGGAAACTGCAAAGCAGGTCGATTATTTTCTCCAAGTATGTAAGAAGTGACAGAATATCAAACGTTTGCCCAGAAATCCCACACTGAAGATTTTCTCTCAGGCTGAGACTTTTCATCCCTTTGCCACTGAACTGCTCTGGACCTGAAAGCCCAAACTTTGTCTTTCAGATACTCAGTCCCTTAAATCTTGGTTCTGACCTGAGCTGTTTTCCTTTACTGACAACTTTCCCAGGATCCACCATGGTCTCTCTCTTCCCAGTCTTTCCCTTCCCTCGAGCTGTGCAGCCTTCTACATGGATACAAGAAAAAAATCCGTGGCAGCTACAAATATTATTCAGTGCAGCAATTAAAAACCAAAAGATCTCAAACAAGCCTGTGTCCAGTTTTTCTGCCACAAACTAGGTATTACTGAAAGGAAAGGAAAAGAAGAGATTTGGCAGGATATAGGAAGGGTGAATATAGCTGAGAAGTGATCTCCTGGGCAGCTAGGATGATCCACTGTGAGTGCGGTGCTTTTGGAAAGCTCTGTATTGCCTTAGACTTTGGTCTGTAAGGCACGAGAAAAATCAAATGAAATAGAAGCTGATGTCTCATAAAACATGCTGTCTTGTTCTTTCTTGCTCTCAGAGCTGTCACACTAGATATTGCACTATTTCAGGCTTCTTCATTGCAGCCCATCCTTCTCCTGGCAGTGTATTCCATCATGGCTTGAACAGAGAGAACAGAGAGGGGTTCTTTCCCCAAATTTTTCTCATTGTAGATACAGCCCCTGACAAAAGCAACGAGCAAGAAATGAACCTCACAAGTCTGTGTTTTGTTTTTCTTGTTGACAGGGACAGTGTAGCTGTGCATGCTGGTTGCACCTTTTTGGTGGCATTCATTAGAAACTGCAGTGATGGCCATTGCACAGCAGCTTTCCTGCCCTACAAATTAGAAACAAGGTCTTGTTCTAGGAACAAAGAGTCTGAGAACAACTCGCTACCACTTACAGTCTTTTTTGCTGGCTGCAGGACTCTTGAAGACAACTCTGTCCACCTCTCATAAAATCCCCCCTTGCTCTGAAAAGCTTGGGGATCCATAAGAACCAAACTCCTCAAGAAACAAACATTCCCTGCAGCAGAGATTTAGAGAAGATGATGAAGATTTAGAGCAGATGATTTATAGAAGAGATGCTTGAACCTCACACTGATCCTTTGCACAGGAGGCACATTTCACCCAGTATGAGATATTTATACAGTAGAACTTCGTTTTAAGAACTGAGCTTTCAGAGAGAGTAAAAGCTCCTGCTCCCCTTAATCATCCTCAGAATCATGAATTACTCATGGTTAGAAAGGACCCCTGAGATCACCAAGTCCAACCATCCACACAGCAAAAGAAAACCACCAAAAACCAACTCCAACCAAACACAAACACCGCACACACTCCACCAAAAAAACCCAATCAAACAAACAAAAATGAAAAGCCAACCAACCAACAAAAAAAACCCCAAACCCCCAAAACCCTAACCAAACAAAAAAACCTCAAATTAGAAAAAAAAAAAATAAAAAACAACTTACAATCTCAGCCTCTAGAGCATGGCCTGAAGTGCCACGTTTATTTCTTCCATGGCTTTAGGGATGGTGACTCCACCACCTCCCTGGGCAGCCCCTGTCAGTGCCTGACCACCCTTTTTGGTAAAGGATTTCTTCCTAACCTCCCCTAATATCTTACCTAAACACATTGATGTCATCATTGCTTCCTACACTAAGCAGCAGGTGAGATAATTCCTCAGGTATCCCCAGGGCTGTGTGGCTGGTGTCACTGCAGCACTGCAGTCAGTGCTGCCCTTTTCCTGGTTCCAATCTAGAATCAAGTACCTGCTGGAGATATGGGACTTCAAAGTGGTTCAGGGGCTCACTTCTGCCCTGAGGGATGGATTTTGTTTGATTTTTGATTCTGTTTCCTCTGTGCTAGCCTGGTTGCTATGGCCACATCTGGGTTTTCAATCCCTTTGAAGCTGGATTTCAGTGGCCATTTGTATCACACTACAGATTTATTCCATCTTAGCCAAGTCAAGTATTTTTTGAAGAAAACCCATAATTTCTTCCTATGCTACTCATTGCATCTCTTTCCTGTTTTCACAACTGCAAGAGATCTTCAAAAGAGAAATCATGACCAGCATATGGCTTTACTGGTGTTGATGGTGAGACCTGGTACCTTAGAGATAAGAATTGTTTCCAGGTATGATAACAATAAAAATCTTTCCCTGCTGGCGAGATAATGACTTCATAATTAGAGAGGGAAAATCAGAGACTGAAACAGAATACTGAGTGAAATCTAATTTCCATTTGACTCTCATGATTACCTTTTAAAATTTGCCCCACATCTTAATGGAAGCAAAGTGTTGTGTTCTTTTTCCACGTGGTAAGATTATAAGGTTTGTTATTTCAATCATCATCCATTTACTGTTTACTGTACGGAAATAAAAAGTCACGAAAAATTAAGAATCTGAGCTAAACTGATTTGAAACTACTTAGGAACTGGGCAAGCTTTCTGAAGTCCAGATAAGGTGTTCAGAAATCTCTTGTTCTTTCCAGTTCACCTTCAGTGCCAAGAGCTGAAAAAGCCCAGATTCTGTTGTTCTTTCTGCTTCGTCCATTCATATATCATTATTCTTATACACATATATTTATGTAGAACCTTTTTTCTTCATAGGAAGCAGTCTCCAATCATTCTTGCAGTTATTAAATAGCTGCCCAAGGTTGCCTTGCATGTCTCTGGGTCGATATTACACTCATCTATCAAGCCACGACCCCTCCAGATGAAATGATCGAAATCTTAATTAAACATATTGCCACAAAACATACAATTGATCTGAACATCTTATGAGGCCCTTTCAAGACCCAGGTTCAGGCTTCTGTTATTTTTATCTCCCAGTGACTGAAACCTTATCTGTTGCTACATCTTTTAGAGTGTGCAAAGAAGGATCCCAGAAACCCTCACTTCAGGCACGGTGTTGGTTCTGCCCTAGGAAACACACACCCTCAAATCCAGGTTCTGGAAGCCAAGGAAGCTGTCAGTGTGCACTCCCAGAACACAAACTGGGTCCTGGGCTGCATCAAATGAACCACAGAGAGTCGGTGGAGGGAGGGGATTCTCTGCTCTGCTCAGACCCCAGCTGGAGCTCTGGGTCCAGTTCTGGAGTCCCCAACACCAGGAGGACACAGAGCTCCTGGAAGGTGTCCAGAGGAGCCACTCCAATGCTCAGAGGGCTGAGCACCTCCCTGGGAAGCCAGGCTGAGGGATTGGGGTTGTTCAGCCTGGAGCAGAGGAGGCTCCCAGGGGAGCTCAGAGCAACCTCCCAATATCTGAAGGGGCTACAAGAAAGCTGGGGGAGGGCTTTGGACACGGGGGGGTAGGGAGAGGACAAGGGAATGGGTTAAAACTTGGAGAGGGGAGATTGAGGTTGGACATTAAGAAGAAATTCTTTAATTTGAGGGTGCTGAGCCCCTGTGCCAGGTTTCCCAGAGAAGCTGTGGCTGCCCCATCCCTGGCAGTGTCTCAGCCCAGGTTGGATGGGGCTGGGAGCACCCTGGGCTGGGGGAGGTGTCCCTGCCCATGGGGTTGGGACTGGAGGAGCTTTAAAGTCCCTTCCAAGCCAAACTGTTGTCTGACTCCATGAAATAAAGGAGGAAATGCACTTATTATTTTGTCTGAAATTTTGTCACTTCCAGTTGCACTTCCCACTGCAACCAGAAGAAAGCCTTTGATATGTCCCTACATGATAAAACATTTATCATCATATTACAATCATAAATTTTACCATGCAAGGTCAGTACTGCAGGTTTTGAAACTATGTGAATGTAAAGCTGGGAAGAACCTTGAGAAATCACAGCATCCCAAGCCCTGCCTCTCTTATGTGATCTATACGGCTGTGGTATCAGCACATTACTTCCTAATCTTCATTCCATTAATCCTCAAATATAACCATGCAGTTTAGGGGTATGCAGCAGTTCCTGCTGGTGGGGAGGAGATGGAGGCAGCACAAGGGAATGGGTTTCCTGCAGTCCTAGGTTTTTGGTGGGACCAAAAGGCATTGGTCCAAAACAAAGGACAATGAAGAATGCTGCAGCATCTGTACCTCCTGCTATAAAGCATTCTTTATTTGCAGTGGTAGCCAAAGCTCAAAGCAAAATTTGAAATAAATCACATTTTATACAAGTATAGAATGGTAGAGGCTGGAAGGCACCTCAGGAGATTATGTGAACATAACACCATGCTCAATATCTTCCCATGTCTTTGTCTCATTTGTATAATTCATTTTAGTCCCACATTGCCCCTATTCTACTGTTCTCTTAAAAAAAAGCAAAAATATCCCAAAACCAACACCTACTAAAAACCCCAGCAAAGCAAACAAACAATTCATCCTTTCTTTTTCTCTTCCAGGTATATCAGTGCCCCTGTTCTAGGTCTTACACTTCAGGCACGATGAAGAGAGAAGGAAAGAATTTTCCCTAAGATATTTTTAATAACTGGACATGAAAATACCATTATTTTCAGGTGTCTGGGGATGGAGTGGCATCCAGGAACCAGTAGAAATGCTGGGGAATGTCCTAGTCACAGCCACCTGAGATCATAGGATGTCACAGGCATTTTATTTTAATTAAAAGTTGCCTCATTTGTAGCTGGGGGCAGGAAGGGTGCGTTGCAGAGGCAAACTGAGGTGGTAGAAAGATTGGAAAGAGGGAGGAGGCTGCAGTGGGTTTTGGCTGGGAGAGAGTTAATTTTCTTCAGAGTAGCTTGAAGGATAGGGCTGGGTTTGGGGTCTGTGCTGATGACACAGGGGAGTTAAGTTCCTACTGAGCAAAGCTCACACAGCATCAGAGCCTCCTCTGCTTCTCACCAGCAATGCCTGGGAGTGCTCGAGATGCACAAATCTTTAGAATTTCTTTATTTCAGCCTCTGATCTTTTTAGCATGGGTTTACTTTTACCCTTCTAATGGGTAAATACCCCTTACTTGGTCCCACTGAGTGGGGAGGAACCACCACAAAGGGCAAAAGCCTGAGCAGAGCTGAACAGCACTGGGCTGGGAGGAGGATTTCCCCCCCATCAAACCTCATGATGCCTCCTGGCAAACCACAGCTTAACATGCTGTTACACAGAACTTTGTTAGCTTTTGTGTCAATGGTCTCAGCATCCAGAATGCTCTGAAAATGATCTAAAGGTCCCTCCTGTCTATAAAGTGCCAGAAATAACTTTTTGATCCGAGCGTTAAAAAACCCCAGAGAGAAAAATGAGGAGGAAGGACTCACCCCAGTGGTGCAGCATAATGAAAGAAAAGCATCTCCAGAGCTCCTTTTTTCATCTACTTAGGATGCCAAGTTTGCTGTCACAAAGCTGGACCCATCTAAGGCTGCTGCTGCTGCTGTGGGGAGCAGTTCCTAGCCCTGGCTCAGCTGGAAGCACCTCATCTGGTCTCATACATCAAAATAATCAGTGGGGACCACTCGTTAGGCACTGCAGATAAGTACACCCACTGAAGAATTATTAGGGATAGCTGCATAATACATTTAAAGTTTAGGTCTTAGATACCTCAAACTTGGCATCTGAAATTTGTGAGCATTTCTGACCTTGTTCTGTGCAAGCATCATTTCCTGGTATGTGAAGCTGGGACAGTACATGCAATATACTCTTCAGGGAAATCCTGAAGATATACTAAATAGTATTTGTAAAGAAATTGTGTGTTTTAGAGTTATGAGAACATAGAAAAGCCTAAGAGAACATAAATAATAGACACAGTGGGAAATAAAACCACTACTGAAATAGCTGTTAAGTAAATAAGAACTGTCTGTCCTTTGCACTGGATGAGAAAAATGCTGTCACAGAATTAAAAATTATACTGAACATGTATATTAAACACTGAATTAAAATGGTTTTCTCCCAGCTTTTACATTTTTTACTTCCCAACTTTATACTGATCCTTTAACATCCTCTCCCTCTTTGTACTGCAATCAAATGACTTTTAGTTTTCTTTGTGCTCTGGAGCACGTGGCTGTGTCACGCAGCAACAGTTTTCCAGTCATTCATCCTGGATCATGGGATTATTCCCAGGAAGCAAAGCCCGAAGTGAATGATACAGATGATACCAAACAAATGGAAGTAAAACCTTCCCACCACACCCCTCCTTGCTCCCCGTTCAGCACCCTGCAGGGACTGTTTTAAAACTCTTGAACAAATGTGGGCATTTCCAAGGTGCTGTTCTTCAACCCTCTGCTTGCAAAACCAGGATGAGTTTTTCCTGTTTTGTCTAGCAAGATATTAAGCCTTAGGTGCTGTGGTTTCAGCTGGAAGAGTAATCAGAGTGACTGGCACAGGAGCTGGTCTGTGGCCTGGATGAGAGCATCCAAAGTTTCTCCTTAATTATAGAGGCATCTGGGTTGCACACACCCAGATGTGCCGCTAGGAATTTGATCCACATGCCACATGTCTTATCCTGCAGCAAGGCAACCCATTCTCTGGTGGTTTCACACCAAGCAGAGGTAAACAGAGATGTAAAATATAAAATATCACATAGAGGGGGCTTAAGATCCAGGATTCAAAGCTGTACGGATTATCACTTCAAGCACAGATTTTTAGGAAAGGTTGCCATGGGGTCTCCACACAAGGCACCTTTTGCCCTGGCTCTCATCAGGAGGTCTCCCAGTGCTCCCCACGGTTTGCCCCCCAACCCAAGAACCACACAACTGAATCCCTTCCAGTTAAGGATAGCCCCTGGGTGCCCAAAGATGACTCAAATTCAAACAAGTCACTGTTATGCCTGGAAAGCAATAGGTGATGCTCTGGGTACCACATGAAACCAGTGGGAAAAGAGTTGGCAGCACCTGGGTTAACTAAGGCAGAACTAAACAGAGCTCAGCTTGGTGGCCACACAAGAACCATATTCCTTTTCTGCCTTGTCAGAACCCGAGGTTAAGACAGCAGCTTGATGCAATGTGAGGAGAATTGTCATTCTGTCACCTGCAGCTCCTGAATGTCACCTGCAATGCTTTGTCCCTGCTCCCTGCCTCCACAGCTTCTCAGGTTTACAGTTATCATCATCAAGGGGTATTAAAGCTCTCCAGACATCAGCTACATCTGTCTGCAAACTCTCCATTCTCCCCCTCATATAAATCCTACTGCTGAAAAGTTAGTTTATACATTCCATGCACTCAGGGTTAACCTTAGAGTCTTAAAAAACTCTTGGCTCATAAGCTATGTAAAGGGGAAATTAAAATGAAGGGGGGGGGGAGCAGGCAACAATTAAACACATTAAAATTAATTAGGTTTTTTGAAGTGTCCTGCTGACCTGAAGAGAAACATGCCTGTTTCTAAATTGTCTCAGTACTTCCATATGAGATACATTTTTTAATTTCTCTGCTTTCTATCTTGTGGTCATTTTGGTCTTGAGCAAAGCCCCAGAGATATACCAGTTTATTCCAGATAAGCATCCATAAGATTACTTGCTTATCTGAACCTTGTCCAGAGCTCTCTTTGTTTGAGAAATCAAACCATAAATCAGCTTCCTTGTGGTATTCCTAAGAATTATTTATTGTTGGTTAGGCTGGAGACACTGTAAGACAAGTCTTTCTTGTGGTATTTTGGGACAGATGATAGCAAGATTTCCACAGGCTCCCAAAACAGATATGGACACACACACAAAATAAACAAAAAGGACCCACCACAAATGGCAAAGTCTTGTGCTACTTGTGAATCAAGTCAGAAAGAGGGAGCTAGGTTCAGCTCTCTCTCTTGGTGTAAATGAGAAGTGATGGGGCAATCCACCTTCAGTGGAGCTGCTCTGCACCATCAATAATTAAGCTGAAGTATATCACAGAAAAACACTCAAAACCACTTGAACTAAGAGCACACGTTGTGTCACCTTCTCTCCCAATGTCATTGTCTGAAGGTCAATGGTGGAAATGTGTTTATTTTCTTTTACAGGGGGAAAAACCCCAACAAGTTGGATCCATAATTTCCCATCTCCCATGTCTCAAAATGGTCTAGAAATCATCTACACAGACTTTGAGGTCAACTGCAGTCAAAGATTATGCTAAAATGCAGTAGGTTTGGGTTTTTTTTTCCAAGGTAATTGCATGCTACCCTAGACTGAAACATTACCCCTTCAAGCACCCCATGCGTGAGAAGAAGATTTCCCCACAGAGCATTGACTGGAAGACTTCTTTCCTCTAGCCATGAATGTTGATTTGTAGCAGCCTGCAGTGTCCACAAAATTCTCTGGCTGATTGTGAATATATTTGGTGGGGGGGTTCATCTGAGAGTGTTTGCTTTCTGCTGCAGAAGGTGGTGAGCCAGTGGCTCTGCAGTGTCTTCAAATCCTACTTTTTGTTTTCAGTTCTGGTTTTTGTTGGATTTTTGGTTTGGGGTTTTTTGGTTGCTTGGGTTTTTTTATTTTTTTTTTTTCCAGAAAACAGCATTGTGCTGCACCCTGTAAACAGTGTTTGCAAGGAAAGCAGAGGAGGCACAAAAAAATCAAGAGGGTCCTTTTCATAGCTCACTCACTTTGGGCTTAAAACCGTGAGTTTATGGGCCTGGCACTGGGGGGATTGTTCACAAATGACCCAACGCTGCTTGTAACAAGCAAAAGCAAGAGGGAAATCAGCTCAGATGGAAATATAAATCCAGTTCTTCCTGTCAAAGTCCTTCTCACATGGTAGCCATCACCCCTGCAACACTAGGATTGAACCATGGGAGTTCAAGAAGGGCATGGACCATGCTCCAGATCCCAATCAATGGAGTGCTAATTACATGATGCATGAGCTGGAGTTAAAAGGCAATAAAGGTAGAAAAAAGAAACATTAATCTTATAAAACAGTGAGAGGGAGAAGAGAGGTGGGGAGAAATCAGAGGGTGGGAAGATGATGTGAAAGAAATATGAAGCTTTGGGTTTTGCTTAACCACTGCTCAGGGGAGAGAAGGGTTTGGGGCTGGGAAGTCTTTGTGGCTGAGGAGTCCCAAGGTGTCAATGTCACTTATGGACCAGTTGGGTGTCCCTAAGTGGGCATGGTGAGGAAGAACCAAGGGTATGGGAATGTTCTTCAAAGAAAGCAGGAGATGGCAATCTGAGTGAGGTTCATAGGGAGAGGAAGAAAGGAAAAAAAGCAAAGGAAATCAGAGCTGCTGAAGAGCCTGCAATGGGGCATACCTGCTGGGCTCTGCTAACTGAATGTCTGGGGTTTGATTAATGCAGCCAGATTAAGGTTTCCTTTGAAAGAAAGACAGAATAAACAGGCTGAGAACTTCCAACTGCAAATTTCAGGCAGACTCAAATGAAGTTCCTTAGCTGGCAGGCAGCCTGAATCACAGGAGGCTTGGAAAACCCAGTAAACTCCCCAAAGTGCCCCAGAAAGAGCTCTGCCATCTCAGTGCTAACTTTCTCTCTGAATTAAAACACAAAGGGACCAGGCTGAATGGTGGTGTCTGCAGTTTGGACACCTCCACCACAAAGAGCAATTCTATAGTCCTGTTACCATCAACAAATCCTGGTCAGTTAAGTTCAGTCCTGATTCATCTAACCCTCAGTCAGACATCTGAAAGGTCCCTGATGAATCACACCCTTGAAACACCCATTTATTTCCATTAGGTGTGAAGGGAATGGAGGGTGACTAACTGAGAGAAGAGCTACAGCCAAAAAGTTAAATAAAAAGGAAAGAAAGAAAGGAAAAAAAAAAATAATAAAAGAAAAGAAAGCAGGAAAATGAAAAGTGGAAACCCAGGGGTCCCTTCCCAATGTGACAATGATGTACCTAATGAAGACCAGGACCCCCCATTTTATTACCAGAAGAAAGCCCATTCTGTTGTGGATGCAGAGGAGCAGGGAGTTCCCACATAAATCCAGTTCCCACAACTAAAAATGGAATTTGGGCTGGTGCATCAAAGTTTGTCAGCGTGAGGCTTCAAAATCCATTTGACTTTTAAGGTTTAACACTCTGTTCAGTCCTGCTTTTCTGCTGGGTTTTATCTTCATGACTCCATATGCTCTTCTCTTTCACAAAGGACAGATTTTTCCAAGCATAAATATCTTCAGCTGCTACATCCCAAAGAACCCAAGTTCAACTACAAGGCAGAAAGGTTGCAAAAAAACCCCCAAACCAAACCAAAAACCTTAAGGACTTTTTTTTCACAAATGTCTTACCTGCTTTTCCAGAACTAGTAAACAGGGAAGGAAATAGAACACCTGAAGATTCCCTGTGATGTTTTACACCCTGGGAAAAATATTGACAGGAATGGGAATATGAAACCAAGTGGGGTTCAGTGAGTTGCCTGGTCGTATCTGGAATACCCTTTTTTTTCCTAAATAGTTCTATGTAGTTATGGTGTTTCACTGAGCATATGTAGTCAGGAAAGAGTGGATATGAAACTGTTCTATGTCAGCCTTATCAAAAGTTGAAAAGAAATAATCCTCAGACTGAGAAGTCATCCCCAGTGCTCCCCAGGAGAAGATCCTTCTTTCAGAAAGATCCTATTTTTGGAAGGGGGGGGACCTGTCCTTCACATAACAGACCCCCAAGAGCCTATCAGGAGGTTGAAGTTAACTTTATAGAGGCAAAAGTGGATGTGGAGGAGGCCCAAAATCTTCTTCCCCCTGACAGTAATCTGATGATTACCCAGGGGAGGCAAAGCAGAGTTGCACTTCATCATCCATCTGGGTGGTGAATGGACAAAGCAAGAAAGCCTGGGGATGAGGAAAGTGATGTGAAGGCTGCAAAAGAGGCTATTCACATGCTAATGAGCAAAATAGACTTTGGGGAGGTCCCTCCTGCATAATTATCTATTTTTAGTTTTAAAATGGGAACAGCATTAAATGAAGTCTCTACACCTCCTGCTGAACTGAGCAGAACTCTCAAAGTCTTTAGTGATGGTTACTAAATTCTGGCTCTCATGTGGAAATCTTTACAGGTGTTACAACAAAAAACAAAACAAACCAGAAACCAATACCCCAAACAGCACTCTCCCATTTCCTAACAGAAAATGTCACCATCTTACCTGTCTTTGTTTCTTTTACTAATTTTATGGTACATAATAAATATAAAAAAGAAGCAGGAGTGGTCACCAAGCACAGAAAACTTTAGCTTCAAGACAAGAGGTGTCCCAGGTGTCCCCATCCAGATACAAGTCCTAACTTTCCTTTTTTGTCATTGGTTTTGTTACCTCCACCACACAAACATTTCAACCATTAAATACCACTGAGCCACACGTTTCCCAGGAGCCAATTAATCCAAAAGAGAAGGTGGTGAAAGACAAGTCCTGTCACCATTCCTCAGGTGGTAAACACTGACTTTATTCATATACATGTGTTATACAGGAGGCTAAGTGATGCTCATTTGAATCATTTCTCCTGCAAGCTAAATTTTAGCCTATTTTACTAATTCTATGTGATGGAGACTGCTTCAGTTTTCATCTTTCTGTTTTAGAATATGTTATTTGTGCACTGGAATGCAAATATAACCAAGAAAAAATGCTGTCTGATTTTTTTTTTTTATTTTTTTTTTTTTTGAGATGAGATGGCATTTTAAAAATTTAAATTAAAAAAAAACAATTTAAAAATGTATTTTCTAGATCTTTTTTGTTCTGTAAGAAATGGAATTTCTTCCTCAATTTTCCAGCTGGGCCCCCAGGGATGGTTAATGCTGACATGGGTTTTTTCCAATGAGGATCAGCAGAGGCTCACCCATTATTGCCTTATAAACCAGAAAGGGTGCAGGGACACGTGAGGAAAAACTTTGCAGGACACAGCAATATGTCCATCCTGTAGATGAGGGGGAAGTTCTTAGAAAGAGTCAAAGCATCTTGAGTTCTGTGCGTGGAGGGAGGAGTCCTGCACCTTAACATCCCCCAGAGTATGAAATGCAAAGGACTGCATCTGTACAGGAAGAACCATCAGTGGGTTTATTGGAAATGTTCTTTTTTTGTTGTTTTTTGTTTGTTTGGGTGGTTGGTTGGGTTTTTTTGTGGGTTGTTTTTTTGTTTTTTTGTTTTTGTTTTGTTTGTTTTTTTTTTCTTTTCTTGTTTTTTAAAGCTCTGGAAGCTACTGAAGTGTTTGCTCAGTAACTAGTGAAGGATTTTCCTTCTCTCCACAAATACCATGACCACAAAGAACCAGCTTGAGATTGCAGGTATCTCCCCATTTTTGAAGTGCAACTCAGGAAGCTGAAACACAGAAAGCAGGGGGGGCCAGGAGTGGGCTGGTTTTCCTTCCCTTTGGGAGGGGGGGGAGTGGCAACCACTGTTTCTTGGCATTTGCTCAGCCCTGCTTTGGCATCATCAGGAGCTGGAAATCTACAGGGATTGTCTCTTTTTACACCAAATCCAAAGATTCTGGCCAGTGCCAGGGTTCCATTTGCAATGCCAAAGGTCAGCAGAGTAACTCCACCCTCTGTGCAGTAATCCTGGGAGGCAGGGGAAGACCTGCTCAGTTTCATTCAGGTTAACAAGGGACAGTTCTGGAGACTTGCTACATAAATCAGAGTTAAAAACCTAGAGAAATGGGGGAAAACCATTTTGGTTATGGTTGGAAGAAAGACCTGTTGTGTCAACAAGTCTGAGAAAGGGATTTTTACCTTAAGACATGACTGAGCCCATTCTCAGCTGGTTTTAAGAGAGAATCCTACAGTAACCCCATAACCACTGGGGAATGGTGCAGCCACTCCAGGATGAGGGGATTCAATTCACCCAGAAGAAAAGGGAGGGAATCAGGTTGCTGGCATAGTCACAGAGGTATTTCCTCAAAAATGTTAAAGAAAACTACAACGACTCATAAAAGTTTAATCAACCAAATTGTCAGAGACCCGGGAGAACTTCTTGACTCTGTTGCCTGCCACCCTCCAATGTATTCTCACTTTCCCCCTTGGCAAACATTTCACTTCTCTCCACATCATTTGTGTGTCCCTCCTATGGCCTGTCTGCTTTCTGAGCTCTCTCCTCACCTTTGGCAGCTTTTCCCCCTGGATTTCACCCTGGGCAGCATCTCTGGAGCACGGTGTGTGGCTGATCTGCTGGGGGTCAGCAAACTGTGCTTAGGAGCCAGCTCTACTGCTCAGCCATCAGGAGCTCTGCTTTAAGACTACAATTATTTCCTCTAATGGTGGATTTCTAAATGTATTTTTAAAATATAATTAATAATAATAATGATAAAAAGATAACAAGAAAAAGAAAAAAGAAATACTGGCAGTGAGCAACCTGAGGGTGATTGAAAGGTCTCTGAGACATCTCTGGAGCTGTCACTATTTCAGCTGCCAATACCTGCAGCAGGCACCAGGAACCCAACAAGGAAGCTCAGGTCTTGTCTCTGATCAAGACAATTATCAGCAGAAAGGGGTGGAAAACTCTCCTAGCACTACCTAGTCACAAGCCTGGGAGTGCAAGGTTAAATATCCCTTCCAGTTTTTATCTTAACTTAGACATTTATTCTACATATTCTAATGGTTCAGGTAAAGATGACTACCTGATGACTAAAAAAAAACCAAAACATCCTTTGCATTACATAGATTTCTTTCCTCTTAAATAATAACACCACCGCGTGATAAAATTTGGGGACCAGAAATGCAGAGGTCTCTCTGAGAGTTATTGCAGGGCAGATGACACAGATGTGTGAACCTGATATTGTTATTGTGTGAAGCTTCTCTCTGTTTTCCCAGTATAACCCTTGTCAGATCAGGAGCAGTCCTAACACTTTCCTTTAATCCAGAGAGTGAGCTTTTGGGAGGTTACTCTTAGCTTAGTTGCTCTGGGTTCCAGGGTTTGAAGTGTCTCACAAGATACAGTTTCAGGCTTCCACGAGATGTTCCCAGCTTTCTGGGGGGATCAGGAGTTTGGACATATGGAAATGTTGTGGCTCAACATGTATTTGTTGGACCTGTGTCAAGCACAAACCTCGGTGAAACTGCTAACTCAAACCCTTCCTCAGATGCTGTCAGCCTTGCTGATGCAGCAGTTTGGGTTTCCTGGCTTGGTGCCCTGGGGCAGGTTTGTAAACTGAGCATCTTGTGCTGGCTGAAGTAACTCCCGGGTTCCTCAGTGCTTCTCCTTAACCTCCTCATCCTTCCATACGAACTGTTCTCCTGGGTGAGCTCCTGGCCACCTCCTTGGCCTGTCCAATGCCTCCATTCTGCAACCTTCCAATTCGGTATCTCCCTCTGCCTCCTTCCCCAGCCCTCCTGGTTTACCTCATCAGGCAGATGGGAAGTTCTTGTCTTTCCTCCAAACCCATTCCCTGTGCCTTTTCTTTCATCACTGTTGATGACTCTTCCACCTTCCCAGACACTCAGATTGACAACCACAAAATTATTTTTCTCTCCTCACTTTCTAATATCCAGGTCTCCATCAAATTTGGTCTTCTTTTCCTCTGTAATCTTCTAAACCTGCCTCTCTATTTTTCTTCTGTGTCACTCATCATTTTGCTCTCGTGGCCCACTTCAACCTCCTTTTTTTGTGCATTCCCTGGCACAAAAGAGAATGTTTCCCCCATGCAGCCTACCCAGTACTCATCAGGTAAAATAATTTCTTCTCTCTCAGCTGAACCAGTGCTGCTGGCTTGCTTTAAGCCCTTTATTCTCTCATTCTTTCTACATCCAGTTCAAATCACTGGCAAAAGTTTAGTGGCTTCTGTACCCTCCTGTCTTGGATCCTGTCATGTCTTCACACTCCTCATTTCATGTTGTATCCTCCTTTCTCACCTCTGACTGTGGTGTTTGGGTCCTGCTTTTTCCACTCTACAAACTACCCTTTTTTTCCAGTTAAATCTTTGCTGACGTGCTGCTTTTCCTTGTTTTGGAACCCCACATTTTCTCCTACAGTTCTGCTTCCACTGTGGGACAGGACATGTTTCTCTGCAGCAAAATATGATTCTGCAATGGGATAACTTTCAGATTGATATCATTCTGTTCTATTTCTCTTTTTTATTTCCTCAGTTTAAATCATATCTGCTGTCACTGGAGTGGGTATTCTGGGACAGGAATGCCAGTTTATCAGTTAGTGGGTATTTGGTGGTGATGTGGCTGATCTCCAGGCAGGATCGTTACAAATGCTCCCAAAATCCCTAGGTGAGATGACAAGAATAATAAATCATTCTCTCCACCCTTCTGGTTGGACCACAGAATCCAGACTGAGCCTTCTTCTTTCCCTCCTCCTGCCTTGTAAGTGCTCTGCCCGCTTTCTAAGTGAATCCTTTGTTGAAAATATAGACAGGAATTTGGCAAACACCTTTCTGCAAGGCTCAGGAGGAAAGTTTCTGAAAAATCCACTGCTGTAGAAGTTGTGCACCTTGCACCTACAACTTTCTGGACGAGGAATCTCTTGTGGAGAAACATACAGTGAGCGTTTAGTGTTCATCCCTTCTACTTTCCCTTTTCAGAGCAGTTTCCTAAAAAAAATGCTAATGCTTTTCCTTTCAAAAGCACACAGTCTCAGATGTATTTTATATTTACACAGTTTGGGGAAAATCCCCAGTATTGAGCCTTTCCCAGCGATGAACAATTACAGCTATTTGAGAACCTTCTCACCAGGCTGGCTTTCTTTTACAACACAGCTCTTGCTACACAAGAAATTAAATTATACATGCAGTAGTGTAAGTTATTTCCACACAGTTGTAGCAAATCTAATTGCTAATGGCAGCAGCCCTCATAGCTCAAATGAACTTATAACTGATGTGATCTGTTTGTTTTAATTACAAAAGCTGTTACTAGTGGTAGGAGTATTACTTTGGAGCAAACACAACTTCTCTCTTTGGAGATATTTTCATTCAGAGATCTACTCTTCAAGGCAATAAAACTCTCCCCATTCTAAAGAGGAAACATCACAGTCTGTGGAGAAGTATTACTTTGCCTCCTAAGCATCCAGCTACATGATGTGATCCACACATATATTTATTTAAACATCACTCTCTTCTGCAAAGGAAGGGATTTCAGCTGCAATCCAGAAATCTTTTGAGACAACTTTATACAGAAATGGTTTCTGCTTGGGCTTGAATCTGTGTCTGTTGTGGGTAATGCATAAGGATAAGGACTAAAATACTTAAACTCTTAGCCACACTAATTAGAGCTAAGTAAATCAAATTCTAGTTGAGCCACTGTCTACTTTGAACATAAAGTTAATATTTTTTAGAAGTGCTGTCTGAATGTTCATCCTGTGATGGAGAGCTGAGGCTGCTGAGCATGGTGCCCACTGGCTGCCCTTGGAAGCATGAACGCCTACACTTCTTTGGCTTAGAAACAGCACAAATGCATCAACAAAAAAACCCCTCACCTTTCACAAATCTCCTTGGAGTAGAAAAAAATTAAGCCTGCTTTATTAATGGGAAGCCTCCATGGAAATAACTAGCATGTGATATCCTTATTCCTGTAGAACTGTATTAGTTCTACAGTATTTCCTATTCTGTCCCAACAAGGCAAGTTTGGGATGGTACTTTCCATACAGGTCTTAAAGCACACCTAAGGCCATCTGCACAGATGGCTGTTAGAGGGGGAAATAAAACTCCACATCCCTGCAGGATGAGAGCAATTGTGAAACAGGGGCTGCAATGAAGAAATGTCATCAGATGCTTATCCTTTTCCTCATCAGAATATTACAGGTTAAATGTCAGGGTTTCTCAAAGCAAAGGAGAAGCAATATAAAAATAGGACAATTGTTACTTGCCTTGGAAAAAACATTTGCTGAAGGAATAAACTCCTTGAGACCGAAATGTTTACATTCCCCTACTTGAAACAAAAACACCTTAAAGGCTTCTAAGATTAATGCTGCATGTGGGAATAGGAACTCCAGCAGTGGGACCAGCTTTGCTGGGCAGTTCTGATTTATAGGTGATTTTTAAGGCACATTTGCCAAGTTTATGTTCCCTGTGCAATGCCGAGAGCCAAAGCCTATTCTGGTGCCAGTCAGCACACTCCCCTCTTTGCAGATTTCCCTAATAAAAATGTGTCTCAGAGTCCCAGGAATAGAATAGCCACTTCTATACTTAACTGGTAAAGTATTCCAGTGAGAAACTTGCCAGACTGGTACAGCTAAGCCCTGGCTCTGACTCTGCTGGGGTTTGCTGCACCATGTATGTTCTGTATCCATGCTGTACCCGTTTATAAACATCATTTTTTAAGGCCCCCAGGGCTAGAGGGATGCAGTACAAGTTTACAGGAAAGCTCATAATATTCACTGGCACCTGCACGCAGCCATGTGCCAAAAAAAGAGAAACCCCAGGTTTATATATCATGAGGTTTCATAGCAACAAACAACTTTCATCCCAACCTAAGGCAATTCTCCATCCATAGCCCTTGTGTTGTGTGTGCTGCTGTCTTCCTCACCTGGATCCCTCAAATTTGCAGCTAATTTGGAGGGTCAGTTCCACAGGAGGACAAGCCACTGTTATCCTGGTTTGGAGGAACTCAGAGATTCACTGAGGACAGAACTGAATCCTTTGCATCCTATCTGCACTGGAAAATGTGGGCTTCTCAAAACTCTAAGGTCATTTCTGCTGAGAGAAGAAGAGAGCATGCTAACATGTAACCTATGCTAACCAGGGGTTTGGAGTTCTCAGGCTACTGATGGTGATGCTCCAGGAGCTTAGGGCAGCAGTTCTCATTATCAGGCTTCTGTGGTTTTGAGTTTCAGAGGGAAAAAAAAAGATTATTTCAAGATATCCCAGGTTCTTCCTTGCATAAATAAAACCAAATGCTGCAACTTAGCATACACACTAAATGTGTGTATTTGAATTCTTGTTTTCCAGCCATTGCTGTCACACAGTTGATGTATGGTCCTGCCTTCATATTAACATTTGTGAGGTTGGATCCATTGGAAATACATCAGCAGAGGCCCTGAGTGTTCTGGCACTTGCAGAGTCTATGAGGCAGCTGTGATCTGCTTGGTGCAGACTATTTTCTGCCAGACCAAGCTCATTTCCAGAAATTCCTAGATGGTAGTGTCTTGTGAAGACAAAAAAATGTCCAGATATAAGCTGAAAACCACGTTCTCAACTGGGGCAAGCTGGTGTGACTTCACCTTTGACTTTTGGATGTGACACCATTCAGGTTGTATCCCAATTCTCCATGACAGATCCTTCAAATCCTTCTGGATCTGGAGGGCAAACTGTGGAAAATTTTTCTTTGGCACAGAGCTGCCACACGGGGAAACCACATTTCCATTTTCCAATAGCAAAAAATCTGGGAGAATTACAGTTGGTTAAAAAGCCTTCAGTTCTTTGAGAAGCAGCAGTAGCCTCCACACAGATGGTAGCATGTAACTTCAAACATGTAAGTTTGAAATATTATGTCCCTTTGGCAGGGGCACATCTTAAAAATTACTATTTTGGCTACACTTAGTCAAGGGAGAAGGAAGAACCTTGCTGTGTAACAGAAACATTGTCCATTGTTCTTGCCAAACTTTCAATCTCATTCTGCAGATCTCCAAAATATTTATTTGGTGATGTTTAATGAACTCTATACCTGGCTTTGTTGTGTTTGGGGGTTTTTTTAGTGATAATCAATTAAGAAAAAAAAAAAAGAAGACTGAAGATTGGTCAGTTAGATGTCAATGTGAAGCATGTCGTGTGGAACAGTTTGGTGATTTTCACAGTTAGCTGTGAAAATCCTTTTGATTCCTTTGCAGTTGTAATAAAGACATCAAATCCTCACCTCCTGAAGCCATCAGGAGCTCAGAACTTGCCTTCTGTTACCATCAGTGCAAAGAGCATATGCATTTTCCCTCTGTTCCCAAATTCTCCTTTAAACAGGCAGTAGAAGTAGTTATTCTGTGAACATCTGAGCCCCCTTTGAGGGATGATCAGGCTCCTCATAGAGAGCCAGCTCTGTTTTCAGGATAAAGCTTGAGATCAGGCACCTGAAACCTTTCCTCCTCTTCCTACATTGCAACTCATCTTCTGGGGTGGCCTTAGGAAGGAGGGGTTATTTCTGCCTTGCTTCAGTTTTATGGCACGGAAAGAGGAGATAACATCTTCTTTTCTCCCTTCAGTCTTGAAATATTTTTCAATTAAGGATACTGCCTGGTTGCAGTCTAGGGAGTGTTGACCTCAGCTGGAAAGCTGAAAGCTTTCTACTAAATTCAGTCTGTGTTATCAGCCCACCTAAGAGTAAAGAATTATAAAACGTTGCTCAGGTATCTTAAAAAATGCTTTCACTTTAAAGTGTGTCAGGTTCCAAATGCTGGTTTTGTTCCACTGGGGCTTGCAGATTTTAGGATGGGGTTTTTTTTTTGTTGTTCATAGTTTCCTAGAGCGTAAAATTCTTTGCAAATTCCTGTTGTTGTAGTTTCACATTAGTCAGAAGCTCCAAGATGACCCTGGAGCAAACTCCTGCAAATCTTCTGAAACTCAACAAGGGCCTCTGAGGCCCAGATTCTATTTAGTGGATGAGGCTTGTGTGTGGTTTGGAGTTTTAAAGCAGAGGTTCCCACAGTTCTACATTTAACATCTCTTAAAAAATTATTTTAAAAGAAGTGAAAGAAGAAGAAATAGCCTAACACCACTACAAAAAGTCTGAAAAAGGTAAAGAGCCTCTGATTCCAAACATGGCATGGCAGCATTAAATATAACTTGAAATTGTTGAAAACAAGCCAGACTTCAATCATATTTGCATATTGGGGTTTAAATAAACAGCACTGCAGTAGCAAATGGAACATTCTCACTTCACTGTTTACATTTCAGAAAAGCCAGCTCTGGGGGCCAGCTCTGTGCTGAGGAATGACTTCAGATTGGTTTTGTTCTTTACTTGCTTTCCATTTGGGCACAGAGGTAAACCACTAGATGCAGGTTTAATGAAAACTGAAACTCAATACATGCTCCTCCTGGTGCTATGGAACCCAACTGGAGCATCTTGCTGAAGAGGAATTGCTGCTTTAACGTGGCTTTAATGTTTGCATGAAAATGAGATTTGGGGCATACTTGGGTGTGCACCTCACTTTTTCCCTTTCCCCTGGACCTCTGTGCTGCTGCCAGGGGGGAGACCAAATCCAAACCTGGGCTTCTCTTGCAACACTGATATCTTAGGAGGGTTTGCCTGGATTCCCACCAGCACGTAGCAAAATAAGTTTTAGAATGTCCTTACTCTTTACACTCTAGAGGCTTTCACATCTTTTGCTATGTATAGGATTTCTGCTATGACAACCTTAGGAGCACAGAAATTAATCACACCTTAATACCAAGGTACCTACATCAACTGCAATTACAGCATCACTGAGCTTGGGTACTTTAGACTTTGTTCTCTACATTAAATTCAGTTTTAGACTGTGTTTCTTCTCATGATTCCCACTGCTGGTCATTTCTGTATCATGAATGAGTGAGAGCTGAAATGCTCTGCCCATGTCCAGATGAACGTGCACAACCCATTACCCAACTAACCAGACATTTCCTGACATCCTACATTTCCAAGGAATCTTATCTTTCACCAAGATTTGTAACAGGCAGTTCAAGTCACACAGACACTCATATCTTAAACATCCTTTCCCCTGACCTTGACAAATGCAATCTTGTCTGGTCAGAGCCTTTCAGAATGCTGCTTTAATGATCATTTTCCCAGCCTGTTGCTTTGATCTTGAGACCCCTTCCTCGTGCATGGCTCCTCATCCCCCCCCCAGACAAAAGTGACTTCACTTCCAAGACCATTCATGGCTTTCTCCCACCTATCTCTTATTCATTATCAAGACATCAGCTTCCACCTCTGATTGACCTATGATCTTAACCCTTAGTGCTGCCTCTTGCGTTTTCAAGTGAGACCATTCCTGCACTTGCTTTCAAGAGGCCCCTCATGCTTGGGAAAGACTTCCTAGCTGTGACACTCACTTACTGGTTCTCTTCCAAGTCCCTGCTTAAAGTTTTGGTTTTGGTTTTTGTTGTTTTTTTTTCCCAAAAATCTCTGAAGGTGCTTTAGTGCTAATTTTGTATCAATGCTTTTTATGGATGCCCATAGTGTGCCTACGTCTTTTTTTTTCTGCTTTTTTTTCTGCAGCTTTGAGCAACCTTGTTGAGTTGAGAGGCATCCCTGCCCATGGTAGAGAGGTTGGAGGAGGTGATTTTTAATTTCTCTTCCAACCTAAGCCATTTTATGACGATTCTATCTATAAACTGCAGGAGTTTTGTGCAGGTTCTGTACTCGGAATTTTTACCCAAGTAGGATCCCAGAACACGATCAGAGAATTTAAGTGATCCAATAACACATATCAGATAATGAAGACCTTTTCACCTCCTAATGATGTATCCTTTTTTTCCCAACAGCTTATTTTAAAATGCAGGTCTTTCATCAGCCCCTCAGGGAGGTGATGTCTACTCAAACTGCCCTGGCATGAATGCATTTAATTTGCTTCCTCCTCAAAGTGATGATCTTACGACAGCAAGATTATTGACATGAACATCCCTATGGTGCCAGAAAGGAGTTGGCTTGGGTTGGTTATGACATTCAGGAAGCTACCTGAAATAACATCCACAAAACATTTTTCCAGTCAGCAAAGGCTGCGTTTGCCCTGCAGGTAACCTAAGAGGTTTTACAAAAAAAAAAAAAAAAAAAATCCAATAACAAACTCCACAGTGCAGAGAAGGGCTGAAAACTCAATCAGCAAGTCCCTGAGCATTGGTTGCCTGGTTCCATGGGGATTTTGCCATTATCATGAGCTAAAATTTCACAAAAGCTGTTTATGAAACATCATAAATGCAAGTCACAAATGCCATGAATCTACATCCACAATCTTCTGATGCTGTTTCAGAGGAAGGTCAAAGTCAGAGCCGATCTGAGTGCTAAAAAATAAAATCTGTATTTACTTCTCAGGGACCTGGTTTAGATTTCCAACACAGAGCAAGGCTCAGTTCTTTGAAGGGAAGTAAACAAGAGAATCCCAACATTTTTCCTTAAAATTCAGCTGGCAGGTTGTAGAATTTCAAGGCAAACGTGAGGCTATTTGAAGCTGGTCACCTACCTCAACCAAAAATCAGCTTCTACACCCTGAGCTGCTTTAGTTTTGGGGGTTTTGTTCAGACAGTGGAAATGTATAAAGTCCCTTGATCTGGCTTTTGTGATAAAAGATGAGAGCTGAAAATGGCCAGACCACATGATGCTCCAGAGGGGTGACCTGGGTATAAGTGAGATGAAACTAGAAGGGAGTTATCTGGTAAGTCTGGGAAATCCATTTAAAAATATTGATTCTGTTTAAAATGTTAGAAAATAGAAGCATAATTATATACAGGCTGCAGGGACATGAGGCAATTTTTATTGTCTTTTAGTTAAGTTTTTCCTGGGGGAAAAATCTGATTTCAGTAGAAAAAATGAAGGTGGTGGCAGGAAATATGGAGTGAGAGTCAGTGACCTTTGTTAGAGGAATCATCCTTTAAATGATTTAACTCTTAGCTGATGTGGTTTGAAGTGTGCATCATTCGCTCCAGTTTTGCACATAAAGAAGAAAGAAATCAGTCAGGATAGCAGGGGGGGAATAACTGGAGTGAAAATAAAAATAGAATCTTTTGTAACTTTTCATGCTGACTTTTATTTTAGCAGCATGCCAGGAACAGGGACTTCTGAAGGCATTCCAGAAGAATGGCCTTTTAATTATCCTACTGTTAATATTCCTCAGTTATGAATCTTTTTTTGACAGAATAAGTGCAAAAAGCTAAGAAAATGTATTTATAATCTTATCCCCACTGTCTTCACTCTTCTCCTTCTCTCATGCCTATTTTTTCCACTCTCATATTGGAGTAATAAATATTGGCATCAGAACAGGAAGACATAGTGAATGGTTCATTAATGAACTGGGGGAGCAGAAGGCAGAGACTCCATCCAGCAGTAAGGGGTGCCTGGGATGGATGAGACAATAACAGGGACTTGAAAGCAGGAGCAGGACTAAAAATCCATTCAGGGTTGTGGATGGCTGGGGTTTGTTTGTTTTGTTTGTCTTTTTTTTTTTTAGCACATATTCTTTTGCCTCCTGGGATGGTTATTTCAGTGGGATACTTCAGCCATTCCTGCAGGATCTTTTTAGAGACCTCACAGCAGCATCACCTCCAGCAGAGCTTTGAACATCCCACAGCCCCAACAAATGATGGAGTCAGGGAGCTGCAGCATGGGCATAGTGAGCACCCTATGAGCAGAAGGTGTTACTGGGTCCAGTTCTGGAGTTCTCAGCACAAGGGCATGGAGGTCCTTAAATATGTCCAGAGGAGCCACTCCAATGCTCAGAGGGCTGAGCACCTCCCTGGGAAGCCAGGCTGAGGGATTGGGGCTGTTCAGCCTGGAGAAGAGGAGGCTCCCAGGTGAGCTTGTAGGGCCTTTCCAATACCTGAAGGGGCTACAGGAAAGCTGGGGGAGGGCTTTCAGCATGTATGTGCAGAGAGAGGAGAAGGGGCAATGGTTTAAAACTTGAAGAAGGGAGATTTAGATTAGACATTAGGAGGAAATCTTTTCCTGTGAGGGTGCTGAGCCCCTGTGCCAGGTTTCCCAGAGAAGCTGTGGCTGCCCCATCCCTGGCAGTGTCTCAGCCCAGGTTGGATGGCACCTCATCCCTGCCCAGGGCTTGGGACTGGAGGAGCTTTAAGGTCCCTTCCAACCCAACCCATTCTGTGACTCTATGAAATCCTCCTTGCACACGCATGCCCATCATGTGGATGGGACGTGTTCACTGGACCAGAACCCAAGGAAAAGAGCAGACTGGATGTGCCCTGAGTGCTGCCCCTTTGCTCACCACACACCAGGGCCACTTTCCTTTGCAGAGATGAGCTGGGCTGGGGCAGAAGTTGCAGTGGATTGCAGGGAATTACTGGGTGTAGCACAGAACTGCAGCCAAAAGATGAAGTAGCCTGGGTTAATACACACTCACACTTCTCATGTAGTCACATCTGAAGGGACAAAACACCCTTAACACCTTTCTGCTGTGATTTTTCCTAGCCTTGTTCATATCTTTGAGTTCCAGAGGCACACAGACATTGTGTTTGTGACCAACGAGCCTGCTGACCACTGCACAATCATCTGAAAAATCCCTTTAGAATTTCCTTCGAGTGGTTTCTGTGGTTCTCCCAGCAATCAACAATTTCATTCTGAAGGTTGCAATTGCTTTTGACAACTAGGGAGGGCTCAGCTTATTTCAAGCACAAGAAAGAAACTACCTAAGGAAAAGCTCTCATCTATGAGAAGAAAAAGTCACATTAATGAATTCTCACTCTTGTTTTGGGACAAACTTTTGGATTCCCCACCACCCAGTAAAGCATCAATCACATACAGACAAGAAATTATTACAAACCAAATAAAAAGCATTTAAACCCAAAATGCTGGTTTGTCATCTTCCCAGAGTCCTCTGTGCCTTTCTTAAAGGGCAGCAGATTAAATTTTAGTGTTTCTCATTGAGATCTTTTTTTATTTTCTTTTAATTACTGCTGGAACAGGATGATTAGGTTGATATCTACATGCAGATCTACTGGAAGTTTGTGTAACTATACAGAAAATGCTACAATACCAAAGAAATCCAGCAAATGGGCATTTCTATCCAGCATACATATTGTGCATGCTGCTGTAGATTTAGACAAAGACCAATTGTGACTCCAGCATTTGGCTTTATCAACCTGGACATGGAGAAAAAAAAAAAATCTGAAGAGGATATACCAGTGTTTGTACTAATCTTTAAAATACAACCACAGCCATGTTATTAATTCTAAGGATGAGGATCAAGCATGTAATTGCTTGAATCCCTTTCAGTCAATGAACTCCCTTGAACTTCAAAATGCCAGATGACCTTGCAAATATTCAAACACAAGGCTGAGCTTGACATCATTTGTTTGCATCCTGTCCCAGATGTCAGTACAATAAGGTCGAAAATAAAAAAATAACTCCTTGCCCCCAGAATCTGTTCTTTAGAAAAATTGACCTTGTTTTTTTTCCAACACCAGAGATTTTTTTTTTTTTCCTGTTTTGCTTTATGGCATTGTTTTCCTCTTTGATTTTATAAACCTGTCTGGAATCTATTGGTTGATCTGTGCAGCCTGAGATAGGCCACACATTTTAAGAATTCATCAGCTCAGGACATATTTTTTTCCAGTTTCCTTGCCAATAGCTTTCATTCAGATTTATCAGTGAAATGGACTACAAGGCAGGGAATAAGGTTTTGTCCTTGCCTGATGTTGTGTCCTTGTCTCACAGAGGAGATGGGCTTTAGGAGAGGTGAAGATTTCTGGCAGAAGCTGAAACACAGTTGCTACAAAGATGTTGAGGGGGGTTGGGGTGGTTTAGACTTTTTTTAGTTCTGTGTTTGGGGTTTGTTCGGGTTTTTTTCCAGTATTAAGAATGCCTGGTGGGACCTAAATCACTGCCCATTTCATCTGTAGTTCACATTGGCTTTAGCTGGAATTTTCTTCTATTTATATTAGAGAGGAGCTGGGCATTAAAGTGGTTGTGAGTCTCCAGGTCCCTCTTTTTCAGGGGGTCCTTTGCAAATTCTAGCCCTTACTTTCTATAAATTTTATCAAAGAATGGAGTTCTGGGTAAAAGTTTTTATGCAAGACTGCTTCATCCATTATTTTCTTTTTTTCCTAAGTAGGTCTGTGTTTAACCTCCTGTAAACACCTTCACCCAGCTCCCCAGATCTTGAGACTTGATATTTTATCTTTTTAATACAGATTTTTATTGGCAAATATATGCCTGATAAAATTTAACAGACATTTTCTGCTCATTTTAGAAACCTGTCCAAAGCACTGATAAACTTGACAAGTGGCTTAGAAAGGGTCTGTAAGATGCTAACAGCCTAGAAAGAAAAATACAATTTCTCTCTGAGAATCTTCTAGTTAAAATAATTGCTACAGCTAGTTCTGATTTTGTTCAATGCACCTCTGGATCATCGTTCATGGACACTTTAAGCCATTTCAGATAATTTTTTTTTATAAAAAAAGTCTCAAATCTTCACAATGTGAAATAGTTTTCCCAAAACTTATTTATTCCCCATTTACAGAGCTGTTTTTAAGTGAATGCTGAGATGCCAAGGGGGAAATAAAGATGCTGCAGAAATTTCAGAAGCAAAACTTGATCTCATAAGGTTTTCATTTCAGTCCCATGAAAGCCTGGAGAAGAAACCACAGTGTAGCAAGACCAAATCCCTGGCTATTGTGCAGTGCTTTATGTGCCCATTCCAGAAAGTTTCTGCTCTGATGACAAAAGGTGAAGTGTCAGCATCCTGCAAATGCCTTTTTACTGATGCAACACAATGAGTAGGATATTGCTGGAATTATGTTTGGACTCTGAGAGCAGGACCTGAGGACTTGTGAGGAGGTCATCAACAAGCTGGAGCCACCAGTGAATGGTGAAAGGATGAGAAACAATGTTCATAAATTCAGACTGGATTTAAGGAAAAACTTTACATCATGTGGAGGAGGTTGCCCAGAGAGGTTGAGGTTTTTTTCCTTGGAAGTTTTCAAGACCTGACTGCCAAGTGGGGAGACCCTGAGCAGACGAGCACACTTTCAGCATGGGGTTTGAACCTTCTGAGGTTCTTTCCAACAGAAATCCATCTGTGGTCCTACAAAGTCTGGCTGGGAGATGATTTAAGGGTCTGTCCCACGGAAGGGTGGATGCAGGAGATGTTGCAAATACAAACTGGGTCACACTCTCTTCTTATGCCCAAGAAATATAGCACTGGGGGGAGCAGGCAGAACACAAATCCATCCCAAGACAGGACATGATGGGGTTAAAGGCAGTGAGAGCAGTGCCTTCTGGCACCACTTCCTGAGACTGCCCAGGTGGCCAGATGCTTCTTTCCTCCTTCTCCCCCTCTCACACTGCTACCACCACCTCTTCCCCTCCAGCTCCAGTCCTTTCCATCACCCCCTGCCCAAAGCAGATTCCTTTCAAGGAAAGAATTCCACTTTGGAGCTCTGTTACTTCCCTCTTATTTCAAATAATTGCAGCATTGTCTTTTCCTCCCTCAGCGTTCTCCCTTAGGGGAATTTTTTCAGCCTTAATTCCCATACCACCCTCTTTCAAACAGCTTAAGGTTTAATGCAAAAAACCTGTTCATCAGCTGCAGTTATTTCTAGCCAGGGTGCTTAAGGAACTCTCATGCCTTTCACAGGTTGTAAAGCTGTGGCTTTGGCTTCCATGAAAAATCCTCAGTGGCTTTACCAGGAACTACCACTGCCCCATCCCCTCTGCATTTACCTTGAAAAAGACCAAAGTAGTGTTTCATACCTCCAGTTACTTCTTGGAATCACCCTGAACTCTTTAATACACTTGTTGCTGGGGCTTCTCTTTATGAATCTTGTTTTAATTGGACCCTTTGTACTTTTTTTCCCCTTCCTTTTTCTCCGGCCTAACTTGGTTGGAGCTGCTCGTGTGGCAGATGCTCTCATGACGTGCAAGGAAGGCCAATGGTGTCCTGGGCTGCTACAGGGAAGTTATCAAGGGAGAGCATGCTGAGGAGGCAACATGTGGAGCTCTGGGGCCAGTTCTGGGCTCTCCAGTACAGAAGAGGCATGGACATGCTGAAGAAAGTCCAGGAAAGGGCCACAAAGATGGTAAAGTGGCTCCCAGTGAGGAAAGGCTGAGAGAATTGGGAGTGTTTTGTCTGGGGAAGCTCAGAGACATCAGTTCATATAAATATCCTAAGGAAGGGTGCAGCTGGAGCCAGGCTACTAGGACTACTACAGTCCCAGATGGGACAGGGCAAGGGGCAACTGAAACATGGGGACACTGGGAAACTCTTTTTACTGTCAGGGGGACTGAGCACTGGAGCAGGTTCCCAACAGAGGTTTTGAAGTCTCCATCCTTGGAGTTATTAATAAGTCATCTGGTCATGGTCCTGGGCATCTAGCTCCAGGTCAACCTGCTTGAGGAGGGGGATTGGACCAGATGACCTGCATAGGTACCTTCCAACTTCAAGCATTCTGTAATTGCTGTCTATAATTAGTCATTTTCAGTAAATTAATGCTGCACTCAGAAAGTGCTTTGGCTAAGAATGACTTCAAGCTCAGGCACTGCATTCACACCAACTATTTTATCTACTGTAAGGAGGATGATCAAAAAAAATTGTCCCTCTGGTGACAGAAAATCAGCCTTTTTATTTTTTATTTTGGTCACAGTTAATATTACTCTGTACTGTGCCATCAAAACCAGATGCATTTTGCATCTCTTGCTGGAAGCTGACTTGAACAAGAATGGAATCCCAGCAAAAGGGCATTGTTATTTTCCTGCAGTCTGCTCAATTCTTTCTTTCTGTCCATGCATAACCATAAATCTACCTGGTGTATTGACAACCAAATGTTTTCTGACCTGTGCCAAACATAGTCAAATAAATTTTAACTCCTTTGATGCACTACTTTACCAAAACTGAAGCCAGATGTTTCACAGGTGACCTGACAGAATGCTGTTACTTCCCAATTACCATAAATAAAAGGCAGAGCTGTCACAAAGAGCGTGCAAAGATTTATCATTCTGACATTCCTGAAGGTTTAACCCTTCCTGACCAGTCCCAAACTGAACATCTGAAAGACCTAATTAGACACAAGGATCTTGACATTATCACTTCTCACTTTTCTCAGTATTTGAATGCTTTGAAATGAGGCATCTGGGGGGGATTGCAGCCTTTGCAGAAGCTAGAGCTGACAGACAGGGAGACAAACCTGCAGCAGCACTTGGAAGCTCTGCAGAAGGTAAAATTCTGTGTCCTGTTAGGCTCCATGAGAAGATAAATAGGTGGATTGAGTATGGCCCTGCATACATCACCAATAATCCAGTAGCTTTTCCTGCTACAGCTCTTTTTTTCCTGAGGGCTGCAGTCATCCTCTTTTAAATTTCTGCTCTGGCTGTAGAACAGGTCTGTGCTTTCCTGAATCAACACACCCATTTCCTACTCTAAGATTCTTACAAGTAGCTAAGAATAACCAGAGATTTAGCATGAGGACCCACTAGAACTACACCATGGAAAAGCTCTGACCTCCAGAACCCCTTTTCTGAGCTGCAGTGTGGATGAACTGGAACCGCTTCAGACCTCTGCAGTTTTTCAGTCACCAGAGGGGGGCAAAGAGCCACAACGCTCTTTGGTTTTATTTTCATTTGCCCCAAATCCACAAAACTTTCACTTCACTGTCTTGTCAAATTCTGGCTCAGATTCATTCCTACCAAAGCAGTTTATTTCTCTCTCAGTTTGCTAGAGCTTGAACTGCTGCAGCTTGGAGGTGTACACTAGATTTTTTGTTGCATAAAGTCAACAAAAATCAAACCTGGAGGAAGGAATAAGAGCTTGAGGTTTCCCTATATTGTTCCTACTAACACTACACAGCATTCCTGTTGTTTTTAGCCTCTCTAGATGGAAATATTGCTGTCCAGCTGGTCACACAGCTCACACATGGCTTCCTGCTGCAGTCACTGACAACAAAACCTCCAGGTACTGCCAAAGATTTCCCCAATTGCAGTACTATTGCAGTACAGTTTTGCTTGACCTGAATTTTCTTTTATAATATCTGAATTAAAAAACTTGTCTTTTCATATGTGACATTTGGATGCAAAAGAAATGGTCCAAAATCCATCAACTGGTTGGGATCACTGGGCTGTACTTGCACCAGGAGGCAAAGAGTGCACGATGCTCCATTAGTATCTCCTTGTGGAGTTTCAAGAAGTATAAAATCCTCAGAAAACTCCATTGAACCCAAACGTTATTCAAGAAAAAACATTCTTCCCATCCAGAAAAACAGAAATCATAAGTGTTAGTTTATGGCTTGCAATGGCCAGGCCCTAGAATCAAACTTTGATGGAAACTTAGGGCTGCACCCTTTAGGACTGTGCCCTAATTCGCCACCAGTCAAGGAAAACAACAACCCCTGCATGGAGTGGTGCTTAGCTATTAAAACTACCTGCTGCCTCATCTTTTATCCCACCACCTCTCCCTAAATGTAGAGTTCAGCTTCCCTCTCACCCTCATGCCCTCTTCTAAATAATAAAGCATGTAGACAAGACTGAGCTTCCAGAAGACAGAAGATAGCTCTGTCCAACCAAGCTTTGCTTTCCCTCATGAGGAGACTAAATAAATAAATTAATAAAATAGCAACAACCTGTAGTTCCTCCTAGGAAATACCAGGGAAGGTGTTTGTCCCATAAAATACCCATCTTGTCCCACAGAGTTTCCTCTCTAGATGAAAGCTTGTGCTCACGTCAGATGAGAAATGCTGACAGATGTTCTTCTGCTCTTAGTATGTGCTCCTCAGAAGGAAGGACAAGATCCTGGTGGTGCCACATGCTGTTTCCAGGCATCCATCACCCCTGCTGCATAGTCTGGTGTTTAGCATAATTCCTCATGAATCATTTGCTCTCTCTTATTTGTATGTCATTACCTAAAGTACGTCTTAAATTCTCAGTGTCTTGCAGACTCTCAAAGATGCAATTTCATGCCTGACAACTCCATAAGATATATTAGATATTTTTATTTCTTTTAAATTTAAACCAGAAACCTGGCTTCAGTGGATGTTTCAATTGTTGTGTTTTTTTTTTAAATCCCTCCAAGCTTGTGACATTTGTAACTGCTCAGATGCTAACCCAAACCATTCACCTTGGTAACAGCATACTTTTGTTTTTTATGTCCTGGGCTGGACATCAAAGACATGTTTTTATTGCAGAGATTTTACTAGCCAAGTCTGGATTCATAACAGACCCCATTCAGCACCAGCTGAATTGTACAGTCAGATCTTCTTTGGGATAGAAACAGGTGAACTCTGAGCCATCATCTCTCAAATTGAAATCTTCCCTCCAGCTTTGTTCCCCCCCACTTCCCTAGTCATGTTTTTTTTTTGATACTTTCTGGAAAGAAATGCTCTGTTTGGTGTGCTCCTGACCATAGGAAGCCTCAGTCTTCTTGCAGGAGGGCTCCCAGGTGCACACACTTAACAGCATATTTGCAGCAGAGATATTCAGGATCTCAAGTGACACCCAAAAGGAACCCAGCTACAGGTGGATGCTTCAAAAAACCATTTTCTTAATGAGAAAACCAGATGCCTTTAGCAGCTTGGGTCACATTGTCTTCCCAACCCCATTCCTACAGAGCTTCTGGAGGTTGATATATGTAGTGGTAACACCCTGTATCCACCCAAACCATCACCTCCTCCTTCATTTTTTCTATAAAATACCACCTGGCAAAATGATGGTTTCTCCCTCAATTCAGCCAAGCCCTCTTTGTCCCTGCTACCCAGACTCAGATGGTCCCTGCACACACTTTGCAGTATTTGTGCTACTCACACCACCTCCCCAGCACTGAATGAACTACCCAACCTACACAACCACTCTTGACAAACACTACTTTTGAGATAATTAAGAGCTCGAGGTGACTGGGCAGACGTGAGGCAGGCACTCAAAAAAAAAAACTTTTGGCAAAAGAAGCCTAAACTACACGTTAAAAAACATGAGCAGTGTTCACTGCTGTATTCATTTACCAAGCTCCACATAAATACCCACTTGTATTAAAGCAGCCAGGGTACCAGCTGTTTCAGAAGATCTTAGCAGACAGATTTTATGGGGAAGATTGTTTTCCACCTTTTTGAAAGGAGAAGGGAAAGAATCCAGGATGCTGCTCAATGACAGTTTAATAGCAATGAGCTTACATTTATACAGTGCCTGACATCCTAGAGCAATTTACAAATTCTATTCATAACAGAGTTACTCTGCCCATCCTTGAAAAGCCTCCATCTCTCAGCTGGGGGTGAGGATCCAAGCAGACAGTTGGCAAGGAGCAGAAAGGAGATCAGCAGGGGAAAGAGAATCCTTGGCTGACAAGTCATAGACTTAGGAGACTGCCTCTGATGGGAAAAAAACCCAAACCCACCCAACACTAGAATTATTAAACTCTGTAGAACAGAAGACTTTGGTCTTCTCAAAAAGACTTCAGTCACACAGTGAGCTTCCTGGGGGTGTAGAATCTACTGATCAAAGACCAGATTCTGCCAGGCTGTGAGAATACATTGCCAAAGAATATCCATAAACCACAGACCATGCCTTCCAGGTGAAAATCCAAATAAGGATGGAGTTGGGAAGTCTGCTCACTGATGTTTATGGATCTCCTTTGCTTGGGTGTGTTTCCAGTCAGCACAAAATGTTGGGTACCATGCTCCCTCCTGCTCCAACTGCACCCACCTCCAGGGCATCCCAAGATGCTGCAGGGCCTGAGCTGAAGTCTGGGGTGGAAACTCTCAGAGAAACATCCCCCCCAGCACTTGTATCTATCTTCTGAAAGGAAAAATGGGAGCTCTACTCACCTGCCACAACAACAAGACGTCACCATTGCTCTGGCTTGTTTGTAACAAATCAGTGATTTACTAAAGATTTGGGGGAATTCTTTTTGTCACCTTTGTGTTTCCCATCAGCACAGTAAAGACCAAAAAAAAACAAACCAACAAACCACAAAAGTCTTGGTTCACTCAGAGCTATGGGAGGTACAGACTTTCAGCTTGGACATCCAGCTCCTCCAAGAGTCAGGAAAACCATTTAGGATGTGTGCTCTGTACCTCCTTTCTCAGTTTCTCACCTCTCAGGTGAGTTTTTTAACTACTGTTTTACATGATATTTCCTGACAGGTTACACCTCACTAATCAGAAGATGAAGCCTCAACAGCATCATAGTTTAACGAAAAATTACAAGAGTGTCAAACAAAAAATATCAACTCTGAAGGCAGAGCATTAAACTGCAGGAGGCCTTTAATTTTGTTTCATATTTGAGGTGTATTGTTTGTTTTTTTTTCCCCATTGATAGTTTTCTTAATGCAGAATTTTCCCCAACAGGTTCTGGGAAAGCATTTGAGAAAGAGATGTGATAAGGGAAGAATGATTTGAGAATTAAATGTCTGCAGGAGAGAGAGAAAAAATTCGGTGGTTTAGTGCTTCTGAGGAGGTTGGGTTTGCAGCAGAGTGATGAGAGCAGGTTGACACTTGGAATGCCAAGTGAGGGAATTCCTCACAGGAACACTTCTCATGGTTAGAGCAGGGCAGCAGGTTAACCCCTTACTGAAGGATTAACTGGTCATCAGTTATGTGCTGACACAGCTGGGAAACATTTGGCCCCTTTGCCTCTGATTCACTTTAACTCTGCCAGCCCTTTGCAACCCTGCAAGGCCTGAGGTTTGTGTCCTCTCCCAGCTCTCCTGACCTGACAGATGGCTTCAGAAGTACTCTGCCACTAAATTTCGTGATGGAATTCAGGCAGAACCCTCAGCCAGCAAAATAAACTCTCTCTGATTGTGAAATAGATCATTTTCAGCTGTTAGAAGCAAAGATGCTCAGAGAGATCACTTCTGAAAAAAGAGGTGCAAGAGCCATCATCTGCTAAAGCCCTCAGTGAGGAGTTCAGCCATTTAGATGGTGAATATTGACACAGAAAAAAAATTCCATAATTCTCTTTGATCTAGAGTGGTATGAAAATCTGGTGAGATTCCACTTTTTTAGCCATGCCATGAAGATAAATGCAGACAGGAGAGGAATATGGTGTACACCCTTCTGTCCCGTTCTGGGCAGCTAATAGTTGAGATCTTCTCAACTTGCTCTTTCCTTCTCTGCTTTAATTTATCAAACCCACCTGCCCATAGCTTCTTGGGTTTTGTAGTAGTGGGGTATTTTGTGGGGTTTTTTTGTTTGTTGATTGTTTTGAGGGAGGGGAATTCTTTTGGAAGATGAAATATCAGATAAAATATAAGGCATATCAACCAAATAATGAACTTTACTGAAAATTAGTTCCTATAAAGGCTACAAAACAGACAATATTGTGAAAGCCACCTGCTCTTATTCATAAGGAGATAAAACCTTCCTATATGTGTGCTTAAGCACAGCCTGTAGGAGATCTGACCAGAACTAAGACTCAGCAAGGAATTTCTCCATTTCTTAGTGCAAGACAGGTAACTGAGACACATCCACTTCACAGTTCCTGAGGATGGGCTGTTGCAGCCAGAGATTCTGACAATTTGGGGATTTTTTTTTTTTTTCCCCTTGAAAGCTTATTTTCTGCTTTAAGGTTGTAGTGAAAAGAGGAGAGGGGTTATGTGCTGAAGATGTTCTGTGACTTAGAGGGCTGCTGCTATCTAACAGGGTGGTCATTTCAGCAGAGATAACAAACTTTATCTGAACTCCAGCACATTTCCTGATAAAGTGGGCTGTACAGCTGGGAAGTGACAGTTACAACAGAGAGATTCCATGGAAAAAAAAAACTAATAAAAAGTAATAAAAAATTTTAAAAAAATTAAAAAAATAAAAAATAAAAAATAAATTTAAAAAAATTTAAAATACATTTTTTCTTTTCGTTGTGTTTTTTTTGTTGTTGTTGTTATTACTACTTGGGTTGGAAAGCTAAGAATGACTTCAAGCCAAAAGACTCCCATCTTCTCTAGATATTTAACTCAAATCATGAATTTTCACTAGCATTCTCCTCTGATATTATCTCCAGCTTCCCAGAATACTAACTCATCAGTTCAGGTAAAATACCAGCACATTGACTTCAGTCTGCCAGACCATTGTCTACTTTGGTGGGTTTTTTCAGGGGCAAAAATCAAATAATTTTCCACAATGCTCATGTTGATTGCATTATTTAAGACTCCTCTGACAAGGATCCTGAGATACAATCGTTTCAAAGTATTTTCTCCTAGATTTAGTGCTTTTCTAGGGGTATACACCAAAGAAATGAGTGTGGTAATCACCACCTGTGCTGTGGTCCTGCCTCAAGTGCAGCTGCTCCTGTTATACCCCTGGGATTTTTAATGGTGGAAATTTCACTGGATTTCAGTGAAATTTCAGTATTGAGGCTTTCAGTATTTCAGATATTTCCGTATTGAGGCTTTCTATACATGGAATTTAGAAACTTGCATGGTTCAGGTTAAACAGGAGGCTTTAAGTTACATGCAGCTCTTTCAGTTTCATTAACTTCTATGGGTTGTTGTTGCACACTCTTTGAAAATCTAACACACCTTTTTCTATCCAGGTCCCAAATTATTCCAGGTCTTTTCCCTTTCTCCACACAAAACCAGTTTTCTGTGTTACACTTGCTCTTCCTCCTCACAAACTTTACACCCCCGTGCCAATGTCATGTTGCACAGAATTCTCTGGGCTTTTCCCACCACCCCTCGACTTGTCTAAATCTTTTTCTCCAAAACTGAATCCCAGGCTGGGTATTTTTACTGTTTATTTCTGGGCCTTTCCAAAAGGTAATTTAAAAAATAGTTTGCACCTCGAGAACTATACATCTACATATAGATTACATCTACATTTTCCTATAAATCAGCAGCACAAACTTAGACCAACATTTGTGCTAAGCCTTCTCTTTCTGTAGTATGGTGGGAGAGAGGAAAACAAACACAGAGAAGCTACATGAAAGTGATCTGCAGTAATTCATCCAAGTGGAGTTTTCTTGAAGACCTCAGTCAGGAAAATCACAAACAGCTTCTGTGCACTAAACAACACCAAATGCTGGCCCTGGAGCTCTAAAGGAATCATGGCACCAGTTTTTCAGTGCATTTCCCAGTATTGATCCATGATTTTTCATGCTTACAATTTTGCATAATTCTCAGGTTGAAATGAAGTCAGAGCATGCAATGTGAAACTCAGCCAAGCATTCTGCTTCCCATAATTCCAGCTCCCAACCATCCCTCAAAGCAGCTTCAGAGGACGTGCAAGCATTGACCAACCCCACGTTGGAGTCCAAATTTGTAATATGGTTTTGTTTTCATTGTAAACATTTTGCATAGCTTTGGTTTTCAGAATTAAAATATTTTTTTAATGTACTCTTCACAAGGGTCTAAGTGGGGGGGAAAAAAGCAAAAATTAACTCCAGTGTCAATAAGACCACAGATTCCCTCCTAGTCTTTGGACCCTCAAGTCACTCTGGCTCCACAGCTCAGTTCAGATATTGAGGAATAGATCTGAAGAAATCTGAGGTGAAACAGTTTTTTAACTGACCTTCTAAGATTTTGCAGCAGACATTGAACATCTCTTCCAAAACAAATGATCTTCTAACACCCTCCCCATCATCACCTACCTCAAGTAGTTCTGCACGGTCCTAGCAGGAGCCTCCAGATGCCTGAATATTCATGCAGAAATCCTCCAGAGGAAGGGGAGACTGTGGGTTAAGGACCTCTTGAAGAAATTCTGATACTCAGAGTGTAAGGAAGTGGAAAGAGCAGAATCCCTCTGTGGCTTGGAGATTTACACCTGAGAGGTCATTAGAGAGGCTGTTCCTTCCCTGCAGATTTAGCTAAGCTGTGTAGCAGCTCACAGCTGTACCTAACAGCATCCTAAAGAGCTGGGAGCTTCCTAAGCTACCTTGGCTGTACCTGCACTTTGCAAGACTTCAGGGGAAAACAAAATAAAAATATTAGAGACAACAGTTTTCTTGGACTCACAACAGAAGCATTCAGGCTATCAGCTAAGGGGTTCTTCTTAGCTGTATTTACCAGCACCCCTGCATTTCTGAGAGCAAATCAAAGAGGCTGGCTTCATCTCCTAATCATTTGAACTGGCTTATTTCATTTTGTAGTGAAAAAAATGCAAAATAAAGTCTCAGATAAAATTACAATCTGGCCAGAGGTGCTATCTAAGAAGGTACCATATCTCAGGGCTAATGTATAAGTATTGCATGTGTAAAAGTTGGACCAGCTGGTTCTTGAGGTCCCCTCCAACCTAGCAGTCTAGGATTTGTGTGCTGGATACTTTTGCTACTTTCATTTCTGGAAAAGATGAGTCTGAGTACGTAATAATAAAACCCATGAGAAACTGCAGCCTATCAATTTTAGGTTGGAATATCCAAGGCTCTAACTACAGCTTTAAGAAAATGACTGCCAGTGTTTGAAGAGGAGGAAGAGGAATTGGAGCATGTTGATACAGGAGGACCACAGAAAACCTGTGATGCTACAGGTGACATGGTAGAACTGGGCACTTGGGAAATCTTGGATACATTCAGGAGCTGCAGCCTCCTCATTTTTTATCCTCAAGCAGGATAATTTTTGCAGTTCTCAACCCAGGGGTTGGCTCCCAGGTTTTGCTAGGAGGCCACTATTTATTCTTGTCCTGATGTGCAAGTGCAGACACATTTTTCAGTTGGGTTTTGCTGCAATTCTTCCTCTGGCAGAAGGGACATTCAACTCTGGAGTGGGAAAGAGGTGTTGTACAGTCTGAAATTCATCCCAATGTTTTCCTGTTGGTAAGTGGTGTCAGAGGAGTGAGAATGACTCTTCAGAGCTGGAGAGGTGTTTGGGGCTCGATGTCTCTCCCTATCTATTCACTCCTCAGTATTTATTCAAGACAAAGTTAATGACTCCAGGATTTCAAACAAACCTTAGAAGACCAAGTTGGACTAAGACAAATAAGCAAATGTATTTAAAATTCCCAGAGTGAAGGTCTTAGGGAGAAAAAAAACTGCTGAGAAGGAAGTCTTTCTCCCAGCTGTGCTGTCTCATGTCAGGTGAATTCACACTCTGGTTTGACTTTAAATGACCATAAAACATCTTGAACATAAACAGTCTCTTTAACAAAGATAGAAGTAGCCTGGTTAGAAGGGCAGTGGTTTCTCACACCTCTTTCAGGGACCTGGTAACTCTTTCAGTCTTTGCAGTGGATGTGCTGCAGACACATTCCAACTCTCAGATGTCAGCAGCAGCCACACCAAAAGCTTTGCTGTTCTGCAGCCTTTGCCAGAACTTGTCAGATAAGGAAATAAACTTATTTCAGCAACTGTGAGTTATTTCTATCTTTAAAAAAAAATTTTTTTAAAAAAAAAAAATCCTCTTGGGCTCTTATGTAAGGATTCTGTGAGATTTCAGGATTGGCTTTCCAAAAGTTTTCTTGTTTTTCAGGCACTGACAGTTTGCCTGTGGAAAGGAGAACTAGCCTAGAATTTTTAGATTTTTTAAATCTGCTTTTGTGTAAGAAACTACAGGACCTTGCACAAAATTGCAAGGCAAGCTATGGTCTGTTCCTGGACCAACTTTCAACAAACATAGATCCTAAACATCTTCAGACTGTGTAAATGCAGTACTGTCCCATGTTTCACAGACTGCCTGACATCCAGATTATTCTTCCAAGTGTTTTTCTGAAGACCTCCCTGACTGCTGGTTGTTCAGAGCTTCCTCCAGACACCATCCCCTCTTCCACTGAAATAAAAATTAGTCTTCTTGCTGTCTTCCTTCAAGTTGTACCTAAATAACCATCAGTTGACATGGGCCAAAGTGATGACTGACTCCCTGACATTCATTTCCCTCTTTCTGCTGTGTTAGATTTGGGAAGATTCATCTGGATCTGTCCTTCCTCTACTGCTCCCTGCTACTTTTCTGTCAGCTCCTACCCCAAACCACTTAGTCTTGAGGGGGCAGATGCACCAGAGCCTTTATCTGAAGCTCAACACCAGTATTTAAGAGCAGAGATACATTCTGAATTTTTGCAGGTGGACTGGAGGAACTCCACGGGTTTTTTTCCCCCCCCCCCAAAAAAAAAAAAAAATTTAGCATTTTTGTGACCCAAACTCAAGAGACTCAGTAGGAAGAGACTGTGGTGCAGTGTGGCAAGGGGTGCCAAATGGTAAAATTCTTTTCTTTTTCTGAAGGCTGTGTTAATTAGAGTTAGCAGAAAAAGACATCAATTATCTTTCCAAATACAGTAGTTCTAGGAGGACAAAAGCAGCTTTAAAAGATTGTGCTTAGGTCTTTTTGCTTCTTTTTGGCTTTTTTGCCACTAAATGCATTAGTCATATATGTGGTTTAGATATTTTTACTCTTTCACTATCTCCTTCAAATTCTACTGAATCAGCACTTCCACGTTTCTCCTTTACACTGCATCCAAAAAATGAAGTTCTCATTTTTTTCAGAATTTTTTTCATCGTCCATAAACTGGAGATGTTGCAAAGAATGCAAGGAGGAAAAAAACCCACCACTTTCTGTTATACTTGGTATTTAACAAGCTGTGTTGAAAAGCTGAGAGGACAAAACTTTCAGAACGTGAGATAAAAGGGAACTGAGATAGGATCGGTCTCAGTCAGTTCTAATCCCAGTACACAGATCCAAGGTAACTACTTGAGCTCACAGACTTCAACCTGCAGAGCCTACACACCAGGCCATATTTTTCCCATATTTTTTTCTTCAGCAGGTATGTTCCAGCATGCTAAACCCTCAGCTGCTCCATAGTCAGCCTCCCAGTGAACACGGTGTAGAAGAAAAAAAATCTAAGAGTGTTTTGGTACTGAAGCCCACACCCAGTTTGTCTCAGCCCATGGTATAACTCATTTTATTTTAAAAAGAGAACACAGAGAGGAAAAGAAATGAGTCTGCTGGGACTGGTTCTAACCCATTGGGAGCTAAATGAACAGAAGAGCCTCAGTTGCTGTGATTGCTTCCCAGGCATGTATGCAGTCCCAGGGCAGAGGAAAGGGTTAATCTCAGGCACTTGGTGGTTACTGAGGTTCAGGCAAGAAATGGGGAGGTTTGTACAGCAGCATCCCTCTGCCCAGAGCTCCAGAATCCTTCTGCCTCACTCACACTGGGATGCAAATGTCAGCAAGAGGAGAGAGGCCCCGGGGTTGGGGAGGTACCCAAGGAGTGCCTCCCCTCCCTGGGGAATGCTTGACCTGGATTTGTAAGATGCTGAGCCCTGGGGGTTTTTTTGAGTTTGAAAATTAGTTTCTTGTACCTGTAGCCCCAGTGAGGGCAAACTACCACTGCAGGAGTTGACTCACCTTTTTCTTTTATTCCTGGACTTCTGCTTGGCAGAAGAACTCACCTGCAAGGACTGAAGAGACCACAAAGAGTGGTTGGGATGAGCCCCAAATTTACTCAGCTGCAGGGCTCAGCCAGGACAATCTGAAGTTAGACAAAAGCTTAAAAAAAAAATAAATAAAAAAGCAGCCCAGCTTTGCACAGCAAGGTCCTCAGGACTCAAGGATCAGTGACAATTTCAAGCTGGCATTTCATTTCAGCTGTCACTTCTCCTCTGCTTTCTGTCACTTCAATCCCTACTGGCCAGACTTAAAAATAAACTTTTTTTGGCTCAGGAAAAATTAATGACATTCCTGTGGAAAGCAGGTTGGTTGAAAGAAGCACTACCAAGTCCAAGAAATAAACAGGAAAGTATTATTAAAAGAAAAATAATCTTTAAGAGAAACAGATCTAATTATTAACAGCTCTACTTTCCCACAGAAAGAATTCCTGTGGTGATATATGGAAACCCTCTGTGACTCTCAAGTTTTACTAGATAATCCATCCTAAATGTTAAAATACTGCTTTGTCCCCTGCACATCACCTTTTGAACTATTCAGGCATTTTACTGGTTGACTTCAAGGTTATCTTTGGCCCATACTGTCTGAGGTACGTGGCTGCCTGACTCTGGACAGTCAAATTAAAAATTCAGTGGGGTGTTCTTGTTTGGCTTTTTTTGTTTGGTTGGTCTGTTTCTTTGGGGGGTTCTTTTGTTTGTTTTTTTCTTCATTTGTTGTTTGGTTTTTTTGGTTTTGTTTGTGGTTTTTTTTTAAGTTTTGAGTTTTTCTTGGAGGCCTTATTTTTGGTGGGAAAAGAAAAAGGAAAAAAAACCTGAAAATTGGTATCTCCAGACCATTAATATTCTGCTACTCTTAATTGTGGTATTGCAAAATGTATTGAGCATTTGCTTGGTCACATAATTATCAGTTATTTATAATGTGTTCAGTGCACAAGAATCTAAGGGAAAACTAGATATTTTAAATAGTAATAAGCCTTATTGATTACAGGTCTTTTACAGTCAAAAAACAACATATTGGCTCCCAGACCCATCTTTTACAAGAAAGACTTACAACAGGAATACTCAAACAGTTGCAGTGATGAAAAAACCTTACTCCTTGGTATTTCTTGGCACAGCTAAGTTTTCCTTAACAGAAGTGAAAAGTGATAAAACTTCACATTTAAGTAACTTGAACCAGCACCAAATGAGTCACAGGAGAAAGGCTGTAAAATAATTGTCACTACCTATAAAACCATTAATTGTGCCTCCTATTAAAAGAGGTACATCAAGTTCCTGGAACCTGTCAGGGGGAGAGAAAATGCACCATTTCCCTCCCCTCCAAATAAAATGGGAGTAAAATGCTGATAATTTAATTAAAAAAAAAAAAAAAAGATAATAAAATAAGGCAGATACCCTCTCCTGTGTATAGCTACCCAGGTGAAGTTAAATACACTCCTAGTACTAGCCACAGGCCCAAGCTAGCTCCAGAGTAGAAGACAGTCCTTGCCTCAATGAATTTGAGGAAGAAAAGACAAGAAGAAAGGATAATCTCAGCAACCCTTACCTTTTTTTTACTTTAATAATTCAGAAATCAACCCCACTGCTCAAACCCACAGCCAGGCTGCAGGAATCTCAGCCGTACCAGAACTCACAAAGCTACTTCCAAACTCCTCTACTTATTTTCACTCTTCACAGCACACCTTCTGGGAAGGATGGAACCAAATCAGAAGTGCACAACGATCCAGCTGAGGGTTTGTGTCCATCAGAACAGGTCCTGGCTGAGCAGAACCAGGCAATGGGACAGGTGCCATCCAGGGTTGGTCAGGACCACCGAGCCACACAACACCCATTTTTTCTGCAACCTTTTGTTTCCATCTGTCTTTCACTTTGCAGATGATAGACAAAACCTCACATGCAAAATGCATGTTGGCTGCTGCTGTGCCTCAACCTTTGTCACTTTCTGGAGTTCACATCTTTGCTTCTAGCATTTTGGATGCCTGCTTTCCAAACTCCTGCCAAACCACTTCATACAGAGGTGATAAGAGCCTGATGTATGACCTTTTGACAGAGCTTAAATATTTGGCTTGGCTTTATCAGATTCCAAAAAAACCTCAGGTGTGAAGTTCCTAATATGATCCACTTTCTGATCATCACAAACTTTTATTTTACTGTGACCTATTTCCCTTTTTTTCATGTTGGGACTAGTGACTGGGAATATTGTGATTAAAAAAAAAAACAAAACCAAAGTATTATTCTGCATTACTGATTCTGGTGAACTCTTTAATGTAAGCTGAGCAACTACATCTCACAAGAGAAAAGACTGTCTTCCTTTCAGTTAGAAGTTCAAAGTATGTAGAGGGATTTTAAATGTCTATACACCCTGTCAAATGCTAAATGAAATGGAATAACCTTATGTATACATACTTTACAATCCTCCACATCTTTCTGATCTCTGTCAGGATAAAGCCATAAAGCAAACAAAAGTTGCTTTCTCGTCAGAGACACTTTCTAGTTTGAAGAGTTTCAACTCTGAATTCTTTCAAACATCTGTCTCCTCCCCCCTGTAGTTACTCATACCTTGAAGGTAAAAACCTGCTGATTTCTGAGCAAACGTCAAAATGCTGAAGGACTGCAAATTGCAGTAATATCTTATAGGATTAGGAAAGTGGAAAGAAATACAATGTGTGTTTGTGGTCCTTTCTATATTCTTTAATAAATATACTGTCAGAGTTTGAGGCAGTAACCAGGTGACAGATGCTCTCTGCCATCCCCCACCACCCCCCCAGGGGAGGAGGAAGCAGGGAGCAAGGGGGAGAGACTGTAAGGTTGGGAGAAAACACCAGGAGAGGTTCCATGAAGTGGTAACCATGGAATCACTGAACGGTTTGGGTTGGAAGGAATCTTAAAGCTCATCCAGGTCCAACCCCCTGCATGGGCAGGGACACCCCCCACCAGCCCAGGTTGCTCCAAGCCCCATCCAGCCTGGCCTTAAAAACTTCCAGGGATGGATGGGGCTTCCACCACCTCTCTGGGCAACCTGTGCCAAGGTCTCACCACCCTCATGGGGAAGAACTTCTTCCTCACATCCAACCTCAATCTCCCCTCCTCCAGTTGGAATCCATTCCCCCATGTCCTATCCCTACCTGACAGCCTCCAAAGTCCCTCCCCAGCTTTCCTGTAGCCCCTTCAGCCCCTGGAAGGCCACAATAAGGTCTCCTGGGAGCCTTCTCCTCTCCAGACTGAATAACCACAACTCTCTCAGTCTCTGCTCATAGCAGAGGTGCTCCAGCCCTCTGACCATCCTCCTGGCCCTTCTCTGGACACTCTCCAGCACCTCCACCTCTTTCTTGGCACAGGGAATCCAGAACTGGACACAGGACTCCAGGTGGGGTCTGAGGAGAGCAGAGCAGAGGGGGAGAATCCCTTCCCTCCACCTGCTGCAGCCCAGGATCCTTTGGCTTCTGGGCTGGAAGTGCACCCTGATGGCTCACGGTGAACTTCTCATCCTCCAGCACCCCCAGCTCCTTTTCCTCAGGGCTGCTCTCAAGGCAGGCACTGCCCAGCCTGTATCAGTGCTTGGGATTGCCTCAACTCAGATGCAGGACCCTTCACTTGGTGGTGTTGAACTCCATGAGGTTGCCATGGCCCCACCTCTCCAGCCTGTCCAGGTCCCTCTGGATGCCATCCCTTCCCTCCCTCCTCTCAGCCACACCACACACCTTGGGGACAGCTGAGGGTGCACCCAACACCACCACCTGTCACCCACAAAGATGTTAAAGAGGAGCCATCCCAACACTGATCCCTGTGGGACTCCACTGGGACATGGACCTGTGGATTGTCACCCTTTGGGTGCTGCCATCGAGCCGGTTCTTAATCCCCCGAGTGATCCATCCATCAAACCCATTATTTTACCACCTCCCAACCACCTCTCCTTACCTCAGCCACCAGACCATCTCAACACTGCAAGATGTATGTATGGAAATATATAAAGATATATATTAGTTCAAGCAGCCTCTATTTCCTTAAGTGATATTTATAATGTATTTTTCCTGTTCCCGGTGTTTTCTCTGCAGATTTTATTGGGTTTCAAGACTGTGAATATAAAGAGTGTGTAAATACTGACTGACTACAGAATTATGATGGGTAATTTTATAACCTCCTACATCAAATTGGGAAGTAATTTGTAGCTAACATGGTGTATCTCACCAATGTTTGGCTGTACAGTTGATGAAAGCTGGAGTCTTTCCCACTCTGTGGGAGGTTTAGGTCTTTTGAAGGTCATTTCCACTCATATATCAGCTGTGTTAAAATGCAAATAGCTTAAATATAATTCAAACAGGGAACACTCTGTGATAGAAAAAGGAAAGCTGTTTCAATCAGCTTGAAGCAGCAATGCCATAAAACTGAAATGAAATATTTCAACATCCATCTCTTGTCATGGTGTGTCAGCATCAGGCAGGACCACTACTGCTGACAAATCTTCTTAAGAAGTGAAGGAATAATATTGGCTGGAAAAAATCCGTCAGGTTATGAATTAATAGCAAAATAAAAAATTCAGAAAAAAAAATTCTGATTATCAAAGTGGTCAAATTTCAACCTTTGAAAATTTTCAATTATTTTAATTTGAATTCTTCAAAAGGATGTTCCAGTAAAATAGATATTTATGTGATATATGCTCTTCCTTTCACGTGATAGATATGTGAAGGGCAACATTGTTATGTAAAATGAGAGAATAAAGCCAGTATTCTGTAGCTTTGGAAAGGGGCTCTTAGCCCTCTGCAAAAATATAAAACAAAGAAACAAAGCAGCCTCTGGTTTGTAACCCTGACACTTCAGGTGAAGGTTACGTGTGATCTTTCCACCATGTGGGAATGAGAACTTGTTTCTATACAGAATATCTCTGTTTGACTGGAGAAAAGTAAACATAGATGAGAAAAGATGTTGGAATTACAGAAGGTGGCACGATTTCTAGATTTCCACACATAAACATTGCAGAGAAATTAAATCCTCCACAGAATTACAGTCAGAATTATAGCACAGTCAATGTGTGAAACGTGGAGAGAACTCACCTTTGAAAACATGAAAAAGGGAAGTGTTGTGTTTCATTTTGCTGCAATTACCAGGCTGGCATTTAAAAGAGAATGCAGGCTGGAGTGGAAGGATAAGAGACCAGTGGCTGGTTTCTAGGAGTCATTTGGCATTCATCAAATTCATTTCTCTTCTTGGGGCTGAAACAGAAGCAGTCAGCATCACTAAATGGAAGCTACCCTGTTCCCAGCTGTATCTCAGCCAGGCTCCAGTTGTGGGGGGGTTTATGCAAGCTGAATAAAGGAAACCTGGAGACAAAACTCAGTCTTTACCACTTCCATGCTCAGGGTAACAGAATAGGATTAATGAGCTGAATTTGCAATACTTGGCCCAAGCTGGTCAGCTAGGTTTTCTTAGAACAGACACTAAGATGCATTTTGCCACCCCCCACTATTTAAACAGAAGAAAGACAGGTGCCCACCTCTCCCTTTCACCTTGGGACTGCAGGGAAATGTATTGAACTGGGTGCCTTTGTCTTTGAGATGAAAGTTGGGTGAGGTGAATCTCATCATCGTTCCCGTTTGTCATGTGTAGCCTGTTAGGTGGCATAAAGAAAAGTGAAAACACCACAGCTCCCTGGAAAGATGCTGAGTATTGCCTGGAAGGATGGCAAACCATTGGTTAGTGTGGTTTTCAAATAAAAAGATGTTTTGCTCATCTGTACTAAGGTCTGTGATTTTTTTCTTTCCTGAAAATCTGGAAAATTTACTGCACACTGTTCAGAAACTTTCTCTCAAACCAAATACAAATGATTATTGTAATGACATGGGTCTTCTTGGGTTTTGCATCTTCCCTTTTGAGAGGTTCTTCCCATATTGAGTATCCCAGGAAAATGAAGAGGATCCAATCCTACAGTGCTTGAAATTTTGCAGGCAAAATTCCCATTGAATTCAGCCAGGGCTGAGGACAGACAGTGGGATCTGGATGAAAGTAACAATCACTCAAGCAGCTGCTACTGATGAAAACATGTGCCAACACCTTCCCAATGGCCTGATCTATTTGATTTTGCATATGGAAAATAATAACCATGGCAAGGAGAAACTTGCTGAGCAAAGAAAAGCAGGACAGACCACTGCAGGAGTGTTTGCTACTCATCCAACTGGCACTGATTTCAATGCAAGTAACAGTAGTTCAGAAAGATGACCCCATTTTTTCCTTGCAGACTCTTTGGACTCCCTTCCAGGTATGATAATCATCCCCTTTCCCTTGAAATGCCTTTGGTCATCAACATTTATTCCTGTTCCCATTCTCAGAGACAAGGAAATAGAAGAAAAAAGCTCTAAAGTTTTAAGTGTGTTAATATCCAAGTGGACTTTTTTTTTTTTTTTTTCAAAGGAACTTGCAGGCTGCAAACCCATCCCCTTTTATTAAGCTGAATTCAGTCAGAAGATGCAAAAAGACAAAAAAACCTCCTCTGGCTGACATTTCATCTACACTCTCCTGGAGCAGGAGATGCAGATATAGAAATCACTTCATATGAAAATCTGGGAACTGGTGTCAGAGCTGAAAAATGCTCAGACACATAGAACAAAAAGTGCTCTTTGCAGATTTCAGTAAGATTTATAAAACAAAGTAAGTTACAAAGATTTTATACAGTGCAGCTTTTCAATCTATCCAAGTTTAAAACATTTCTTCTTGCCTTAAACTACATGCCATTAGTTACATTATTTAGATTCCATATAGTTGTTGTTTTTTTTTTAAATTAAGAGGCTTTGTCCTTTTCTTTTCTTTCTGCTTGAGTTTAAATAGTTTAAGGGTCTGTGTATGAGGAATTAGAGGCACAAAATCATGCCATCTTTTCCAGAAGTTACATGATAGTTCAACACTTTTAAGAACAGAGTCATTCTCTTGACATGAACATTTCTGGGGCTGTAATATTCTTTTGCATATACTGAAGCTCTGAGAAATTTGGTACGTTCACTGAGTTTAGTTTTGGGCTTCTGGGCCAAAATGCCCAACCATAGTCATGATTTTTCCATGGTTTGGAGCAAAAGAGTAAATGTGTGTGGAGCCCAGAGAGACCATTCTCTTGACTGCCAGGCTGTGCTCTGTAAATTCAGCCTGAGTTTAGTTCAAGGGCTGGCAAAACTTGGAAGGTATTTTTGACAAATGTGGGACAAATTGAGGATTAAGAAGACAACTCGAAACATACCCAGCTCTAAAAAAGGCCAAGTGACCTCTCCTGTGTTTCCTTTGTCCCCCAGAAAGCCCTTGACAAACCAGTTGTTGCAAAAAAAAAAGGGATTTTCATGTGGCTGTGAATGTCACTGAAAATTTACAGAATTCATTCAGATAAGAAAGGCTCAATTATTCCTGTGATCTTTACAGTTTAAATGCTGCATCTGTCCCTCGTTCTACTGAAACACTTCACTTTATGCTTACTAACATTAAAGGATATTCAGGCCTATAATTCAATGTCAATCAAACTGTATAAAATCTTTCAAACAAACAAATGGGTCTTTATTCCTCTCCTGTCTGAAAGCACCTACCTCTGTTTGACACCACTTAAGGAATTTTTGCATTGCAGTCAGACCTCAAAAAAGTTAACCTAAGTTAAAAAAACCCCGAAAAAGAAATGTCCAGTCTTTCATTATTTACATACTTAATGTTGTTTGATTCAGAAACCAGAATATAAATATTTTCTTTAAAAAAACCCCAAACCTGTAAGTATCAAGATTTATAAATATTCTACAAAACAGTCAGTGTGCTCTCACCAAAAACAGATGCCTGGAAAATATTTGGCTTGTTTTAAGAAAAACACTTGAATCATTTTTGGAGGTCTAGCCATCTATACATCCAATGAGCAAGTGCTTTCAGATGAAATACTTCTGAAATTTATACTTATACATATTTCATACTTCATAATCAGAGAACCCATTGTGGGGCAGGTGTACAGGGCTTTCCAAAAAAAAGGCTGAGGAATGAGATTAATTTACCCAAATAGCCCCTTTTACAGCAAAGTTTATTCTGCTCTTTGCAGCGTCCCGGAGGCACAACAAACGTCTTCGTGTTCCCAGCTCCTTCCAAATGCAAAATATCTCTGAGCCCTTGGGTCTGGATGTGCCTGCAGCCTCAGTGACCCTCACACTGCTGGAGGAGGAGATGCAGAGGAGACTTTTGGTCCTGCACCCTCCAGCAGAGTGGAAGATGCTGGAGCTCAGCGCTGGGAGGGAATCAGCCTGCATTGCAGCTGCTCCTTCCACATCTGGAGGGAGAAGTTGGGTTTGCTGGAGTGCTTGGCCAAGATAGCAGGTGCCAGAGAGCCAAAAAAAAAAAAGTGTACAAGTAAGCCTTCTGTTTGGTAACTGTTTATCTGGGTCAGCTGCTTGCTGAGGAGCACAGACTTCAACTTGGCCCCAGTCCCCAGAGCAGTGTGAGCCTGTCCCATGCAGCTCTGCTCTTTCCTGGTACAATACATAGTTCCAGAGTTCTGATGATTTCAGCAACTGAGTGGTTTTCTTCTCCTGGCTTAGTTTTTCCTTGTTTTCCTAGGTTTTTCATGCTATGGGAGTGTTCATTGATCTGGAATGTGGGCTTTTATTATTTACTATGTTTATTTTCGTGGTAGCTATCTCAGGTCTCTTGTCTCTAAGCTACAGCACAAGTAATCAGGTCTTATCCAGCAACGTTCCCTGAATGATTTAGGAAAGAAAAGCAAAAATCACAGCTAAGTAATTGTGAACAGATGAGGAGGAATCCATCCCTTAAGCTGAGAGCCTAAAATGTAGGTATCTGGTCTCAGCAAGTCTTACCTAGGCTCCTTCTCTCAGCAGGGGAGATGGTGAGCCTTCTCCAAAGAAGAGTTTAATTCAGCAGAAGGTGGGCAGCTGAAGTCCATGGTCCTTAGGAAGTTCAGACATCTCCATTTTTACAGGAAGCCTCAATGACCAACTGAAACTGGATGCCCCTTGGGAGCACAACCCAGCTCACTGTTGGCATCTGCAGCTGCCACCAGCCTGGCACTCTCCAAATTATTTCACTGGAGGCTTTCTGAAGAGCTCTGCAAGGAACAAATCCCCTGATCTGGCTAACAGGGGGTTTCAGCAGAGTTGGAGTCACACAACTCCTCAGCTGTCAGGGAATCTCTGACTCTACAACAGAGCAATTTTAAAAAGGGCTTCCATGCACAAATAGAAATGTGTAAAGAAGGGATGTTAAGAGCAGAGACAAAAGAATGCATGGTGAAATAATTACAAGCAGATCCACGCTCTGGTGATGTTTGGAAGGAGTGTTTTCCTCTTAGTCCTGCTGATGTACTGAGGGCCACCAAGTGCCTAAGAGTGGAAGAAGCTTTCAAAGACACACTGGGTTGCAGAAAAGAAGCAAGTAACTAAAAAAAAAAATTAAAAAAAAAATAAAATTATCTTCCACTGCTGTTTAAACTGAGCACAGTGTTCTTTTCCTGTGCTTCTCCTAACAAATTAAATTACAAAGCATAAACAATACATTTTACACAAAAACCCTACTGTATATGCAGAATTATTTGTACTGCAGAAGGCAATGTGCCAGTAGATCCAGTGCAAGAATCAGAAGGTTTCCTTCTATTTTTGTTGGCCAAAGTAGCATTAGCCATGTACCAGAATTTAACCACATTAGGCTGAAATACTCTTTGGCCCCACTGCACTGAAATCAGTGGAGATTATACTCAAGTTCCTTTATTCTCAAGGTTCTTTGATACTCTGTAAGAGAGTCTGCTGCTCGGGTCTGCTCTTCTGGAAACCAAAATCATGTTTTGTTATTTCTTCAATGTGATACTAAGTCTTGGATTCCCTTTTGTTAGCAGTCAGGGACATGTGAGACAAAACCTTCTGCAAGCAGCTTTCTTTATGGCTGGTTTTTACCCACTCGGTCTTATGAGACATTAATTTCTAAACATTATAAAATAATATACATTTAATCCCAGCTTTTGTGTGGAAGACAAACATGAGAGTTTCTGGGCAGAAAAGAGGCAGGATGGTTTCCTGGCAACTTAATGCCATTTGGCTTTATATTTAAAGTTCATAGTATGTAAAAAAGACTCTTCAGCAATCTTAACTACATTCTCAGCAAGGAAAGAAAACAATCTCAATTACTTGGGTTAAATCCTGGAAATGGACAGCTCTAGCAATATGCTCTGTAATCTCCCCAAAGTGGGTGAACTGTCAAAAAGAACAGTGTGAGGAATATTATCATTTATTTGGCCAAGGTCCTGTCCCAGAATTTGTGATGTGTTACATGACGAGCCCAAACCACACGGCACGGAGTCATTTGTAGAAAACTTTCCACTTCTTCATGCTGAGACTAACGTTGGGCTGAATTCTCATGGATTTCAGAAGGAAGTGACAGCTGACCACGGATTTGGCTCAGAGATCTACTCTGTTTTTACCTCAGGGGCCATCCTTTTCTAGAGGGCAAGCAAACGTTTTCATACACGCGAATGGGAGCGGACACAGGGACACCTGGGCCATCGCTCAGAACTAAATCACCTCTTAAGTGACTTGTGGAAAGAAGAGTAGACTCCTCCCTGCTAATATGATGAGGCATTCTTGTAAAGATAAAAAGATCTCTAGAGAAAGACCATCCTGCAGTGACTTTCCAACATAAGTGACAAGAAAGACTAAAGGCAGAAAAACTGGTTTTCACTCCCCAAGGTCAGCTGCAAGAGGACCAAGCATGATGGCCTTCAAGAGGAAAGCATTTTATGTCCTGGGTGTCTCAGAGGAGCCATACATACATACATTCCACTTCATTCTCTTCAGAAAAGTTGGAAAAGGTCTTCTTTCCTCTTGACTCTGACCTTCTCCAGCCATCCCCCCAAAGCAAGCTGACTATTATCAGAAACTTCAGATGGAGCAGCAATACCATGAGGGCTTGCAGATCTTTAAGGGCTGTTTTAATATCCATGTAGCTAAAACAGTTTGAAAATTAAGCAGATAGGTGTCTGTACTGAAGTTTAAGGTGGATAAAATAAACAATTGAGCTATCTGACTATAATAAGTGTTAACTCAGCAGTTTTTCCTTTGCAGTGCTTTTGACTTTCCTGCCTCTTTTGGCTGCTCTGGAAACTGAGATTATTCTGTGTAGAATCAATAGCAGTACTGACATTCCAAAGGACTTGGGATCTCCATTTCCAGACTCAGACAGGGTCAGAATATATACTTCAGTGGCCACTCATTTAGCACATAACAGCAAAGGCAACTATCAAATTTTGTATTTTTTTTTTTTTCTCATAGAAGGCCCAAATACTGCAAACTTCAGAAATCTTTGCATATAAAGAAGAGGTAATTTTGACCTTGTCTTTCTGGTGAGAAGAAACAAGAACTTTAAACAATCATAGAATCGTGAAAGTTCAAAAAAAGTCCAAAAAAATCACCAAGTCCAACATCAGCCCAACACCACCTTTCAGGTAGCTGTAGAGAGCTCTGACTATTCTGGGATTGTCTTGAAGATAATTCCAACTTCTGTGAGCATGGAAGGAGACAGGATAAAGTCACAATTTTGCCTGGAAAATGCTCAGTAACCGAGGTCAAATTTGAAAGATTTGCAGCTGCTAGGAGCTATCAGATTCAAGAGGTTTCCTTAAAACACTGGGAAAAATATCCTCCTCTTACACTGTAAAGTTTACACATCTCCCTCCCCTCTTCTTTGTGTGATTCAGGCTCAGTTGCTGCTCTCAGCAGCTGCGTTCTGGGTTGCATATCCCTGAAGTGTGTGGGAAATGATCCCAAGCAAGCAGAGGATAGACAGGATGACCCAGTACTTTGAGGCTTTTTTTTTTCTAGCTGTGCTTGCTTCGTGTTATGACTCTTTGAATTCCAGACTCTCTATAGCAGGAGACAAATGAGAGTACAAAACGTTTAGTGGAAAAACCACAAAAACTCACAGTAACTGAAATCTGCCATGTCAGGCTCTTTTTAAGCCCATGGAGAGGGAGAAATGCTTCTTTTGGGGATTATTTGAGGTAGACAGGTGTCCTCTGGAAGCTGTCCCTTCCCTCAGGGAGTGGGTCTAGGGAGAGAAGGCTCCCAGGGCTAACATTAGGCTTCATCAATACCTTCTCCTAATTAATTGATGTTTCCAGTTCTTTTGATACAGAGGAATATTGTGCTCCAAAGAAAACCAGAGGCATCCAGACTTCAAAAAGAAAACACTGGAGGACTCAGGGTCTGTGCAGCCTGCATGGCCTGAAGTTAGAGAGTGGGTTTCTGGCAGACAAAAGGTGTATATCCCATGGAACTTCCCAGAGCAGCATGCAGGGGATGCATTCATCATAAACATCTTTTAAAAAGATATAGAGGCTATTGTGTTTCTACATGAGTGATCAAAAAGCTAGCACACCATTCTTTCTCCCACTTGAAAAAGCATTGGTGGCAGGAGATGGAATCTGAGGTGCTCAGGAAGTCAAAGTCCTCAGCACAATAAAAAATAAAATGTAATTTTTGGAAGAAATGTGACTGGATCTTTTGGGGGTTGTTGTGTTGGAGGAAAGAGTCCTCCCTCTTTTACCCTTAGCCAAAACCATCTCTAACACCAATCAGAGCAGAAAGCAGCATGGAAGTGTATTTTATTATCTGCACGTCTTTTGTTTTGCAGCTTAAATGCATTTCTCTGTTCTGTGGATTGCTTGAGCAAGTACTTCTCATTGTAAACACTTTTGATTGTTTATACAAACTAAATGTCAGCATTTTCAACAAGAACTATACCCACTCAAAATAATAGCAGATGTATCTCCAGCAGTATTAAAGGAATTGAAACTGCAGCTGCATCCAAAACAAAAAAATGTACTTCAAAGATGGAAACACATGGTTAATCTGTCACATCTGTTTAGTTAAGTGATGGCCTTAATCACTTTTAGTCACCCGTGACTCTCATGGACAGACTCTACTTTAAATTTAGGTTCAGACGTTTTTCCATTTCTCTAATTAGGATTATTCATGTGTAAACAAGCTCAGCATTGGCTCACCCAAACACAGTTACATTTTTTAACTGTGTGGCCTTGCAGAGAAAACCCTGCATGCTTTGTGCCTATTCAAAGAGCTGTCCTCCTTGTCCCCTGTGGAAACTGCAGCAGTAGCAGATTTTTTCTTCTTATTTTTCCTGTTTTTCACAAAAAGACTTCGAAAGGAATTTCCCAAACCGAAACCTTGATTTGCAGAACCATCTTTTGGGTTACCCTAGAGCTGTTCTTTTTCTCACGTCCCTTCTCCCAAGTATCTGGGATGGGAATATATCTGGGTTTGTTTTTTTTTTCCTCTCCTCCTCTTTTCCACATCGTCCTCGTGGTGGATGGAGCATGGGGAGATTTCAGCAGGCAAATGACACTTCCAAACACCATTTCCCATGGGACTGTGGCTGGCTGCTGACATAACTATCAGCATGAATTTCATTGAGGGTTACACAGTTGTGGATGTGGGCTTTTGTTCAGCCATCACCAGAATTATTTCTCTCAAGCACAGAATCATGCAGGCTGACCACATTCCCCCAGTTTTAACCCTTGGATGAACCAGGCTAGGAATGGTTACTTGGTGGAGTGAAATACTACCCAAAGTCCCTCAAGATAATCTATTCCAGGGCATGACAAAGAGATTTAAGCATGTTGCCCAAGTTTCTGTTATTTCAGTGCCCTTTTCTAGCAGGCAGAAAAGATTTTTTTTTTTTTAATCAACATCCACATCTTATTTTGAGTGTCCCAGAAATGGGGTTTACCACATGCTCATGACCACCGTAACCAATTTGCAGAGGAAAAAATGAAAAAAATTAAGTGGCTGTTTTACAAGCCCTTGCCTGTGTCAAGGGCTCTGTAATATCCCATAAAAACAGCAAGAGCAGACAGGAGCTGATCCAGCCAGGCTGATGCTACACTTCCATCACACTTGTTAGTTATAAGCAAATATTGTGTCATGGTTTAAGGCTGGGCCAGCAATTAAATGAATGCCACGACTGTTTCATTAAAGCTGTGTTTATTTCCCAATAAATAAGCAAGTAAGTTCAGAGATTCTTTATGGTATTTTTCTTATCTGGCTTTCTAAAATTCAGGTTTTAACATCTTTACGTTTGCTAGAGCTTTATCAGCATTTATGTGAAGTTTAGTCTCATGGAACATACCATATTTCTACTGTATAAACTATATAATTACACTCTGCTTTTAGTAGACTAAGCAAGCCATAATCAGAATAATTTTCCTGATAAAAAGCTTAAATTTTGCTGTCTTAAAAAATCACCCTTATTCAGAAAAAAAAAAAAAAAAAAGTTATCCCATGCTAAAAATATGTCCTCCTTTCTGCCTTTCAAAGGTAATCTACTTCATGGGCTACCTGTAATTGTACTTTAGCCAGGTGGCATCTGGCTGCTACAGCCAAGCATTATTTGAACACAATTAGAACTCCTCAAAACTACTTCTTTTGACAATAATTGCAGTATGTGCAGGTCAAATCGATAGCAGCAGGTTGAGGCAGTTTTCTACATAAGCCACACTTTCTTTATACCTGGAGTCCTGCCACTCTCTGTGGACTTCCACAATATTTAAAAAGTTGAAATCTGCAATTTAGCCTCAGCTACCATGCTCACTACAGCTGGCAAATAATCCTTTCCACACCATCACCATCTGTTGCTGTAGCTCCTAAAGTAGACCCAGGTCCTTCAGCCTGAACTGTTCATTTTCTAATCCAGATGTAAATATCCAGCTCGAGCAGCCCATGAATATTGCTGCTCTCTGAAACTCCTCAGACAAAAGGCAGCTTTGGTTTATGAGATCAGAAAGGTCCCAGGTTCTAAGCGACTTACACATCCACCTGACATATGGTGTGTGTTTTATCTGAATATATTCTCTTGCAAGTGTGATTAAGGAATGGAAATGAAGTGACAACTTCCATCTTAGCAGCTCTGCTCAAAGTTATTGCCTCAAATCTCTTGGAAAGAGAAAAGAAGCAAGGAGAAGGGTGGTGCTTACCTTAGCATCAGGAGCTGGGATGGAAGCACAGAGGGTGATGAAGTTGTGCAAGATGGCAAAAGCAGCTGAGGAGGGCTTCTAAAAAACTGAAACTCAAAAGGTTTCAGAAAGATTTAAAATAAGGGAAGAGAAAGCACTGAGCAGGCTCAGAGTCATTAGAAGAAACGTGAGCAAGACCCTTCCCAAACATTTTCTTTCTGGGGAAGCCAAAGGGCAAAAGTCTTTCCACACATGATTTGAAGGTTTTAGTTTAGCCCTTATCAAGATATGGTTGCCTGCAAATTAACACCTTGTACTCCAATCACCTTTAATTATTATTGAATTATTTAATTAACACTTTTACTCCACCAGTCTTCCTTAACCCATGAAGAAAAGACCACTCACAAAGAGCAAATGTGGCTTTGGGACACAGAAGGAGCAGAAAGCAAATGCCCAAGTTTTGGTAGCAGGGAAAATAAGCCACATATTACCAGAAAATCACTTGGCAAATATGTGAAGACTTTTCTTTTTAAAAAAGGTTTGGGTTTTTTTGTCTTCCAGATACAGCTAATACTGGCCTGATGTTTCAGAACCAAACCAAACCTTTTCTCCATCCAATGGCTGTGACCAAACACTTCCATTTAAGTGCAAAGATGCCCAGCTTTTGCTAGTAGCTCCCATAAATCCACCCCTGCTTCCAATTTTGACCATGCATGCAACTTTTTTCCCCAAAGTTTCTTCTTTTTCTGCTGTAACATTTACTCCAGGGGGGGTTTGTTTGTTTGGCTCCTCCAAAAGAGGCTCTAAGCATCTGGCCTTGCTTTTCTACCTTCTTTTTTTTTTTTTTCCTCTTGATCAAAGACCTGAGTGTACTCTGTACAATCAAAAATGTGTTTCATTTTCTGGTGAATCACTGGGGCTGCCAAACACAACCCAAAAGGCAGGCTGAGGAATGGTGTCTCCTAATGGGAACAGGGAATGTGCAGAAAGGTTTCCTTAAAGCACCTGCCAGCAACATGCTGATGCAGCATGTGCAGCAAAATATTTGGCAACAGTCATTCCTTGGGCAGTGAGAAATGTTGCCTTTTTCTATTTTTTTTTTTTTTCAGATATTTACTTTATTTCTTTGCTCTGTCCATAAAAAGTGTCTGAATCTATTCTTTCTACTGTGATCATTTAGTGTACCTGCTCAGCTAATTCTTCTGGTTGTTTTCATGACTCTTGGGTAATGTTTGATGATTTGTTTTGCCTGTGCATGTTCCCAAAATGATCTTACACAAAGGCAGGAGCTGGGGGCTCCCAGTAACCATCGGGCTGGTAAACAATTGCCTGAGAGCTTCCAGAGAAACTCAAAGACTCCCTGGCATTTTTAATTGGGTTTTTTCCCTTCTTCTTGCAGTGAGTGTTCCTTTAGATGAAATCATCAGATGAAGACATTTCCAGCTCATTAACAGATCCCTTCCTGCATGACAAGTAGCAATTAAGAGAAAACAAAATACAGCATGCCACAGAAGTCTTCTTAAGTGGTTTAGGTTAGAAGGGACCTTAAAGCTCATCCAGTTCCAACCCCTCTGCATGGGCAGGGACACCTCCCACCAGCCCAGGTTGCTCCAAGCCCCATCCAACCTGACCTTGAACATTTCCAGGGATGAGGCAGCCACAACCTCCTTGGAAAACCTGTGCCAGTAACTAGCTAACTGGCATGACTTTCTCCCATAGGTAGAGGTTGTGCAGGGGAAGGACTCAGCACTCATGGCCATAGCTGGAAGATGCTGATGGCATCTGTCAGGCTATGGATACCTCCTGCAACTTCCAGACAGTAGCTAACAACTTGCATGGGCCAACACCTCCTCTCCCACCTCTCTTCTCTGGAGTCCTTGGCCTTGGTGGAATGTGACAAGGGTGGCCAAGAGCAGAAGGTGTTGGTTTGAGTGAAATGCAGGGAAGAGCAGCAGCCACATGCTCGCATAACTGATCATCTCCCGTAATATCTCCCTGCAGATAAATCTATTTTCACACCCAAATAAAATCTACATCTTTGCTCCATGGAAGAATAAGGCTGGGATGTGTTTCCAGAGTGATGTGACATCTTCTGCCATTTGAGGTCACAGATTAGCAGAAGACAAAGCACTGTGGAAGGCTCAGAGCTGAAATATCCATTGATCTGAATAAGAATGGCATCTTCAATCCCTCATGCTGGGACAAAAGTCACAAGAGCCATTAATCCCCATGCTTCAGGACATAATTGAGCAACAGCTGGAGTCGGGAATAATTTTCCTCTGTGAGAGAGCATTGCACCATTTTCTGTATTAAGGGGTTTTATGTCTACATCTGAGATGGCTGGCACCAATTCAGCTGAAGACAGAAGGTCAAATCAGTTGGTCCTCTGGTTTGCTCTGTAGCAGTTGTGATGTTTGTGCCCTGGTGCAGTCCCTGTGACAATCCCAAGCTGGCTCAGGCACCCTGGAGGCATGAAAGGTTGCTGCTTCATTCTTTGTTTCCCATCTGCTTTGGATAACCTGGAAATGAGTTCCAGGCCGTGGTTAAATCTTGTACCAACAAGTGGCAAAATGAGGAGATGGAAGTGCAAAAGACCATGCAGCAAATAAACACCTTCCACATCAGCCTGTCTGCCTTTGCCAGCACTCAGTCATTAGCAGGCAGTCTCTCTTAGCAAGAACTCAATCCAAAAAAAAAAAAAAAAAAATTTCCAGGACAATAATATCACCTCAGTGCCTCACTATGGATAGTTGGATCTCTGATTAGCTATGATTGTCTTCCACTCGGCTTCTCAAGTGTAAAATACAGTTCCCTGTAGATTGGAGAATATTTCTAAGAATAATAAAAATATTTCTGAAACTATTTATTCTTTATTTGGTGATGACTTGAATTACTATTTCTGAAGAGACTGAATTTTAGTCTCTAGAAAATGGCTATAGTTATGCAAAATGTACATCCTGGTACCAGAGGAACAGACATGAAAGAAATTTTGTACTATAGATAATTATTTACTGACAAGTTTCTGAGTGACTTGAGTTAGTCTTTCTGAGATGGAAGACCAGGACAAACTGAGGCAAAATGAATTGAAGGACATTGATGAAGTCTCTTTGTATTTGACTATCTCAGAAAGTAAAGAAATTCAAGGAAATCACAAATAACACAGAGGGTTCAATCACGGAGCAAGTACAGAGAAAGACTGACCAAACATGATAATGTTTCAATGACAATGTTGTCCCTACTTCTTTCTGTGTGCCAGATGCAGAGAAAATAAAAAATTAAAAGGAGGAAAACCCAAAAGTAGATTTTTTGGTTTTTTTTTCTCTCTCTTCCCTCCTTTTTGTTTTCACCATTGTGAATATTCAGGTTATCTCTTCTACTTTAGGTGCACAGCTCTTAGGAGGTTCTCTAATCAGTTCTTGTGATAAAGGGAGACTGGAAGGAACTGCATGGGGAGGGCCATGAAGTGAAAGACAGATTCATTATAAATCAGAACTGGTAAGAAATTTTGGAGTTGTGGAAGAAGCAGCTTAATTCATGGAAGGTGCATTCCAACTGAAGTCTGGCTGTTTAATATCTGCAGTACCTTCTGCAAAAAGTGTGATGTAGAAAGAAGTCGAACTTTTACCCTGCTTCCTTATGTTCATTTTGTTTATTCTTTGTCATTTTTTTATGTTGACTTTGCAGCATTATGCTGCATGAGCCTCCAAACTTTCCATAGTTCTTGATTAGCTCCAAGATTTTATTGCCTCCAGGTAGTTTCTAATTATAAACTTGTATTAGAAGGCAAAGTGGCATCACCTTCAACTGAGTTCTAATGAATAACTGACTTATTAACTGATATCAGCTCTTTTTATTTCATTGATCCAGCACAGCCCTACCTCAGTGTTGAAAGGAAGCTTATGCAGCTTGTATACAAAACCCCAGGAAAATTCAAGGAGGAAGAACAAAGAATTTATCCTGACATATGTTCTCAGGCTTTTTAGAAATCTTCAGAGAAAACATTTTCCTGAAATATTCTGTAACTTAAGTTAAAGAGAGCTCTACTCATTCTTGAGTGCCAGTTTCTCCAGCTGAGCAGGGCCAGATTTTTTACACCCTTACCTATTAACTTCAGCCATTTGCACAACCCTATTGATGCTAGTTGAAAAACTTTATAATTAACTCAAGTAAGCACATAGCTTTATAAAATCAGAGCTATGTTATGTGTACAAGTAGCTATTCTGGTTTAACTAAGAAAAATTTAAACAGGAGTAACAGGAAAAAAGTTAAGGCTTAGGTTTTTGGTTTTTTGTTTTTGTTTTTTTTTTCAATCTGTTCCAATTATTCTCAATATTATTACTTCCACTGGGTAAGCAGTTAAAACTAATTATGCCATTTGTACTGCAAATGTAACTCTATGGAGTCCAACACTGATATAAGTGTCTGGAAAAGATTTGCTCAGTAACATATTCCCTGGGAGGCTGGCTCTGAGCTACACCTGTACTGAGGCTCAGCTCTTAATTCTTATTTCTACTCTTAGTCTGCAGCTCTTGACCGTGTTGGGATGTAATCCATGCCAACCACATTCCCTGGGAAAGCTCATCCAGCTTTAACACCTGCAAATCTTTCCTTCAGGAGGTGGGATCATTGCCATACTATGGCCAGGGATTTGTCTTCAAGGAATTAAGTGAAGCAGTTAAAATACTAATTCCAGTGTACACACATCAACCTTCCTTCATTCCCTGGGTCAGTTCTTCTTACCCTGCCTCTCCCTGCTCTATAATTTGTTTTTTCCTTAGCTCAGTGGTTTGTATTCCATGTGTCAGAGCAGACATCTCCTTCCTAAAATCAGAGAGCTCTGCTCTCCTGTGCCTTCAAGCCTCCTTGAAGTGCTTTGAGTAGACCACTGATGACTGAGTGCAGAAAGCAGCTGAGGTGGCATCTTGCTTCCTGCATACCAACCCCTTCTTGAATTAATCCTAATGATCAAGAAAAAAATAAAAATCCCAAACTGAACAAAAACGTCATAGAAATATATGGAGCCCATGATATTGTTAACTTAGAGCAGATTCAGAACTAACCCCAGACACACAAACAAGATGTCTTTTGGAGCATGGTAAGTAAAGAGAAAACCACTGTATGGAAATTATTTATTCATGGGACACAGAACAATAGCTTTGTTTGGAGGGGCTGGTAGACCTGAGAGTTCTGTTAGGCCTCAGTCTGACTACAGAAAATCAATGGATTGCAAAATGTGAAGACTTCAGAACAGAGATGATTTGGCTTCCTGGGTCAGGAAGTCAGAGCCCTGGTCCAGGAGACTTTGTTTGTCCTAACACATGCAAATCACACAAAGAGAATAGCTAAAAATTAATTAATAATGCCTCTGACTGGATGTGCTTCTTTACAAAAAAATACAGTCCAAGAGTTGGAAAATGATGTAAAGACAGCTTGATGAACTCTAGCCTGTGTTTCAGGCTTGCTGCATCTCTGTGGTCATGTTCATGCTGAGCTTTTTCCTTAACTATTTAGGATCTCAGGTGGGAAGGGACCTCAAGGCCCATCTGGTCCAATGTCACCTTGGAAGGGACCCCAAGGCCCATCTGGCCCAACCCTTCTCATATTATTGTTTCTCTGAGATGTCTCAGCACCCCGTGGAGCTGAGACTTCAAACTTCCCAAAGTGGGGGAACCCACCCCTTCCCCTGGGAGACCATTCCAAGGTCTGACTGTCCTCATGGGGAAACATTTTCCTCCTGTGCTCACTTTGGCCATTGAAGCAGCACTTGTACAGCTGTCACAGGAGCCACAGTGGAGACTTGGGTATATAAAAGGCAAATGGACTTTCAGCAACTCATCTCATCCTGCTCAAAACAAGGCTGGATGGAAAAGGCTGGTGGGAAGGAGAGAAGATCACTGCTTTCATGTCTTTGTCAATATCCCAACCAACTGCTTCTGCCAGTTGGGTTCCTAAATTGGAAGAGAACTAAAAGCAGACAAGGATGCCCAGGAATAGGGACCTATAACTTGCTGGACCTTTGAGCTGGTTGTGCCTGAACCAGTCCTGAACTGGGACACCTATAGCCCCATTCTACAACATCATTACCACGAGCCACCTTGCAGACAGGCACTTACACATCCGTGAGGATGGAATTAATTGTGTCCCCTATTTCTAGACTTTGCAGAAGGTTTGGCATACAAATGCCAGTTTTGTGGCGGAGAAGCCTGCTTTGGCCTTAGTCAAATTCTTAACTCCAAATGTATCTGTTCAGAGAAACTCATATCTCAGTGTTTCTGCAAGACCCTTTCCTAATCCTTGCCAAAGGGACAGAGAAACCCAGGATATTGATGGAGAAAATAATTATTTCCATTTATTTCTTCTCCTCAGGTCTTAGGAATAGCATGAAATGTAAGGAGAATGGAAATTGTGCACAAATTGATTCTGAGTTGTGGGATGAGAGGGTAAAAAAAAAAAAAAAGAAAAAAGAAAAAGAAAAAAAAAAGAAAACTGTGCTTTCTTTTACAACCCAACTGGCATAACTTTCACAGTTTCCAAATGTAATATAAGTTACTGATGCATAAACACATTGAGAATAATCTGTGCTCTGTTTATTTCTGGTAGAATGATGAAAACCATTGGGTGAAGGCCAAGTATCAATCTTACTCAGCCCCACTGTGGTGAAATAATTGGGGCTTGGTTGAGCCAACTCAATCCAGCAGTCACGTGTACTCTCCTGGTAATGAAGCATTTAACAACCTTTGTTCTTCTGCCACAAAAGGCTGTGGCAAAGCCAAATTTGGCTTAAGCTGCCTTGAAACAGAATAGAAAACTGGTTTTTGTGATTACTTGTGAAAAAATAAAAAAAAATAAAATCCATATTTTTTGCAAAACTCAAAGAAGCAATTATGGATTCCTGTGCTGCTGCCAAAAATGCAGCACTTGGTTTTCCTCTCTTCAGCAGCTCTGTTTTTTTTCTGTGCAGGCATTTACAAGTGAGAAGATCTGCATAAGGGCTCTTTGTGTCTGCTGTGGCAATGAGTTTAAAAAAAAAAATAAAAATTAGAGTATGTGGGGTGGGAGTAAGGTAATTACTGTGACAGGGATATCTATCAGACAGAAATACAGTCTACTGAGAGAAGGGATGGAAAGCCCAGTGATTCAGATTGTAAAACTAAATTGGATGTGTGGACAAAAAGATCTGAATGGGAACAATCCTTCCTTCCAGGATATAAGGCCTAGAAACACAGACTTTCATCAGTGATTTGATTTTAAGGAAATGTTGCATAAAACTCCATTTGAAAATATTCTTATTGAAAATACCTATGATAACTGCAGCAGAAAAGCTTCTGCTTGTTTCCTTTGTCTTTCTTGTCTTTATTTGCTGCCATTTCTATACAGAAAACCAAAAGGGGGAAGCAATGACATTGTGAAGGAGCTCTGCTTTAAATGCCCTCCTACAGGTATCAGTGCAAGATTTACTTCCATGGATATGTCCCAATGTGGAATCAAACCATTTGTTTCTTTGGATTCCAGGAGAGTGCCTTCATGTAGGCAGCTCTGAGGGGCTTTTTTTGTTCTTTTTTTTTTTGGTCAAAACTGTGATGTTTGTGTTCAAAATAAGCTCAATTGCCTCAGACTGTGAAGAAAAACAGAGCTAGCTGGCCCAGACAATTTAGGTAGATTGGAAAGTTGAAAAGGGGTTGGGAAGAAACTCCACATATTGTTTCATGAAAGAAAGAAGCCAGGGAAAAGCCACAAAAATTCAGGTAGCCCTAGAATGAGCAGGGAAGATGGAAACTGGTTCCTTACTTGAACAGGTTACAGTGATGGGACAAACCCCTCCTGTGTTTTACCTCTTTTGTGCTGTGAAAGAGCTGAGATAATAAAAATGCCCCAGTTCTGGCTCTGAGGTTCTTGCCAAAGAAGCTGTGAGCCAGAGCCTGGAGTCTCCAGACAAGAAGCCTTGGGAGGTGAGAGCAAAAATCATCTGGAAGGCCATGAAACCCAAGCAAACAAAGTGAATTTTGGCAACCCCAGGGATGACACAACCCCAGGAGGTTTCTGCAGCCCAGCCTGCCTAGGTGGGAGGTCAGGAATCAGGACAAGAAGGATGAGAAGTTGGTTTTGACTCCACTGGCAAGACCTACAAGCTCCAAAGACACAAGGGGAGCTGCTGAAGCAGAGGGGTGGAGGAGTGTTTGCAGGATTATGTTAGCAGATTGGCCAAATTCTGATGGTTCCAGGGGGTTTTCTCTGGGCTGGGATAACAAAGCACATTTTACTAGTGAGAAAAATAATTCTTATTTGGGTTTTTTTGGTTGGTTGTTTTTTTTGCTACTCTCAAGCCTGTGCTAATGGTTTGACCAGCAATGAGTTTCCTTAAACTGAATTTTCTGTGGAGATACCTAGAAGAGACAGTGGGCTGTTCCATCAGGGCAGAGGAATCTTGTGTCAGTCACAATCTGACTGATGCTCCAGGTATTTCCCACTGACTGACTCCCCTACAAATCAGAAAGAACCTACAGAGATAGACACCTCCTGCAGAACCCATGAGATCCTGAAGATAAGCAAGGCAAGTGCTTAGTCAGCACATTTTCTGTTTCAGCAAAGGGTGGCTGGGTGCTTCCTTCAACTCTGCCTTTCCAGTTCAATGAAACACAAATTTATCTCCATTTCCATTTCATGCAGAGAGTTTTTTACTGCTCCATTCCTTCCTCCAGGACCACAGCCAGGGTTTGTTGCCCATCTGCTGAGCTACCATGTTCTCCTCTAAGAGCAAGACCAAGGGTGATGGTTCTAGCACAAAGATGTTCTGTTCTAAGGGAAAGAAATATGAAAAACACACCTAGCTGGGACATTTCTAACTTGCAGTATCTGACACAGCATCCATGGCAATCAGGCTCAATGTTAGTCCTCAGTTTTTATCTCTAAAGCAGCCACTCTATAAACAAATGTTTATAAAATTGTTCTATCTCACCACATCATCACAATCTCTCTATATATTTCATTTCTAGGAATGGATGTGTATATGTACTTCTGATTCCCATGACCAGTACCTTATCAAATAACTACTTATTTGGGGAGAGTGGAATTCTATGACACTTTCCACATACCCAACTTTCAGCAAATGCTGAGCATCCTGTGTTGGAGGCTACAGGCCATGTAATAAATCCAGCACTTGGAATTGCCAGTCATCTCTACAGATTTTAGCCATCCATTACCAAAAGAAAGACTCTTTTTATTGGGTTTGGTTTTGGGGTTGTATTTTTTATTTATTTTTTTTCTCTGACTTGAGTGCAAATAAACAGACTCAGCTGTAAAAATCCATTCTGGAGTGATTCAGGGGAGGAAATGGACACAATCACTTATGTTTTGAAAACAGAGGTGAAAACTGATATTTATGAGGGATTTCTTGCAAAAGGCTGACATTTAGAAAATGATTGAAGCATCCCTCTTACGTTGTTAGGGAAGGAGGTTTTTTGGAGGGTTGGGCTTTTTGTTTTCAGAACGAGCAAATGGAGAAAGAAACCCACTGCCCCACTGATGGACACATCCTGCTCTACAGCTCTCAGTGGGTTTTTTCCAGATATATTTCCTTACAGGAGGACTAAAGTTCTAGGTTTAAGTTGACACTTCAAACATATCTGCAGCCAAGGGATGCACACTACCCAGCTCATTCTCCTGACTCTGAAACAGGATTTTAAATTGGTCTTAACCTTGCTGTGGCCTCTTTGCTTTAAGAAGTTTTTTGGTAGAATTGTGCATCTGACTAGGGAGAGAGAAGAAATGGATTTCAAGGGTGTAAATGCTCACCCAGGGTTCAAGCCCATCCCTTGTGTTTGCCTCTCCCCATCACACAAGAGACTCAACCAGACCCAGACATTCATCAGGTCATCCAGGCTCTAGTGAGGTTCTGGTTTATATATGTTTGGTTTTTTTTTCCCCTTTCTGAGAGAATTTAAAATAAATGGATCCCTTCCTGGCTTGGGTTCTTTCAAATATACCATATTTTAAAAAAGAAAAAAAAAACAAAAAAGGAAAAAAAAAAAACACCAAGCAAGAAAAAAAAAAAAAAAAAAACAAAACCCAANTCCCCCAAAGGAAAAAAAAAAAAAAAAAAAAAAGAAAAAAAAAAAAAAAAGAAAAAAAAAGAAAAAAAGAAAGAAAAAAAAAGGAAAAAAAAAGAAAAAAAGAAAAAAGAGAAAAAAAGAAAAAAAGAAAAAAAAGAAAAAAAAGAAACCACCAAAAAAACACCAACAAAAAACAACACAACCAACTATAACTAAAGCATATGTTCCTCAAAATGTTCCTCAAGCACCTATAACACTTCCCAGGTCAAAAAGTCAGGGATAAAAAAACTCCAGACATAAAAGGACATTGTCCTCACAGTACTCTAAAAAATTGTGCTCACCCAAGCACTCAACACCTCACAGACATCTGCAGAATAAAATCCAAATTAGCACTACATGGGTTTGACAAAGGCAATTTCAGAAGGCTCAGAGCAGTTTTGAATGAGATGAGCTGGTGGGAATGATTTGAAGCAGAAAAGTGAGCACAGTAAATGAGGATTGCTTAAGGATATTTTCACTCAGGAGTTAAGGAGCTGCAATCCCATAATCTAAAAAGAAGGCCACAGTGATTAGAAAAACAGCCTGACTGAGACTGAAAACTTCAAGCAGCTATTTGAAGTGTGTCTGACTATTGGAAAATAAGGTAAATTGGTGGAAATTAAAGTATACCAGGAATTAAGATGTAAAATGGATTAGGAAAACTAAACATTATCATGAACAAAAATAATACTTGCAGTGTTAATCCTTTTCTAGTTGCTAATGGTAGAATTGTTAAGTGTGGGAGAAAAAGGATACCAAGTGTTCAGGAAATGTGCTATCAGATGAAGCTTGAAGAGAAAGTTAAAATGAGAATTTCAACATTTTTTTCACAGTCAGTACACAGGGCAAAGACAGAGGCTCTATTCATACTTTACAGCTATCATAGAAAAATCACAGAAAAACATTTTGGTGTGGATTTAAGAGGTTATTTAGTTGATTCCTGACCCCCAAAATACCTTTGTCTTGAATGACAGCTCTTTGTCTGTTGCATTTTCACAGACTTCCAGCACTCAAAACTCTTTGAGTCTCCTTTGACAATTTGTTCTAGTGTTCTACTATTCTTCCCCCATACAAAGTTTCCCAATTTCTTTTGGGATTTTGCTTCAGATTAAGCCCACTCTTTCTTGTCCAACCCACCCTGGTCTCTGAAAACAGATTATTCCCTTCATCCTTGCAAAATCCTTTGGCCCAGTTGAAGGTTTTATTATGCCCCCTTCAGCCTTCTCTCTGTGAGGTGAGCCAGAGTCAAGTTACTTCATTCTCTCCTCATAGGTCATGTTTTCTAGACCTCTGATCTTTTTCATCACTCCTAGTTGGCCTCCCTCTAATATTTTCCCATTTTTCTTGAAACCCACTGCTCCAAACTGAACTCCAGCTGAGGTTTTACCAGTGAGCAAGAGTCTGAGCAGAGCAGAGGGATTATTTCATGTGTCTTCCCTTGTTTATACATCCCTCTGTGACCTTAGCCTTTCCATAACATCAGAACATTTCTGACTTGTGTTCAAGCTATGATTCACTCAAACCCCCAGATGAGCATCTAAAAAATAACCACCAGCCTGTTTTTTTTAGTGTGGGTTTGTTTGTTGGGGTTTTATTTCTTCTCCAGTCCGTGGGGCTATTTTTTTTTCCTTACACTTGTTACTACTGAACTTCCAGTCTTTTCTTCCAAACTCTTTCTTCAGCTTGCTAAGATCATTTTGATTTCTCTCCCTACCCTTCAGGCCTTCACTCAATTGTAAATTTCATCAGCACGTTCTCCCTTCCCTCCTGAAGGTCAGTCAGGAAAATATTGAGCACCCCCAGATCCCAGGCTGGGGATGTCCTGTTGCTTACCAGGGACCATAACAGCTCCTGGAACTGCTGTCCATCTGATTTGGGATGCAGTTTGGAGTCAGTTTCCCTAGCATCCTCATAAGATGCTCAAAAAATGTCATTAAAAGTAAGCTAGGCAACATCTTCTGTGTATTCTCTGCTCTGTTACTGTGTTACAGAAAGAAATGAGGCATGATTTACTGTTGGCAAATCCTTATTAGCTCCTAGGCTGATGAAATAGTTTCCACTTTGAGAGAAGATACTGAACAAAAACTATTAAAACTTGACATTTCAACCAGTGAATAAAGGTTAACTTGCATCCAAGATTTTAAGAAAAAGCTGGTTGAGTGTCTGTTTAAATTGAAAATATTATTTTCCAGTAAGTTTGGAAAGAGTAGGGAAGTTCCAAATGAACAGAAACATCCTAACTTTATGCCAATATTCATAAAAGATAAATAGGATGAACCAGTTATAATCCTGGTCTTCCCAAGCATTATTCTAGCAAACAAAACAGCTGATGCAGGAGTTCACTAAGACAGAGAGAAAGTGATAAAAGAGAAGTCAATTGAAACAGCTTGTATGGGAAATTATCAGTTCACATATTTTGATTGATAGAAATGCAAGAAGCCACCAAACACTGCCAAAATCTTGTGAAACATTTGACAGGCTAATGTGTTCCACTTCATTAAAAAAAAAAAACAAACAACAACAACCTAAAACTACTACCAACAACAATATAAAAAAGAAAAACATAGTATAAAACTTGTTAATGGAGTACTAACCAAAATGGAATTGTTCACAGGAAGCTCTCTCTGAGTGGGTTGGTTACTGCAGGAGTCCAGAGAGGGGGATCTGGCACTAAACTCTTCTCTTTTTCTATGGCTTTTCTGCAGAAGCACATGAAAATCATTTCTGAGAAATTTGCAGGTGACGAAGTGACAGCAGGATTGCTGAAGAGTGGATTGCCTAGGAGCTGAGTGCATGGAAGCCACAAGAGTTTTAATGATACTGCCTATTAAATCATGTCTTTAAGAGCAAAAAATACACGTCAGAATTATCTGAATGTGTGAAATGTCTCCTCATGTCCTGCCCCTGCTCAGCTGGAAGCCATGATGCTGATCAGAGTGTCTTGAAACAGTGGCTAAAGAATAGGATGTTCCATAGCTGCATGAATAAGAATATATTGAGCTGGAAGAAGGAGGTTTTAATTTCTGTTTGAGGCATTCCTCTATTTGGCACAGTGCTAAAAATAGTAGGTCTACTTCTGGTCATTATAAAGTTGGTTGGAGAATGGGCAAATTTGCCTTGTTCTTAGTCTCAAGGGTTTCTGAGATTTATTTTTGCCAAGAGATAGGGGAAAATGCTATAAAAAAAATCCCTACTTCCATACAGTGGGGCTGTAACATTATTATTCTTTGAATGACTTCATGTTTGAGTGGTTGTACATGACAAGAGGGAAAATGAAAAGGTGTAACTATATAATGTAAAACAGAACATTAAGATGTAAATAGTGTGTCTGCATAGGAAGGGGAAGCTGGCCAAACACTTGGTGGATTTACAAAACTGAAAGAAATGGAGAAAATTACAAACTCTGCCTTTGTATTCCCTAAACTTTGCCAAGACACAAGCTCACTGTCTGTAGAATTTCTGCATCACTCTTACACACCTTGCACAAACAGGGTGAGCCAGTCAATCAGAGGTTGATTTTTGAGGCCCCTTAGAAATGACCTCCACACCTACCTGTAAAAAAAAAAAAAATCACTCTAGGGATGAATAGGGATGGGGTTTTGTGCTCAGCCTGTCAGCCCTTTCAGACAGGAATGAACAATAACTCCAGACCTGATGAAACCACAGAGTGCAGCCTCTTTGTTTAAAGGCACCCCAAGAAGTCACGTAGAAAAGCAACAAAAATGAGTTTGCAGGGGGTTTTTGGGTTTGGTTTTGTTTGGTTTTTTTTTTTTCCTTTTGCAGACATTTCTGCAATGTCTCAGACATCACTTTCTGAGATTTCCCTGGGATCTATCCTAATTATCTGGTTTTTTTCATCATTAAGAACAGCAACTGCACTTGCATTGAGAGTTTTGTAAACTGGTGGGATTGGAACAAGCCCACATTGATGCTCTGTGAGTGATCTCTCTTGAGTTTTACTTCAAGCCTATTTTGAAGAACACCTGCAGAGTTCAGGGGATTTTTGGTGTTCATTGTGACTTTTCCCTTTTGATAATTTAGAAGGGTGTCAGCTGTCATTTTTTTACAGCTTCCATCTTAACAGTTTTCTTATATGTCACACCCAAAAGGTATTTCCCTCATTTTTACAGACTTTTAAAACAAATAAATGAAGAAATCTAGCTCTCTTATAAGTTCTAAAGGCTGCTGAGTGGACTCCAGCTCTGGGAAGAGGAGATATCACTGACTGGTGAATCCAAAACACCAGCGATGCCTTTTCACAGCAGAGATAATCCAGTTCTCATGAAGGAGGTATTAGGGTTTGTTTTCCAAGACAGCTGCAAAGGAGATGAAAGGAAAATGCAAAGTTGGGCTGACTGACAAGATGACAGCATTTCCCCTCTGCTGCTTGAACAGCATCTCAGAGATGCAAAGTTAAGCTTGGGAGATGCCTCTAGTAATACATTTGTAGTAAAGGTGACAACAGAGTGGCAAATACACACCCTAAGTTAGGTGAAAGCTGCTGATTCCAGTTGATGGTGTCTGTTCTTAGCAGCTGGAGCATCCATTTAAAAGCTGTCATCAGTCAGCACTGAGACCCGAGAGCAGAAAAGAAGATTTGATGGGAAATCTCTTCATTTTCATCACATTCAGGAGTTAAAATTCTGCACAGAGGAACAGAAAATGCTAAAGAAAAACTGGTGGTCTAGGCTTTGGCACACCTGAGCTGTTTTGAATGAGAACTATTTTTGAATTATTGAAAATAATGAGTGAACATGCAGTCAGGTCACTTCAAGGTGCTTTTGCATTCTGCTGTGCCACGTTTGGTAATCACCAAAAAGATGCCTGAATGTTTCAGCAGATGGGAAGTCACATGAAATGTTTGCTGCCTGGGGAAATGCTGCCCCTTTAATACACACCCATCCTGAGCTTTAACCGGATTATTTTTCCCCAAAAAATTATGCTTATGACTTAGATAGAAAAGTAGATAGGAAAAAGTAAAACAGGAAACTAGGAAATAGGAAAAAAGCAGTAGCTAGGAGAAAGTAGATACATTTCTGCAGGACCAGGTCCCTTCATGTGGGCATGGGAGGCACAGAACACATGGCCATGGAGTTAAACCCAACATATATCCATGGCAAGATTGCTAATCTGACCATAATTATTTTGGCAGCCTGGAGCCATAACTCCACCCTGTGCCATATGGATTCATCACCTGCAGCTCTTGCTGGCCTGGGGCACTCCTTAGTCCTCTCCATCCTACTTGGCATTTTTGGGTTCTTGCTCTCTTGCTGTTTCTGATGCCTTAAAGCTTTGTGAAACACAATGTTATCGTTTTGTTGCGATTTTGTTACTAATTTGTTACAAATCCTCAATTTTTTTTGGTACATTTTTGTTACCTTTTTTGTTCCTATTTTGTTACAATTTTCTGCTAGGATTTCCTGTCACAATTTTTTGTTACAATATTCTGCTACAAGTGATTACCATTTCCCTGGAAACAAAATCAGCATTGGGAGTCTAAACTCGGTCTTAAAGACACCAGCAACCAGGTTAAAATCTGTGAGTGTTAAGATGGCCACGAAGCACTTCTCTCTTAGAAAGAAATCACTCTCTTAACCTGCTCAGAAAGGCTCCCTCAAACCCAGCATCCATCAGACCCCAAACCTGACTAAAATCAGACAGATCACCCTGATAAACTATGGATTTATAACCCAAACTCACTCCTTTAAGAGCTCCCACTTTACAGAGAAATATTCATTTATATTTAAAAAAAAATAATTAAATAAAATAACTGTTAGTTTATTCCAAAGAAACAGAGGGACCTGATTTCCTGGGCTGTCCCTGCAACAAGAGGACAGGAGGAAAAAAAGGAAAAGAGGAAAAAAAAAAAGAGGAAAGGAGGCAGGTGGCATATGTCTCCCATTGCTGCTGCCATCCCCTCCTTCTTCTCTGTCTACTGTAAGCAGAAAACCTGAATTTCTACTTTTTGCTTATTCTTCCTGGTACTCCAGTTTGGTTTGTCCACTTCAGGCTGCATATTTCTATTTTTCTTCATTTCTCTCGTCTGCTTTGTGTTCCTGTTTCTACAGAAGCAGATTTCTACTCTCGTCCCTCATAGACAATAAAACAGGACCCAGATTTGCCTGATGAAGAAAGAAAACATTTGCCTTCAGCTGCATGTCACCCTCTTTACTTCTGAAAGATTTTTTTAATTTAATTTTTTTTTTTTTTTTTTTATTTTTTTGTAAACCAGAGCAAACAATGAGCAGATTTCACAAAAGACAAAACCCCTTTCACGCCTACCCAGAGGGCCAGACAGCTAAACCAAGTTTGTCAGCATGGTATTGTAAAGAGCATTCCTGGAAGCTGCTGGGCCCCTAATCCCACCCTTTAAAAGTACCAACAAGAAAGACTCGAATTAGACAGTTTAAATTTGCAAGGTTTTAAATGATTCAACCCAAAGGCCAACAGCCAAAGAGAAAAAGAATTCCAGCCCTCCCTCCTCTGCTTCCACCCTTCCTTCTGCCCATCTCTGGTTCTGATCCACAAGGGTCCCAGCTGGTAAAAAGGTTTTCTGGAGACATTTGTAGTGATGACTTTCTGCTGTAGCAACACACTGAAAGGTATTTCTGATCTGAGCTAATCAGATATTTTCTGGAATGAACTTAATGGTATTAGCTGTCAAAATGTTTCTGTCAAGCTTTCCAGCTGTCTTTGTATGAAGGATGAATTTTTTTTTTTTTTTTTTTTTTTTTTACAAATAATTACACTTTTCAGTGCCTTCTCAGGAGCACAAAAGCTTTGAACAACTGGATCAAATTTAATTTGCAAACAGAAAAAGAGGTCTTTAGTCAATGGGAAAGGGAATGGGAGAGGTAGGGTCAGCATGGAAAGCTGAAGAGGGGGCAGAGGGAAAGGAAGGATGCAAGTCTGAGAACATCCCTTACTATTTTCCTTGCCTTGTGTTTGAGTACATTGAGATTTTGGCTGGGAAAGAAGTGCTGAAATGCCGTGACCAAAACCGAAATTGTGGTATTTTTGGACAGAGTGGAAACAGGAAGGATTAATAACCTTACAAAACAGCCCTTTTCTCTTGAGACCTCCAGCTTAATTTTGTAGTTCCGAGCCACAATATTCTCTTCTGCTCAAAGATACACGAATCTATCAAAAGACTTTTTCACATTGCAAAGTAAAGCAAGGCAGTTCTGCACAAAAAAACAAGGCAAATGTGTAAGTTCTTCCATGACAGGGAGATGGGGATGTTGTGAGCTAAAGCTCTGAGAGGACCTCGGCTCTAATTTGAGTGTAGGTGCTTCCAGGAGAATGTTCAGGACTGCAAAAGTTGCCTGGCAGATGCTGAAATTTTGCATCCTTAAGATGTTGGGGGCTTCTTTCCTTGGAGCAGTACTTAACTGACCCAATTGCTTATTTTCATCCCTGGGTCACACCCATACCATGCAGCACCCACTTTTTGGAAGCCATCAGGACCTGCAGTAAAAGTTCTCCTGCCTCCTGCCCACTCCTGTCATTCCAGACAGCACGTTCCTCTTCCCCTGCCCCATCACACAACATTCCTGAAGCCACTGGAGCACCACTTTGGATGGATTGACTGTGGAGAGGGAGCAAGAAATGTGCCAGGCCCAGACTAAAGGGGCCCAGGTGCCAAGTTCTCATCTGTCTGCTACTCTGCAGCACTGAGTTAAATATATATATATAAAATATATGTATTAAATATAAATTAATATAAATATATATTTAATAATATAAATAAATAAATAAATATATGTAGCTGTCTTTGCTGCAGTGGTAAATGTGGTGAAAACTGAAACAAGAGCTCTCTGCAGCCCCTCCCAGTTCATGGATCATAGTTTGGGAACTCCTGACCTAGCCAATGGTTACAAAGGGCTCTGAAGAGGTAATAGCTATCTCAGTGTTAAGCATTATTATTATTTTTCTAGCTAGCAAAACCCAAAAGATAATGATATGATACACAATACATCAGACTTGACAGGAAGATATACTCATCCCAGGGTTTGGTTACAGTTTTGTGGACTCAGAAATGGAAAGGAGCCCTATCTTTCACTGCCCATAAAATGAGAACAACAGAAAGAAGGTTCAGATCTAACCCACAACTGGCAAAGAAATGCATGGTAAAGCAGCCAGGGAAAGAAAACCTTGAGAAGAGTTCCTGGTGAAGGTTTGGATCCTAATGACCGTGGTACATCCTGTAACAGCACAGGACCTGGGGCATCTCCGAGTCCCCAACTTGCAGAGAAAAGTCATGCCTGGGGAAGAGGGAACCTCTGGCTCTTCAAGTGGCTGCTCCTCACCCTGGAGACAATGACCTCCACGTCTACCTTTGGAAGACCTTTTTCCCAGTTAAGTCAGAACCTCTGGATTTCTGCTTGTTGCAAATCTCTTCCCAAAGGATTCTAATTGAGGCTTCATACCTCAGCCCTTCCCTGAACTACATCAAACATGAGTGGTCTCTGGTCCTCCCTTTGCAGAAAAGGGATCACACCACAGAAATGAAGCCCAGATTTTCAAACTGGATCAGGCATCTCATTCTTTGCTGGATCAGAGTGGGTTTTTGGTGCTTGCACCTCTCTGAAAGTCAAGTGGAGGGCTGAGGATGACACAGGAAGCTGCTCCAGCAGCCTGGAAGGGTTTCCAGCTTTTCTAAATCTAGATTGAACAATCTGAACAATGGGCTATGTTCACTCTTCTGAACTGCCTCATCCATATCAGAGAGCTTCTATTTGCAACAATAAGGCCAAAGGACTCCCTGGGGGTCTGAAGGGTGACAGCAGCAATTTTTGCTGCAGTGACAGAGCTGCATGCCCCAGTGCTGTAAGGACCACAGGAAAAAAAAAAAAAAAAAGCAAAAAAAACCACCCCATGACCTGTGATGAAATGATCAGTGCTGGCTCTACAGTGGATCTTGAGGGCAATATCAGAAATGCTGGAGAAAAGCTGTTTGCACACTGCACCCCTCCCTGAAGCACCAACCTCTAATAATACATCAAGACAGCAAGTCAGCACACAGATGGCTGATAAGCAGTTATTTTGTGGTTTGTGCACAGCCTTGCTGAAAGTGGGTCCAATCCCACACAGGCAATACTAATCCTTGCAAATACACTCAGAATCTATTTGGAGATAAGGGCAGGAGCAGTCAGCACCAGTCCAGTTGGTTTTTATGGTTATTTAAATGCCCAGCAAAAGTATCTGTAATCCTGGTCCTGCAATTTCCCTCCCATGAAAGGAAATCAGTAAGAATGCTTCACTCTTAAAGGGTCCTTTCCAGCTGTGCATCCTCCCTGGCTTTACAAAGGGAGACATATCTCTTCCCCCTTTTTTACAAGTACGTAGAGATGCAATAGTACAAAATGAAAAGCTAGTTGTCCAGATAAGAATAAATCCCAGGAGGAGCTTTGAAGACCATGTGGGAGTGGAGTCATGCCTTCTGCTACCATAAAACCTATTTTACTCAGAATCATTTCATGACGTGCATCACAGGGACTCATTTGGGGGTTGGACTAGATGATCTTTCGAGGTCCCTTCCAACCCCTAGGATTCTATGATTCTATGATTTCATGTCATCAGAAATGGCCTTTCAGTCAGCAACGTGAGTGCATTTTGCTTAATTTTTTTTTTCTTTTTCAAAACCTGCCTATGGAAGAAAAAACCCCAACACTTACAGAGACCCCAAAAATAGAGAACCCTGAGGTATGGTTCCCCTTCCTCTTGAGACCTGAGTCTTCCCACATATGGATAAGCCCATACATGAGGAGTCACAAGCACTGCATTAGGGTGTTTCATACTTCAGGCTAAGTCAGTGTATAAATGAGGAAGATTTATTCTTACAGCTCTGCTTACAACAGTGTTCAAGTGTTTCAGCAGTGACTCAGAGGTACAAGATCTACTGGAAGCTGTGCCCATCACTGCTTTTCTACCACTTGTGTGTAAAAAAGCCACCCATGATACAGTACAAGGTGGAAGAAGATGAATCATTCGTTGGAATTTTGTTGGTGTGGGTGAGTAAAGTAGATATTGTTTGTTTTGTCAAAGAGGTCCTGAGCAGTGGCTTCTAAAAAACCACATTCCCCTCCCCCTCACCACACCAATGTGATTAGGATTTCTTCCAGTTTTTGTCATTGTAATGTCTGAATGCTCAGTCTGGCTAGAAAAAAAATAAATAAATTAGTCATTTAGTCTTGGCTGGGACTTTGAATGGGAGTTGGGTGGCTCAGACTCCAGGGAAGATCTAAGCTCTTATTAAAGTACTTAAACTGTAATCGTTTCTAGGACTTGGAAGCCTTAGCTCTGACCCATTTCCCATGAAACTGGGATGAAGAGTCAGCTTTGTCCTCCTAAACATCCCGTGTCTCCTCTCTGCCCACTACTGCAGAGATAATTTTTCAGTGATGGGCATCCTTCCACATCTGGCTGCATCTGTATTGGCTCCATGGGTCAGCTCAGCCCATTCCCAGCTCTCAGTTCCCTCTGCTCACCTCCCTTCTCCTCCAGCCCTTCCCAGGCCACATCTCCTCAGCTGAGGTTACTGCTACATCTGACCCTGAGCTGCTTCAAAAAGGAGTCACCTTTCAAAGGAAAAATGAAATGAAGTTATAGACCCTCTATTGAGAAGGAGTCCCAGGGACAAGACAAGGGGAATGGGCACAAGCTGCTCCTGGGGAGATTCCCATTGGACACAGGAGGAAAATATTTCCCCATGAGGACAGTCAGCCCTTGGAATGGTCTCCCAGGGGAAGGGGTGGGTTCCCCCACTTTGGGAAGTTTGAAGTCTCAGCTCCAGGGGTTGCTGAGACATCTCAGAGAAACAATAATATGAGAAGGGTTGGGCCAGATGGGCCTTGGGGTCCCTTCCAAGGTGACATTGGGCCAGATGGGCCTTGAGGTCCCTTCCAAGGTGATATTCTATAAGTCCATGGTTCAGGAGATGTACACACCAGTTCTTTACCTCTGGAACAGGGCACAGGGCATTCCCAGCCATGCTGTCAGCACAGCTGTGGAGTAATGGGTTGCAAACAGCAATTTTTTGGTCTGCACAAAATCAGGTAAAGTCACTACTGGCCTAGTGGTGCCCCTATATTATATGTATATTGTTCCCATGCATGTAGTTTATATACATGTGCATCCCATATATATTTAAAAGCCAAATATTTGTGTGTATGTGTGTGTATATATACAGCCACACACACAAATGCATATTAAAACCCCATGTATATTGTTGGGGTTTTATATGTATTTTTCCTGAGTGCCCCACTCAGGGACGTTAGCTCCAATGGGATTGTCTTTGCTTGATGAAAGAAAAGAAAAATAAATTGAAAGAGTTCAAAATTGCCAGTCAGAATGGAAAGTCTTTGCAGAAGACAACACAAGTGTAAGCCCCCAAATAAAAGGGTGTGTTGCCAGGAAAAACTACCTTTGAGCCAATGTAACAATGGCAACAACATGCAGAAACCAGTAAGAAAATAAATAGAGGGAGAGGAGAAGAAAGGTTCTAAAGACTCAGAAAGAATATGGGTACAAATGGAGCTGACAACCTAACTGCTGCCTTGTAAACCTCCAGGCTGAATAATGCAAGGTAAAACTGCTAAAAAACTGCAGATGTTTTAGCATCGTTTCATTCACTTCTCTTTTCACAGACTCTTGCAAAAATGCAGAACTGGCCATGGCTCCCTAAATAACCTGAGTGTTACCAGATTCTGGGGGTATCTTAGGAAGATACAGATAAAGGACAAAGCTGCAGCTGAATTCTCTATCTTCTCTCCAGGCTGGAGGTAGCTGGAGCATCAGACTTGGAATGAAGGGCTCAAAGCTGACACCTGAAGCATCCATAGCAAAAGGAAGGAAGATCCTACAAGTCCCCCTGTCTTGGTACCCACCTGGACACTGCAGATGTGTCCCTGAGGGCATCTGAGCTCCAGTCCCTGTGGGCACTGAGGAACCGGTTTGGTGGAAGAGAAAAAAAGTGGCAATGTTGGCAGAGAAATTAAGAGCACCTCCAGTCATGGTGTGCTCCTTTCTCCTCAGAGAATTTGCTGAGCATCCTTCCTGGCATGCTGAGCTGACCAGCAGGCTCAGGCCTGCAAGATCTTGTGTGCTCTGGAGGGTGTGGTGCAGCCTCTCCCTGCACAGACTCTGAGTCTGGCCAAGGTGGTGCTGACCCAGCCCCAGTATATTCCTCTGGGTTTGGTGTTTGGGTGGTTTTTTTTTTGTTTTTTTTTTGCTATTAAACCTGCCCTGAGGGGAGCCACAGAGAGTCTGCAAAGGGCTGCAGAAATCCTTGAGGGACTGAAAGGGAAAATGTATTCCTCAGGGAGCAGGCAGTGAGAGCTGACAACTCCTGAGCTCCAACAAAAATTCTTCAAGACTTTCTGGCTTCTCCCATGCTAAAGCAAGAAAATAGACAGGAGATGAAAGCCCTCCATAGAGGAGAGAATAAGTTTTGCTATTCACCTTTAGTCTGAAGAATTGTATCCTTATCTGAAAGTCTTCTGGGTGGTGGCTGCTCTGGAAAGCTCCTCAGCTGCTTCTGCATGGAAGTCCCAGGGACTGATTGCTGCTTCTCTCAGGCCTGCAGAGAACAGGATGTTTCCCCATGAAACTCTAACTTTGCACATGCCAAAGGCCTCCAAACCTCAATAGCTCCTGTTGGTCTGAGGCAAAAATTCTTTGGGGTGGGGGATAGAAAACCTCCACTTTTCAACCCCAATTATTTCCCCACCAAATCCAAACTTCCCACAGCCCTTAGCCATTTGCTAAGAACAACTTGCCTGCATCAATGCCCAGTTCATTCAGATTATTGTTATTTTCTGCTTGTTTGGGTTTTGTTGTTTGGTGGTTTTTATTTGGTTGGGTTTTTGTTGGGTTTTTGTTTTGGTTTTTTTTTGTTTTTTCTCTCCGGGCTGGTTTAGATTCTCCCCTTCTCTTCAGCATCCAAGCAAACTCTTTTTCCTTCATGTTTTGGTTGGCAAGTGGTGTGGAAACCTTACACGCCCAGTTGGTTCTGAGCAAGCCTCCAGGCTGGGCTGTCATTGCCACTGGTATTTAACTGTCAGTGGTAAGTACTCTGCTGATACCTAAGGGGCAGTAAATACTTAATTTGACATAAAACTTTCCTCCAGGAAGGTGCTTGACATTCTGGCCCTTGTGAAATGCTTTTTTTTTTTTTTTTTTTTCCCCCCTCTGGTAGATGAAGGCCCTATAGAATTCTGTATTTTCCTTGGAGTCAGATTTAGGAGGGATGTCTGGCTCATGGGCTGATCCAGGCTTGTTTTGCAAAGTTAACTTCATGGCATTTGGAATACATTATTCCAAGAATCACTAGTGGGAGAGAAAGAGAGCCTGAGAATAATTAACAGCTTCAAATAAGAGAAGCCAAATAATGTGAGAAACTACCACTGGTTTTGCTATCCATTTACTGTCCCTTACATTTCATGTGAGAGGATTTAATTAATGAACTTGTCTGCAGCTAGTTCCATACAGAGAACATCATGTGTTTCATTATTTATTTGCTCATTGGTGTGGTTTCTTTGTTTTGATTTTTGATTTGTTTGATTTTCAGCTCTACCCCCAGCCCCACTGAAGGCAAAGCACCATGTTCAAAAAGCTGTTGAGATTTAAAAAAAAATAAAATAACAACAACAGCAAAGCAACAAACCAAAGCTACTGTCCTGTGCTCATCTATAGCTAACAGTTAATAACAGATAAACACAGCCTAATAAAATAAAAGCCTATGTGGCCACCTGCAGAAAACACAGAACAAGGCAGATTTTTAGAGGTCTGGAAAAGCTGAGTTCTTTATTCTCCTGAGCACACCTCTGGAGCTAACCCAGTCACTAAGGAAGGGAAATCAGTGACAAACATTTTGTAAAGAAGGGCATCCCAGATGGTTCTTGAATCAGCCACTCAAAAGCAGAACTGATTACCAAGCCTTCAAAAAAAAAGCAGCCAGAGATTTGTTCAGTGGCTTGCTGTTTACTCTTAAGTTAAAAAAAAATAAGTACACAAGCAGCTAAGTGATGGGTTAATTACAAATAGGTAACATGTTAAAATAAATTAAAGGTGAAATGTAGGAAGATTGAAATCTCCAGGTCAGTCTAATCTCTTCAGTCTGTTTTGTTGGTGTTGTTTTGGGGGGGGGTTTCTTCAGAAAACATTATATTTTGAGAAGAGAACCCTGGCAGTTGGCCTGCATAAAGTCTGAGTGCTGATTTAACTAAGCCAGCCTGGAGTTTGTATGAGAAAAGTGACTAAAATTGATATTGTGTAATAACCTATTCTGAAATAATTTCCCTCAGAAATACTCTTCTGAAATAAAGGCCTCTTTCTTCCCCAGTCATTTGAGTGCTGTTGAAGTGGAGGGTTCTGGTTGGGCTCCTCAGTGCCAAAAAAGCATTTAAACACCTTACTTTGTGGTGTGCAAGAGCTGTGAACTGAGAGAAGTGGTTTCTTACTCAAGACCCAACACAGAATGCAAACACCACTCTTTGCTTGCTTGCTAACATTCAATTTTCAACAAAAAGTATCAAACCAATTTTAAAAAATGTTATATTTTCCCAGCTGTGGCTCCGTGGGATTGATAATTGAGATGCCAACTTCAGCATCTCAGCCTTTAACCTTGAGCCTAAGCTGCTTCACTTCTAACCCCTAAAATGGTGACATGAGAGCCACAGAAATGCCCTTGCACAACAGGGAGCAGCTCAAAGGGTCTCCACAACGTAATTAAAGTGGTTCTGAAGCCGTGTAAGGCAACGTGTGGTCTATTCTCACTGCTCCTGACTCACTCTTCCCACTTCCACTGCCTCGTTCCTCAGCCTTGGACTTGGTATCTCAGGCTTCTTAGTTCAGAAAAAAAAAATGTACTTAAATGCACCAAATAGTTTCAAAATCCCATAGGAAAGATCCTGCATTAGAACAAGGTAAGCCACACTATGAAATTTTCTCTAGCCCAATGTCCTGAGAACACTGTCATTTTTCTTATCATTACACAGGGGGGTTGGGTGGGAGCAAAATGCTTCTTTGCCCCTTTTTTATCTCAGCATTTCTGCTTCATTGCTACCTTGAAATGAAACAAAGGTGGCTGTGAGCCCAGGGGCAAACAAAGCTAAATGTGGACCAGGGACATTAGGTCAAGTTGTGTCAAAGACACGAGAATAATAAACATAGGAGAGGTGGAAGAGGATTTAACTTAATATAAAATACCTTAAAATCTAGCTATACAGAGATATTTGTCTCTGCCACGTGAACCATTGGGACCCAGGTTTCCATCACCCCTACCCGCAGTTTCCTGTTATTGGTATATTTATGGGGATGGTTTCTGAGTGATACAAACTACCACAGGAATTGGAGAGGAAAGAAGAGAAGATGAGATGGCCTGTCCTTCCCCGTAGGATGATCTTTGCCCTATCATTTTACTGCCTCTCTGTTAATTCAGATATTTTTTCAGGTTGAGATGTTAATTCAGATATTGTTTCATGTTGAGATATCAAGGGACAGATTTTTGCAGACACCAACATTCTGAATTCATGGAAAAGAGATGCTGTGCTAAGGATGCCTGTATTCAAAACTGGAAGCCCCAGGCTGTGTGTAAAAGGAGATGTAACTGGTGGGCAAGTTTTGGAGCAAAGGACCACTCAGTCCACCCTTGTGCCCCAAAGCTTCACTTGTCTTCAAAGTCATAAATGAAATTAGAGATGATAGAAAAATGCCAAAATGCCATTTCTCAGATGGCCCCGTCAGAAGCAAGATTTGCTGTATAACCATCCCCCAGGCTCCAGGTTAGAAGGTGGAGAGTGGTGGAAATGGTTGTGGGCCACATAAGACCACTGTGGCATCATCCACCACTTTTAAAGGTGGATTGGGTTTGTGTTATCTGCAGGCATCAGATCTTTTCTGACTCCTTTATCCTTCCGTGCTCCTTTCATAGCTCATCAGTACCTGTGGGACTGTTGTGGAGGAGATGGAGGGAAATGGATGCATCTGAGTAACTCACAGTAATCTTTGAGGTCAGAGATGGAGATGCTGCACTTCCCAAAGGAGGAATTCTACCTCTCAACCCGAGACAGAGAAGTCAGACCTCTCTTGTGTAGAGTCACAATGCTGGCACAGTTTCCTTAATTTGGGATGAAATTGCCTCAGGGAATTTCCCTGATCTGGACAAGATCCCAAAACACAAAGGTCACATATTAAATACCTTCTGAAAAGTCAGGATTGGCCAAAGGGAGTTACAATGAAGATGAGACAATGCCATTTGTCCTGAATGTATTTAAGGGTAGCTTTGGGGTTTGCTTGGGCTAAGGTTTTCTTGGGGAAGGGTGAGAGGAGCACAATCTTTATCCATAACACTACAAATTGCTCCTCAAGAAGCCCTGAGCCTTCATCCCTCCTTCATTCTTCAGCATGGCACTGCCCTTACTGAAGAGATTTTTGTGGTGTCAGACCTGACAGTTCAAACTCACCATTTCCATCCCTTTCCTTGATGGGAGACAAGAATATTGCTCTCCTCCATGGCAATATTTATTAACTGTGGAAGCATCACTACATTATCTCCTTTCAGTTTTTCCTAGTCTCCCAGACACTAAACATACACAATCCTATCAACCTGGCAGGCAATTTACAATCTGATCACTTTGATTTCAATGAGCTATAAATAATTTCAGGTACTACTTTGTGTCCTCTTATATCTTTCTTTTTTTTTTCTTATTCTTTTTTTTGTTTGTTTTTTTCTTTACATTCATATTTTCCCTCCTGCAAAATATCACAAGAATAACAAACCTACTCTCCTTGCAGTCTGAAAGAAAAAAAAAAAAAAAAGAAAAAAAATTTGGATTATTCTCCCCCAAAAAACCCACCCAAAAAGTTCAGTTGGCTCATTAAGTACTATCAAGATGTCGAAATCTGGGGAAAACACTTTAAAAGCCTTTTATATCATTGAATTGCTTTGTGTAGAATTTAGAGAGTGACTTCCCAGCTCTCTGATGCAGAAGCTGTGATGCTGCAGCCCCCCAAGCCTGGTGGCTGCCAGGCAGAGCAGATGGAGCCATCCTTCCAAGCCCCTGGGGCAGCTCAAGCTAGAAATGCCCAGGGCAGGGGAGTAGAGGCTCTGGATCATGGAGAAACAATTCTGCCACTGTGCTATTCAAACTGGCTTGTTTGGTACTACATGAATTTAAAAAATCTCCATTTCAGGTATATAAGATTTTTTTTTTTTTTTCAAAATCTGCTTTCTCCCTCAGGGTTTGTATGTACCAACAGGGCAGAGCAAGGATGTGTGGGGCTTTTTACACTATTTTTACCACTATTTATACCCAAGTCGTTGCAGGCTGCTTTTGCCACCCAATTTTCTGTTTCCCTTTAGAAATACACACCGAGCAACCCAGGTTGGAAGAACCCTCAAAAAATCATCAGATCCAACATTTATACATCTCCTACTCCTCCCTCTACCATTCACCAGCATTTCTCTGTCATTTCCCAAGTTGTTGAATGATTATGCAAATAAAAATAATAATAAATAAATAAAATTAATAATAAAATAAGATAAAATAAAATAAAAACCCCAAAACCTTCCTAAACCAATTCTGAAGGTTTTGTGGCATTTTTTTTAAACCAGATAGTGGAAAACTTGTGGTAAGAAGGCTATCTACCAGTGTGCAAATAAAAGGCAGTGACAGTTTCAGCTTCATGGGTTGCTGCAGAAAGAATGGCCAAGAACCTTTCAAGTCCTCCAGCTTCTGGTCCCAGTGATCCAGCTGGCAGTCTGGTAGCCCAGCAGTCACTGGAAGAACAGCTCCTGGCAAGTGTCAGCCCCTTTGCTATGGTCCAGTAGTTGCCTTTATCAGCTCTCCAAAATCCTTGGCTTTATAAGCAGCTGCTTCACCAAAAATACCTCTAATTTCTCTTTCTGAACTCGGGTAGGAATGCACCTTTGCACACAAGCTGTGTTGTCTCCCGTGACAGTCAGAGCCCTGGGGCAGATGGGGAAAGGGCTTTGTTTGGAAAAATGACAGAAATCACAGATTGTCAGGGGTTGGAAGGGACCTCCAGAGATCATGGAGTCCAACCCCCCCTGCCAGAGCAGTGCAGGTCACCCAGGAACACATCCAGGTGGGTTTGGAAAGAAAGGCTCCAGAGATGGAGACTCCACAACCCCTCTGGGCAGCCTGGGCCAGGGCTCTGTCATCCTCACAGTGAGAAAAATTCTTCCTAATATTTATACAGAACTGCCCATGCTCCCATGTTTGTAGCCACTGCCCCTTGTCCTGTTGTTGGTCACCCCTGAGAAGATCCTGGCTCCATCCTCCTGGTTCTCACCCTTTACATATTTATACCCATGAATGAGCTCCCCCCTCATTCCCCTCTCCTCCAAGCTGCAGAGCCCCTCAGCTCCCTCAGCCTTTCCTCACCAGGAGATGTTCCACTCCCTTCAGCATCCTGGAGGCTCTGCCCTGGACTCTCTCCAGCAGTTCCCTGTCCTTCTGGAACTGAGGGGCCCAAAACTGGACACAATATTCCAGATGTGGCCTCAGCAGGGGGTGAAAAAGTCTTTCCCCCTGACCAGGGTCAGCTTGCAGTGAAGTGGTCAAGAGGAAGATCCTCGCAATCTCTCCAGCCCTGTTCCCGTTGCAGCTTGCATCAGACATCCTGTGGGCAGCTGAGAATTGCTGCTCCTTGATTTCCTTGGTTAAACTCTTCCTCTGAAGCACAAGACAGAGGTGGATATGCCTGGAGAAAAGAAGGTTCTGAGGAGACCTAATAGAGACCTTCCAGTGTCTGAAGAGGCTACAGGAAAGCTGGAGAGGGACTGTGGGCAAGGGCCTGGAGTGGTAAAATGAAGGGAAATGGGTTTAAATCAGAGGAGATTTAGACTGGATATTAGGAAAAAAGTTCTTTACCATGAGAGCAGTGGAAAAATGGCACAAGTTCCCAGGGAGGCAGCTGAGACCTCATCCCTGGAGATGTTCAAGGTGAGGTTTGATGCTGAGCACCCTGATCTGATGAGGGTGTCCCTGATACTGCAGGGGTTGGACTGGGTGACCTTGAGAGGTCCCTTCCCACCCAAATAATTCTGATTCTATGGTTTAGTTGACACATAAGGAAAACAGTGTTAGGAGATTTTTCTGTGGTCACTTAGGGGTTTATGACCTGATACCCTGCTCAGGACCTGTTCAGCCTAAAGCCCAAACATGAGCCAAGAGATGCACTAAAATTCACTTGGACTTAGTGGAACTGAGGTCAGTGTCCTTATAGACTTGTCCTCAAGGTAAGATACTTCCTAACATTTTCGTTTCTGATGCTGGGAAGGTCTGAATTAAGGTGAATGGAAACCAAGTTTAAACTGGAGCAGGGCAGGAAAACCACAGACTGTGACACCATAAAACACCAGCAGGCCGTGTCATCTGCCTGAGCCTGTGTGTTTTCAGCAGCAAAAGCCTATCTTCTGGAAAAGTCACCCAAGATTCATTTGAATACTACAAAAAGAAGGAATATTCTACTTCTTTGTGTTAAATGGGGCTGATTCCTCCATGTCAGCATCCTAAGGAGCCATCATCTTAGTCCCCCACATCCTTCCCCCCACCCTAGGACTCCCCCAACAGTGCCCCCAACTCAGGACCCCATTTCAGCCCGTTCTGCAAAGCCTTTTCAAAGCTGTCAGTACTCAGGCTCAATGCCATGTTTTCCTACACACTGGATCTGTATCAGAAATAAGAGATAATACTTCTTCTCTGCTCATCTTCAAAGTAAGAAGACAAAATCTTTTTGGAAATGGCTTCACTCAGAGGCTCAGACCTGCCTGGTAGACCAATGTCATAAATGCCCACCCTGATATTCATGGATGTTTGAGTAATTTGGTTTGAAAGCCATAATTTTACTTTAAAAGGTGCATTTTGCTCTAGAGACAAGGTCCAGACCTCCATTTTCAAGTTCCTTTTAGTTTGATGGTGCCTTTGTTAACTTTAATGTTGGTGGCCTGAGGCTCCTAAACCTGGCAACCACCACCAGATTTTCATCTTCCTAAAAACCAGCTGAGATTGTTCACTGACTTTTCCATTGTTTATCAACCCTAGTAAATATTTGTGGGTGCCCCTACTCATAAACTATTTCATATTTGCAAAGGAGTCTTTCCAAAAAAAAAAAAAAAAAAGGGAAAAAAAAAAAACCCAGGGTGGTGGTGGGAAATATCTGGGATGGCAGCAGCAGGCAGTGCAAGGTGACTGTGAAGTTCTCTGTGGTGGGTCCTTCACCTCTTCCTCTCCTGTTCACCCTGGGTTTTTTTCTGTATCAAAGACATCACTGCCAATTAAAACAAAGCCTTTACCTTGCAGCTCTATTGGCAAATGGGGCTGGCTGAAGTTTTTCTTCTGGAACAGCTTAAAGCAGCCAAGAAATAGACAATCCCAAGTGGAGCAGATACAGTTTAAAGGCTGAGAGTCATTTTTTTCCTTGGTTGTGAGGTTTCCATCATGTGAAAATGAGCTGAACTGTTTGAAGACCCTATTCTGGTTGGTCTGGAGATGGGTAAGTGTGCCATTCCCAGCCTTTTAGTCTCTTGATGGAGATTTGAGAGCACTGAAACCACCTTTCCTGAGAGTCAGTTCCGGGGCCTTTTAGCTACCAAAATTATGGATGTGCTGGAGGTAGAACCAGACAAAAGAATTCTTGCTCAAAGCTTTGATGTGCGCTTTGGGCCAAAGATTCATAGTAAACACTGACGTTCCTCTTGGGAAATGTCATCTTGATGCATTATTTTTGGTGTTTAATTTGCTTTCATCTTTACTACCCAGATGAGGTCTCCCAGAGCACAAACTGGTTTGAGATCACACAGGATCTGCCCTCCTGTTGGCCAGAGAAGAACAAGGTACTTGAACCCCAACACCCAACCTGATCTTGCTGGGTATCTTTTTTTTTCATAGAAAGTTCACTTTTTTTTATTCAAACCAGATGTTTTTGCTTCATCTGTTCTAAATAATTGATTGTTTTCTTTTTCAAAAAGACTTCAAAACGTTTTCAGCTAGTGCCCACACTTTGCAAAAGCCATTATGCTTGTGTTTATACTTCTCTGGCAAATACAGCTCAACTTTTATAGAATGGGTTGGGTTGGAAGGGACCTTAAAGCTCATCCAGTTCCAACCCCCCTGCATGGGCAGGGACACATCCCACCAGCCCAGGTTGCTCCAAGCCCCATCCAGCCTGGCCTTGCTCTGAGTAAATTTGCCCCTATTTCCTTCTGTCTGTGACACCCTATGTGCCATTTATTGTAATTTCAGTAATTTTAAATTTTTATTTTAATTCTCCATGCCTTCCTATAATATGGCTCCAATGGAGGGGGCCTCACAAGAGGCTATAAAGCTAAATTAGCTATGCCTGTAATTTTAAATCCTAGGCAAATTATTAGTACTGAAAATTCCTTTGATTTATTTTAATAAACATCCTTGTTTATTTTAATAGACAATCCCTCTAATGGAAGATAAAACTACTAAATCAAAAGCAATGAGAATGAGCTAGGAAGACATTTGAAGAGGCAAGAATAGAAACCAATATTATTTTTTTTTCCTCTTAATCTGTTGTTCAACACACAACCCACCACACGTGCTGTCCAGCACTGATCCCCACCAAGTATTAGCACACCAAAGCTACCAACTGCTTGGTAGTTCCAGGGGTTTAGATTGAAAGGTCCTACATCTTCCTTCTCACACTGTTCAAGTCAGATTCAGCATATTTTGATTAGGTGGAATGCTGTTTTCAGCTTGCTTTTACTGAACAAAAAATAGATCCAAGTGAAAAAAAAACAAACCAACCCAAACCTTCCAAGGGTATTGGAAGTGTCCCCCCCAGTGCACTCAGCATTAATTACTTAGATTAATTAATTAATTAGATGTTGCCTCTTGGAAATCTGGTCTGCACAGAGAGCAGGGCAGAAGAGAACTTATTAAGAAAATATATGTAAATATATTTTTAAAAAATATATATGTAAAGTCTTTCTTAAATATAAAATATCAATCTTTATATTTCAAATCAGTGCTCTGGGACTCAGAGGAACTGAGTTCTCTTTCTGGTACTCCCACAAATGTCCTCTTCAACAAGATTATCAAAGTGCCACAGTTTGGGGATGTCAGGGTAACAGGTTGCATACCAACAACAGCCACAGGATTTCCTGGGGTGGTTTTTTTTTTTTTTTTTTGGCAATGATACATGGTACTAATGCTTGGCATTTCTGCATGAACTTTAGAGAAGGTGGGAAGGAGAGAGGGCTATCAGGAGACAGAATTCTGGCAGTAGGTATGCAAACTCAAATTCAGGAAGGTAAAAATGAGAAGCCCCAAGTCCCACTGCAGGTCAGAATGGGAATAAAACCCATGTATCTCAGTCAGCCTACCCCTTTTCTATTTATGAAACAAATCTAAGTCTCACCTCTAGCTGCACATTCTGTCTACTTGGGCATATAAATTATTGTCCCAGCTTATGTTGGCTTCATATATTTCGGTTGCTCATGATGAAAGGAGTCCTTTTAATGCAGCCTAGGTAATATGGTTCTTGTTCATTATGTTCTCCTCCAGTCTCTTTCCCAAGATGATAATATTTGTAATAGAACAGTTGTCATTCAGAGGTTTTCATTACTTCCCTTGAGACAGTTGTTCAATGCAAACAGCCAAAAGCATGGAGCAGAATTCTCCAAGAGAACCCAAGTTACCAGCATGTGGTTCTCATTTGGAAAGAGTGAGAAGGAGCAGTGTTCTCATAATAGCTCCAAACAAAAAGCATTTACTTGAAACTGAAGAGTACAGTGAGAGGTGATATCCTCAGGAATATTTGTTTTCATTTAGAAGCCAAAAGTTGGTACAGAAAGATGCATTCATTTGCCAGGCTCACTACCTGCCAAGATACAGAGAGAGGACTTCTACATGACCTCAATTAACTGAAGAAGCACAGAAAATGGGACCATTTGCATCCGTGCATCATGCTATCAGGTTAAATCCATATTCTGGTTGAAAGGGAAGTGTATTTAAAGGTTAATAAATTCTAAAGCATTATTTAAGTGCAGTGTTTTTCCAGGCTGCTGCCACACATTAACACCTCACTCATCTCATGGTCTTACCCCCAGCCATGGAGCCATTTACACCTCCTACACATGATGATACAACCATAATAAATTTTATCATTCTGATATGATTGATAACTTGTATTGGCTGTATGTAAAACATCAGCCAGAATCCTAAAACCTTCACAAAGTTACTCTCCAGGATAAATGCTGCTGAGCATCATATGGACAAGTTTTATGTGCCTAATCCTTTCCTAGAACAACAAATACACATGAGCTGAGTTAAAGGGATTTTATGAGGCAGCTTCAACATCTGAAAGATGCAGGTCCCAGATATCACTTGTCTTTGGTTTCTTCCTAATTTTTATAACTCAAAAAGGAGAAATAATGTGACAGAGGAAGGAGAAAGAAGCTTATATCATACGTAGCTTACTCCTAATAGAAAAAAAAAAATTAATCAATGGCTGTGAAGCATCTTGAGGAAGTCTGAGAAAATATGAGGAAGTGTAGATCAGAACAGAAATAACAAGAATTAGGTCTTGGATGAGCTATTCCTCAGCTTATGGCACAGGAATGTGTGAAAGAGATGGTCTTGCTGGACATATTGCCATTTCCTAATAGCTAAAGACAAAATCATGTGGATATTTGAAGAATAAAAGGAAAGATTTCTATTACGTGGCAAAAGGTTTGGTTTCTTATGAACAAAAAAAAAACAAAAAAAAAAAGTAGAGAACAAGCAAGCCACACAATTTTTTTAAAAGAACCAAATTTTCTGCTTTAAAAAGTTTAAAAACTCAAAAAAGTCTTTTTTGTAAAGAGTGTTTGTGTTTCTAGTAGGTGTCTCCTGCACTGGAATTAATTTCAGTTCTCATAAATCTTCTAATTAAAAACTTTCAAAAACTCTGTCTTGAATGATTAATCAGTTTCTGTTTTTTTCCTTTCTCGGTGAAATTTCCCCAGTTGATCCAAATAAGGAGAAGAGAATTTAAAAGATTTTATATTTTCTGCTACAGAAAAAAATTTCCCACTGTCTTCTTCCATTTTAATTTATGTACTTTGAAGGCAACTGATTCTCCTGAAAAGGGCAGACTGTTTACACAGCCAGCAGAGTTCAAAGTGCCCATGATGCTATTTTTATTAGAAATGTTGTTACTTGCTCAATTGATCAATCCCTTTTGGCACTAGCATGGATTATTTCCCAGAGTTTTAGCTTGAGATGGGGAGTCAATGATAGATGCTACGTGTCAGCAGGCAGGAACCTATTTTTCTTATGTGGAGTTCCTAAAAGCCTGGGTTTAAAAAAAAAAAAAAAAAAAAAAAAAAAAAAAAAAAAAAAAAAAAAAAATTAAAAAAATCAGTTCCAAAAGCTTTCCTAAATATGCTGGGGCAGGGTGCAGGGTCGAGGACATCTCCTGGAACTGGGATTATCCAGGCAACCACCCACAGGCTGCCTTCAGACATCAGCCCTGGGGAGGTTCATGGGGGAGTCAGGCTCAGGGAAGGGAAACAAGGCAAGTGGTGAGAATTCCAGCAGAGCTGGAGGTGCTCTGCCTGCTCTGTGTTTGAATTCACTAACAAAAAGCTCCCGAGGCTGCACAACAGCTGTGCAAGAAGTAAATGACTTTGAAGGATGAGAAAATCTGGAGTTTTACCTTCTAGATGGAGTCAGTAGAGTGGTTCTTGCTCAGTCAGGTGATTTTGCTGTTTAGCAGTGCTATAAACTGTGACAAACCTGCTAATAAAACAGGTTCTTATTCTTTTTTGCAGTGTCTCAGTGCAAGGCAGAGTCATGATTTCGGGTGTTTCTGACACTCCATGAGACAACATAAATGCTCTGATCCCAAGAACGTAGCAGGATGGCCACAGAAGGCACCTTCAAACTACTGGGCAGGGATTCAGAGAAGAAATCTGGGCAGAAGGAGGGAGAAGTTCACAGAACTAATTACAGTCATGATAAAAAACCAACCCTCCACATAGGTTCCACTGGGAGGTAGAATAGGAAGGGGTGGGAGTGGCAGGAGGGATTTCTGCCAGATGTGGAAAGCAGAGGGAGGACAATGCTGGCTGGCTGCAGGATGCCTGTTTTCCTCCTACCAGTCCTGAATGACTGCCAGGGAAAGAGTACACTCCAGAATCTCTCTCCCTGGAGTGCCTGTGTTCCTGACAAGGATGAAATACAAGCAGGAGGACTTGGCTACACCTTCAAAATGTGGAGCAGAGCAAGTCAAAAAAGCTTGAGTGTCATCTAGTGAAGGAGACTTTGTCCAATGGTTATCATGAAAAACTGTCCCACTGTTTTGTTTGGAGCTTTCCAGCAGAAAGACAAAATAAAAAAAATTGGGTCCCAAGGACTCCAAAAGTAAAGCTTTTCTCTTCTTTTTTATTTTCTTGCCCAGTGAGATGTTTAAGATATTTTCTCTCCCCCTTTTGTTTTGTTTTTCTCCACTGTGATTTCTCCTCTTTTTTGCTCTAATAGTTAAAACAGCACCAGGGAAATAATCCAGCAGCCAGGCAGAAAGACTTTTTCTATCACCTCCACTCCCCAAAAAGCTGCGGATTAGAAAATAATGGCCCATTTTATTATTTGTAACGTTTCAAGCAGAGAAAAACAACTCCCTGAGGAGGCGATGCTCTGCCTAGAAGAAGAGGAGCCAGATTGTCTGACCCTGAATATCCAGGGACCCCTCAGAGGCTGCTGGTGCTGTGGTGCCATCGCCTTGAAGGAAGGACCAGGCAAGTGGCTGCAGCCTTTTCCCTCTTTCCAGTTCTGCCACCCATGGTGCAGAGTTAAGTTAAGCATCATCAAAGGGAAAAGGTTCAGACAGAGGGATCATAAATCCATCTGAAATTGTTCTGGTGGTGGTAGCTTGTTAGCCCACTGGCATGCCACTGGGTTTTGGCTTGATTTAACAGCTTGGCATTCAACACACACAATAATAATAATAATAAATCAGGCCTTTAATTTAGAAGCTAGCTTTATGCCTTCAAGTTTCAATATATTCATCAAAGGCCTTTAAAATGTACCCATTATTTTTGCAGATCACATAATCAGATAGCAGTAATAACAATACCACCTAACTGGCTTTTCTTTGGGCTAGAGCATATTTCCCTAGTCCTAATGATTATAATAAATTATACTTGTCGATTGTTACACAAGGAAAAAAAAAAATTAAACAGCCTTCATACTATGGAGCTTTGTTCCTGCCTAGGTTTGAAATTCCTGCTTCTGACAGAAGTTTATGGAGGTGGAATTCAGATCTGTGGCAATGAAACCCAACCTGCCAGCACTTCAGCAGTGAAGGGTTTGCAAGTGGGTGGCTTTTCTCCTTTGAGAGCAAAGGTGGAGCAAAGGTTTCTGTCTTAAAATCTGAATTCAGCTCCCTGTGGATCTGGTTCCTGTGGTGGTTGTAGCCAAGCCCAAGTCTGAGTGGTGAGAAATGGCAGGTTCTGTGCTACGTGTGAATCAGAGATCTCTGTTCCTCACACAAGTCTCTCCATAACAACCTAACAATTCTTGGCAGATTAGTAATAAAGGAAAAAAAAAAAACAAAAACCCAACAACATCCCTCTCTAAATGTGTCCTGGGAGGAGACCTGGTGGTTAAGAGCAAACACACAACAGGAAAAGATTACCATCAGCATAATACCAGTGCAGCTGGCATCTTTGCTTTGAAAAATGTTATGTTCTTCACAGCACAGATGCAAGCAAGCTCCTGAGCAGTTAATTTGTGGTATTCCCAAAAAAATTTTCTTAGCAGATTACAAACAGAACAGAAAAAGAAGAATCAGGGCAACTATTCAACACGAGGCATAGAAAGAAATTATGGAGCCCTTGGAATGAATCATTTTGCTCATCATCCTGCCCCAACAGAAGAAAACTAGCATGAAATTTCTTGAAGCTTATTTTGGTTGGGAAAGAATAATTGTGCTGTGTTCTCCATAGGCTGATTATGGTTTCAAATTAATTTTCCTGTGTTTACTGCTCCCCAAGCAAATCTTTTTACAGGAATTAAGCAAACCACATACAAAATTTATTAATTAGCACGTGTCCGAGAAGGAAGGTGATATTTGCTAGCTGCATTTAATTGCTGAAATGCAATAATGGGAAGATGGGGAGGGAGCTGGAGTGGACACAAGAACACCAGGCTTCCATTTCATGGTGTCAGACATTTATTTTTTTTCAAACTCTTTGTCTACTTATTCTTTGCTTCTGTACAGAACTGAGCTGTTCTCTTCACTCAGTTCTGCTGAGGTGCTGCAGGGCTTCATTTGTTTTAAAATGAATCCAGATTTTCTGATAGTATTACAGTATGGCACGTATTAAGCTTGGCTTGGAAGTGCATTTAATCCATACTCTCAGTTTATGTGCACTCAGCTGCCTTAAGACTCAGCAAAATTTGGGAGAGAGGTGAGCCCACCTCTTGTCAGACTCCAGTTAAACTGCAGCAGTTAACGTCATGGCTGAAGTTGGCCCACTGTGTGCAGGGAATTTCAGGACACTTGGTTAATTACATTAGAAAATCCTAAGAACAGCACCTTGTGTGGAAAGCTGGGGCACCTGGGGGAGTGGCAAACCAGGCCTGGTCTGGTCAGACCTACCTACCACAGGTCTCACTCTGAATTACACCTGGGTCTCCCTTTCTTCTGGATCAAGCTCCTCACTCTTCTACCCTTAAACCTTGCAGCTTTGTGGGATAAATTTTCCTCAGTGCTCAATGAGGGAATGAAGTTTGGAAAAGAAAAAGAGAGAAGAGCATGACATACCTGTAGCAAGCTCTAAAATTTCCAACTCAAGCTCTAAAATAGGTTTATTGCAAAGTGTTATAAAGTGCTGAGCTTTGGAGCCCCAGTGGGCATGTCCTCGTCCAGGTGACAAATCTCACGCCTTGACTTGCTACTGCTACTTCTGTCTGAGCTCCTTCCCCCCTCTAGTAAGTAAGGAGCATCCCAGAACAAAGTGCAGATGTCATTTCGAAGAAATGACCAGTTCCTATGGAGAGGTTTCTCTCTCCACTGGTGTGGGTGTGTGACCAGAAAAGGTCCCAGGTATAGGATCTATCCTTAGCAGTCAGGGAGGACAAACTGAAGCAGCTAAAAAAGAGGGATCCAGCACTCTAATTAAAACACTCAATCAAAGCCAGGTCAGGAGGAGGTAAATCACAGTAAGGTTTGGCTGAATAGCCCAGTTCTGCTGCCTTCCAGTGGGCAGAAGACAAGAGATTGATTCAAGTGGGAAAGTTTCACAGGTCGTTGCCTCAGAACCTGTCACCCAAATGATAGTGGTGTGGGGTGAATGTTCCTTAGAACTTAACTGAGCAGATTCCCTTCCCTCTGGTTTGACAAATATCTTGTCTGCTATTAGGAAAAGTAAGTGTGGCAGTGATGTTCTGGAAATCCTATTAGAGTCAAAATCCTCATGGATTTTTCAGGCCTGTGGGCTGGTAGGGAAGCAGTCATTTCCACCAGCCTAACCAGCTGTGATTGCAAGAGATTGCTATCTAGACCTGTTTCCAGATGAAGATACCAGAAGTAAACATGGAAACTGCTTGAGAGGTGCTGGAGCTGAAGCAGAGAAGTGCCACATCCAGCCAGCTCCCTGATGAGTTCACTTCGTAATTAACACAGGCAGCATTAGGAGCTAGATCCCTCTCCCACTGAAACCAGAGATCATTTTCTCTGTTGAGCAAGACAATTAGCACAAGATGAAGGCTCTTAGTGCACGGGCTGCAAGTCGGTTCTCTCCAGGGCCAGGTGGAAGAGCTACAACCTCATTAAACCCTTCTGGATTCTCATGAGATCAAAGTTGTTCATCTACTTCCTATCAGCCTTGAAACCCTCCAGCCTCAGAAAAAAGAGACTCTTTCTGACTCTCCTGGGTGTAACACAGCATAAAAGTGTAGATGTGAACAACAATGGTACCTAACTTCCCCGATGTTCATGGCATCTCCTGCTCTTGATGTCATTCTGCAGAGGATGATGGTGACAAGATGCTGCTGCTGAGGTGGTGAAAGGCTCTCCAGGGAAGTCCTGTGCCAGGGAGTCCTCTGCTACCACAGGAAGGGTGTGGGATATTCCATCAGACAGCTGGATAGAAGTATATCCCTTCAGGTGGTGTGTATCAAATGAACACAACTAGGACACACTCATTTCTGGAGTTTTAACACTGGAGGAACCCGTACTAGCATGTTCCTCTGATTTTAAGAGTAAAAAAAGAGTAACACAAAGGCTCAAAGAACCATGAAATAAGTCTGTAGATGTTACATTGAACAAAGCCAAGAAGGAATGTTTTGCTGACCTAATTTTATGTCAGAGGATAGGAAAGGAAAAGAGAACAGAAAAGAAACTGTTTGATTTATCTTCTTTTACTTGAGAAGTAAGACACTGTGTATTCATACTGATGTATGTATGTATGTATGTAGCCCCTTCAACAGTATAGGATTGCTCCTAGCCAAAGACAAATAATAAAATCTCTCTTTAGAAGAATGTATTTCTTCCAGAGTTGCTAAGTAATCATTACAAACACCCCTGCAATTCTGATGTTTTCAAATAATAAGATTCTAAGCAGCTTGAACAGAGACTGAATTCTGAAGAACTGCTGTGTTACTGTCCCCATACAGCAGTAACACCAGTAAGTGCACAAGCCAGCTCTCATTTACTAGTCCTGTTTGGGAAATTATGCTTAATATTAATAAATGGAACAATAATCTAAACCACAGCAGACTTCTGGCTTCATTTTACACAATAAAAAATACTTGGTGAGCTAATGACAGTGTATTTTATAGACACTGGGACAGCAGCAGGGGGACAGATGCTTCATCTGGAGGAAAGCTTTGAAAGCTGCTATTATCAGCACTCTCTGGCTAGCTGAGCTTTGATATTTTGCTATAAAATCAGTCAATATGAGTTATGCTTTGGGACAAAGAATTAATATTTGTGGTGCTAGGCACCACAAGAAGAGGCCTGGTTTTTCAAAAGGGGGTTCCCTCATGCCTCTTGTAAAAATGGTTAGAAAACCTGAGCATTACAGGGTGTCTTTAAGCAAATATTTCAAAGTGTCTCAAGTTGAAACCTTCTCTTCCTTCCTACAAGTCGTTAGCTGGGTCCCCCGAACAACTGTGATGTGTTTATCTGTATTCCTAACAAATTTTGACCTCCTCATGCAACTTCAAGACAAAGGGATGAGGATTTTCAAGATGCTGTTTCCATGAATCTCTTCAAAAATTGTTATCATCTCATTAGATACCAGGGAATTCAAGATTAAACCTTCAGCTATCAGTCCCTACCCATTGCTCATAGCAATACTGATTTTTTTTTATAAGCCTCCTTCCAGGACTTACCTGGTTCTACCTTTACTATAGAATTAACTTCATGAAGCTTGTTTAAACTTCTACATCAAATGTCAGGAACTTTTCCCATTTCTGGGAAATGCATAAACAACTTAATGTAAAAAATAAAATAAATAAATAAATAAAATAAAATTTAAAAAATAGCTGGACAGACATGGGTGAGTCCAGATGTAGGATCCCAACTGTTAACATCTCCCAGAGTCTCTCACTAAGCAAGTGCTCCAGTAAATTTCTCTGTGGTTTGCTGAGCTGCAGGGTTGGGTGGCTCTGAGCAGGGCCCAGGGTAACTCTGATTGCTTACAGGGCAGGGAACAAGGGAAAAAGCAAAGTTCCTTTGGTCAGCTCCATCTCTGTCAGGCAGTGGGTCCCAGCACAGTCTCTCAAGGTTTTCATCCCAACACAGTTGCATCTTTTTTTTTTTTTTTTTTTTTTTTTGCCATTGAGCCTTAGTAACAAGCAAAAGGCAAAATCTTCTGCACACTTTTATTTGTTTACTTTAAAGAGAAGATAAAACAAATAGAAATTATAAAGTAAACTAACCACTGGAGTCATTATTTCCCCCTGGAAAAGCAACATCAGTAAAGTTTGGCAGACCCAAATTCTCCATGTAAATCTCACCTCTAATTAGAAGTTATATTGAAGAGCTCATTTTAAACGAGTGGCAACAAAGGTCCTTTGCCTTCCTTCCTCTGCACATGTCTAGTTTGAAATTCACAAGCCAGGAAAGCCAAGAACCACCACAATCTGATTCCTTCCCCCAGGAATCTACGCAGAGCCTTGCTCAGTCACTCCTCCAGCCTCAGCATCCTGGCTGAGTCAGGGAATATCTTCAGGGATAGACAAACCTTGATCCAAGAAGGGTAATTCTGTCCCCAAAGAAGAACATGGAAATTCTTCCCCACATGCTTCCTGGATAATTACTACCTAAACGTTTGGCTCTGATAAACTTTCAGCAAATATTAAGTACAGAGGAACCTGGTGATATTTGCTTTGCACATCTGTGCTTGGGATCTGCCCTGCTGTTATTTGATGAAGTGGTTGGTCTCTAGAGCTCCAAGTAATGCTTCATTTCATTAACTATGACCAGAGATAAATTCAAAATGAGATACAAGCAGACTGTAATCCAGGCAATCAGCAGAGCTGCTACAGACACCAAAACACAAGGCAGTAAATTCACCAGGCTGCTGTATCAGTTCATTTACAAACTGGGAGAAATCAGATTTTTCCAACAGACCTCATGGCAGAACTGATTCTTTTACAAGGTGCAAGAATAAGCATTAGCAGATGAAAACGAGTTGCAGTGGATTCATGAGTAACATCACCCAATTTACCAACTCTCAGCTGGATCAGTTCATGGTTCAAGGACTGTTTCTGAGAAATCCACAAAAGAAATATCAACTGCTAGTGCCTTCTCTTGACTGCACCAGAGGAAGCACCTCCTTTGAAAAAAATCAGAATATTTACAAACTGAAAAGCCTAGGAACTACTATTTTAAGGGTCTGTTGCCCAACATTAGCAATTCAATAGGTCATTTGACCCTTGAAAGAGAAGACAAGCTGAGACAAAGGGAAGAGAAATTGATGAAGATCTAACAAAGAGATTTCAGAAACACCCACATAAGAGGTTTATGTGGAAAAACAGCATTCCTCCTAAGAATGTTACAATGAAATTCAATGTCAGTCACTAGTTTTTCATGAAGAATGACACTGCCTGGATCCACACTTAAACTACCAGTCTGGTGGAGTTTATGGAATTATTTATTATGAAGTCACAAATGCCTAATATGCTTTCCCTATCACCTGCTGGCCCAAGGACATGAAACTCCAACCTAGTGAATCCCCTGGGGAGTGTTGGAAGTGTGGGACTTCACAGTTCTGTGTCCCATATCTCACGTTCTCCACAACATCTCAGGGTCAGCCCCAGTTCAGCCCCAGAACTTTTTATACCTCTTGCATTTTAGCTGTTCCCAAACAAAATGAGGAAAGTAGAACCCAGACCAAATCTGTGTGATGTTTGTGTTTATCAGGCAAACAAACAAAACTTGCTTCTGGTCAGCTGAGATAGAAGGAAATGATTTTTCACTTTTATTTCCTGAAAATACTTTTTTTTTTTTTTTTTTCCTAGTGACACTGTTTGTCAAACCTGACCAAAAATTTGTGCATGGCTTTTGGGGGAGGCACATTTGCTATGCACCACAACTCATTGCTATCTAAAAGCTTTCAGTCTAAAAAGCCTTCAGCTCTACTTTTAATAAGAATTTCAGTATAAAAATGTTTCCAGGATAGCTAGCTGAAAACCATTACAATTCCCTCTCTTTTTTTTTTTTTTTTTAATTTATTTATGTCTCTTCAGAATCAGTGCCCAGGGCTTTCTAGAACATGTGCAACTCAGTGATGCCAACTGCAGATCTGCCATGCTCCTTAGAACCAATCTCACTCTGCTACTGGAAACAGGATCTGGGAAGACTCTTGCACAAGGATGATGAAGCCCAAGTAGGCTATAAGGACTGCTGTGGAGCAAGACAGATTTTATCCACTATTCGAAGCAGGGGATAAACCTAGTTTGCTGGCTGACCTTTCAATTTTAGATTATCCACTTCCTCCTAACTCAGCTTCAAGATCCCTGACTCTAAAACAGACAATTTGATGACTTCTCACAATACATGGATCAACATTTTTTTCCTTCTGATGATGACCTAAATCATTACATCAATACAGATGTCTGGATTGCACATTAGAGGCTTCAATCCTAGCTTCACCCAAGAGAAAAAAATAAAATTACGCTAAAAAAAAAAATAATAATAATAATTAAAAAAAAATCTGGTCCCTAAACCCAGAACTGCCTTGTTCTTGAAATCCCTGTCTTGCATTCGCATACTTTTCATTACTCAGAAAGTGAGCCAATAGGCACAGATAAATTCCTTTGTATCTGGGGCCAACTATGCCCTTCTCTGAGGTCTCAGCATGAATTAGAGCTGAACTAATAGTTGCCCTAACTCAGTGCTGGCAACCAACCCTCCCTGCTCCCTTGCACCCTCCTGCAACACAGAGTAGGTCCCATCTGTTTCATCTCTTTGTTCTGCTCACAGTAATTAAGGCTGGTGGGACAGCCTGGCACCGTGGGGAGGGATGGCTCCTGCTGGGGCTTGTCTGGAGTCCTGCTCCATGGCTGAGCCCACAAAACCAGGATCTGAGGCCACGGTGTTGGAGCCTGGCTTTGAAATACACCCCAAGCACCACATTTCAAGCTGGCACCTACCCAGGGGTGGATTGAAGCAGCACACTCCTGACAGGGTCCTGAAGGGAAAAGAGTGCCAGGAGGAAGTCCAGAGTGGCTGGGGTGGCAGAGGATGTCACAGTCTGAGCCAACAATCAGCCAGATACAGTCTGACACTACCAGGATACTGCAGAGCTGACACCTCTCAGAGCTGCTCTGCTCTGGGCAGGGAGCTCAGCAGCACAGACTGAACAGCCAGGGGACAGGAGTTACCCCCCCAACTTCACACCTCAAGCTTGGTGTGCTCCAGTAAACAGAGCAGTTTGTTTAGTTTGATAAGAGTGACAAAAAGTGAAAGTGATGCTAGGCTTGGCCAAAGCATCAACAGAAATCTGGCAATGAAAATAAACTGGAAGAGCTCACCAAAAACCTTGCCCAGGGCTGAGGCTCCATGTGCTTTTGAAGCAAAGCTGCTGCTTCAGGCTCCTCCCAAAAGCCCCGTGTTCTGCCACGATACTGCAGCAAGAAGAGCAGAGAAAGGAGGACTGAGACTGCTCAGGAAATGCCCATCCACAGCCCACTCCTGATCTCACCTGAAAACACTCCCACAGCTCAGGCTGAGCTCAGCTCCTGCTGGTCTGACTTCCACCTGGGAAAGCCCAGGAGCTGCAGTCCCAGCAGCATCTCAGGGTTTGAGGCAGTAACCAGGTGACAGATGCTCTCTGCCATCCCCCATCACCCTCCCAGGGGAGGAGGAAGCAGGGAGTAAGGGAGAGAGACTGCAAGGTCCTCCTCCTCATCATCATCATTATCCTTATCCTCATCCTTCTCCTCCTCATCATCATCATCCTCATCATCTTCCTCATCATCATCATCCTCCTCTTCCTCCTCCTCCTCATCATCATCCTCTTCCTCCTCCTCATCATCATCCTCTTCCTCCTCCTCCTGCTCCTCATCCTCCTCATCATCATCCTCATCCTCCTCCTCCTCTTCCTTCTTCTCTTCCTCCTCCTCATACCCCTGCTCCTCCTCCTCATCATCTTCCTCCTCCTCCTCCTCTCCCCCCAGGACCCTGCATGACACACAGAAGGATAAACCCATCTTCTGCAGCTGCTGAGCCTGGAGCTGTGCAGGGAAGGGGCAGAGAGGAACTTCATCCCTGACCCAGCCCCTGCCCTCTCAGGGGTTGTGTTCCTC
>JAAWXA010000043.1:2404285-2459784 GCA_038090715.1 Florisuga fusca
ATTCCCCGCCGCCTAGGAAACAGCCGCCCCGGGAGAAGCGTTCCGCCCGAGAACGCTCCTGGGCTGGCTGATGCCGCGGGCCAGCGCTCGCCCCGTCTAAACCCTCTCGGAAAAATGCGAATATTCCCCTCAAACTTGTGCGATGGGTGAGGGGGCAGCGGAGCTGGAGAGGCCTGCACACCCCGCCCCTCGGCAGGGCAGGCGAGGCTGGGCGGGACGGTGCAGGGCTTTGAACCCAAAGGATGGGCGGGAGGGGGGGGTAAGGCTCAGGCTCCCAAAAATTCCTTGAAACTCTTTAGAGGCAAAGCCGCAAATGAGCATCCGGCACCAGGTACGGGAGAAAAAGAACTGGCAGACTTGAAGACTAATGGGGTTGAAGGTGAATAGAAGTATTAAAGATGAGAAATGGGGGGTGGGAAGCTGGGGAAATCAGAACAGCAAAAGAAGAGCAAAGAGAGATTGGGGAGGTACCTGTCAGGGCTCCGCTCACTGGGATGGGATGGGATGGGATGGGATGGGATGGGATGGGATGGGATGGGATGGGATGGTCTTCTGCAAGGCACCTTGCTTCTCCTCCAGAGCCAGAAACTGCCTTCTTTGAAGCCAAGCTTGAGGCTAACAGCCAGAGAGCTGCTGAGATTCCAGCTGAGCTGCTGCTGTTTTTTAGTGACACCAGTTGTTCTCAGCCAGGACCTTCAGAAACCAGTCTGGAGAGGCAGGAGGAGGAGGATGGGAAGTTTCAGGAATCCTCACCTCCCCACTCAGACTGCACTGGCAGCTCACACCTCTCAGCAATTTTTTTTTTTTTTTTTTTTAGCAATTTTTTTTTTTTTTTTTTGACCGTGGTCATCAGCTTATGATGAGGCCTGTGGGCAATTAAGGCTTTCAGAAATTCCCCCACAGAAGGGATGAAGAGTTGTAAACGTTAGATTTGGGTTCTTATGACTGGCAGCTGAACCACTTATTTCCACTTCGAGTGTTTGTCTGTATGTCTACCCCACTATTGCTGTGTGCACACAGTGTGGGGTTTAAATCTGAAATCTTGGGACCTGCTGGGAACATCCCTGCTTCTTGCAGGTCCACCTGGTGTGATGCCAAAAGTGTCAGGGGCAATTCAGGTCTAAATGGACTGGCCAGGCCCTCCAGTACACCTGCAACAGAGGACAACCTGACCCAGACATGGGGAGAAGCAACCAGATGCCCAAACAGAGAGCAGGTAGCACAAAATTTGGGCAGCACTGCCCAGAAAAGGACCTGTACCTCATGAAATGATCCCAAACCTCACTTCTGCAAACGTAAAAGCTTTGTACTGGATGTTTATGAACTGGAGAAGGGGTTTGCAAGGTGCAGGATGCAAACCTTCTGCTCTGCTCCTAATCAGATTTGGGGCTTATGAATGGAAAAAAAAAAAAAAAAAAAAAGCAGGACACTTGGAAACAGCCAGTGGCAAACAAGAAGAGTACTTCAGGGCCTAATCTGTATTATTTAGGAGAAAAGATTGATAGTGGCTTGCCTGGGAGGAAGGGATTTAGAAGAAAAATAGGTTTGATTGCTGAGGCATGGATCTGGACTATGGATCATTCCTATTCTACGACAACAATTTGACATAATAAAAAAAATCCAAGATCCACACCTTAGAGAGGTCTTCACCCACAAAAAAAAATATTTTAAAACCCTAATATCCCTGGTTTCACCTTCAGTTTTTAATGTACTATTCTGAATTTCCAGTAAAGCCAATTTTGCCTTGAGTTTCTCTTTCTCATGCTTTATAATTCAAGATTTTTGCCCTCACTTGTATGAGTCTGTTCTGTCTGATTTCCCATGGGCACTGGAACTAGTGACTGGCTTCCAATGAATCTGGGTCCTTTGGCCAATTTCACTGAATGAGCTTTATTAGACATCAAAGAGAAAAAGATTAGAGATCAGCTAATTATGAGAAAAGACTTGCTAGTAAAAAGAGGGTCCACATGGAAGAGAAATCTTAACCCTTTCGGTGCAAAAACTGTATTTACTTCATAATCTTTGGAATGACTGTCAAGCACAGCTCTATAAATTAAAAGTGCCCAATGAGCTGAAAAATTCTGCTAGGATTTGCTAGCAGGTTTCAGACAGATGAAAAGCATGATCATGGCAGCTTCATTTCTTTAAGAAACCAGGATTAGTAAAAAGCCTACACAATTTCCTAGTTAATTTTTCACTTTAAAAATGGCCTAGGAGGTGCAAATCATTCTGTATCCTTAATGGCTTCTTTCTTTTTAACTTTCTTTTTTTTTCCTAGTTTCTATCTTTCTTATTTAGACTACAGTCCAGGCAAAAGAGGAGTAAGGAGGTGGAAACCCTTGAGATGCATCATCATCATCACAGTGTTCTACAATTGTTTGATTTTCTGGTGGAGAGCAGGTAACTTGGGACCAATCAGGCAGTTCTGGTACCAGTTAAACCCAGTGCCAGCTCTAGATCTCTGCTGGTCCAAACAGGATTGAACTCTATTCCTGCATCTAAAAGCACAGCCAGGACTCTCTCTTCCCTCAGGATCCATGGAATTTGATGTCCTCCAGGGGGTACTAAATACAGGTAAGATATAAAATAACCACGTGGCCTTTTTTTGTAGTCAGGTTTAAGTTCACCACCACTGAAATCCTATATCCAGTCCCCTGATTTTTCTTGCTGTTGAAGCTCTGCCTGTGCTGATGAAGCACCTGAAGCCCACGCTCCACCTTCCTCTGGTGCATTTGGTAGTGGGAGCTTCCAAGCAGCAGGCTAATGGAAGAGATGGACCTTTGGGGTCATCAATCCCAACTTGCTTTTGCTTCCAAGCCTTCCTGACCTGCAAGAGTGCTCTTCTCCATGCTGGTAAGAAGATTGTGCCAAGTTATTACACAGCTCTTTGTTTTTCAAATGGCTTTGGAGATGTTCCCCTGGGAGCTGTAAAGCTCTTCCTCTGTTTGCAGCACAAGCTGAGCTGTGAATCTCATCCAGGTATCCCTCAAGTCCATAGCAAGGCTCCCACTGAGCTGACCAAGAAGAGGATTTGGCCCTGGCAGAGCTCCTTTCTTCAGTGTGGAGCTAGCAAGGTGTAGACACAGATGGCAGCATTCATGAGACTAATATTTAGGTTGCTCGATGTGTGAAATCACAGGTATCCGGGGTGGATTCCATTCCACTTGGGTGGATTCTTTTCTAGGAGAAACCCTGGTGAATATCTTAGTCTTATAATGGAAAAAAATCCCTAAATTCTTAACTTTTCGGAATTCAGCAGCTTATCCCACGTTTATCTGACTTATTTTTTGAAAGTGGTCAAGAATTCTCCTCCTAACTCAATTTCAGGGGCACTTCAGGACTTCCTGGGTGTTTGGGGTTTTTTTTTTGGTTTTTTTTGTTTTTTTTAGGCTGGCCCAGAAACAGTAAGATCCATACAATTTATCAAAAGGATTTTAAAGGGAAGAAAAACTATCATTGACTTCTAGCAGATGGGAGTCTGCTGCTCAGGGAAATGAAAAAAAACAAAAAAAACAAACTCTGCCTAGTATCCTGCAGGAGTCAGTGGCAGAATTGGAGGCAGTTCTGTTCTGCTTCCCCTTGTAAGAAAAACAGGGTCTGCAGGAATTTCAGGCCTTCTCCCACACCCAGAGCTCTCTGGGAAGAAGATAGAGGCTGCAAAATCTTTAAATATATATGTTTTTTCCAAATATTCCTGATTGCCTTCAAAACCAACAATGGGCAGAGGTCAAGGGATGTCAGTGCTTTAGGTGAACCTGCTCATTCACAGCATGCTATTTACTTTGCATTCCTTCTGTATTTTCCTTCTGTATTTCCTAGAGACCCTGTACTACTACTGAAGTTCTGCTGGTTTGGTCTCAGATGTTGCCCATCATTTTATTCCCCTGGATCCATTTTGCAGCATTTTGTTTAGTTGCCATGAAAGGATTTTCTCCCTTTGAATCACCACTAGAGTGTTGATGCCTAAAACTCTCTTGCAGATCCATCCCAGAGATTTAAATGGGACTCTTGAGAATGTGGGTAACAAGATCTTGATGAATTTATTACCTGAACAATGCCAATCACTGAGTTCTTGCACAAGCAGAAGACAGCCACCTGTCAGGAGTGAACATTTGTATTATTTTTAAAGGACTCATCAAAAGATTGTGCTGAAGGCTGCATGGCTTTCTTGAGTGATGTTCTGAGTCCTCACACTGGAACCAAAAGCTAAGGAAAGCTGAGAGCTGGGATATTTAGAAGGCAAGGAAAAGTTAATAGAGATGTTTGTAAGAGCATGGGATGAGTTCACACATCAAATCTGGCATTTTGGCATGCTAGGCACTCCTACTTTTCTTAAACCAATTCAAATTCCCTCCCTGGGAAGGGTTGATATGGCAAAGATTGCTTATGCAGAGAACTTCTTGTGTTACTTGGTGTAGTTAGTGACAATCCACTGGTTCCTGGAGTTCTCCAGCAGGAAGGGAATCCTTCCTCACAAGAAAGAATTCAGATCATTTAGATGGAACTCAGAGCAGCAGCAGTTACAGAAAAGGACTGTATATTTGTTCCAACAGGAGAATGCATGTCCAGCAAGGAAAAAAAAGAAAAAAAAAAAGGAGAAGCAGGACCAAAGTTTCTCAATTGCAAAGCCATAAATAAAAGTTGGGATGGTTTGCTGGAGAAAGACTTCCTGAGGAATGATGTCTTGTCAGAGACAATCTGCTATTTCCATCCTCAGAAGGCAGTTGCTGGTTTGTAACTAAGAATGGAGTATTTTCTTTAAGGAAATGTTTTAACTATAAAAAACGTAAAGAGAATTTTGTTTACAAAACCTTTTAACAGTTTATTTCCTATCATTAATTCCTTAATATATATATATATATATATATTTGAAAATGAGGATCTGACTAAATGAATGAGGAGGTTAAATGATAAAAAGTTGCGTCCATGTAAACAAATAAATAATTATTTACAATCTTTGGCAAAACAAGATGAAATTTCATTGATCTCACTCTCTCACACACATACTTGCAAAGGAAAAAAAAGAAAAACAAACTGTAAAAGAAATTTAAAAACATCATAAATAATTTACAGAGCATAGGAAAATTATGATACAGTCCAAATATTAACATCTTCCTCCCCACACTGATGTCTCTCTCTGACAAAACAAAAAACCCTACACAGCCATAACAATCATTACATTTAATGAAGTCACCTCACCTTCTTCTTGGGACTCAGGGATACAATTTGAACCACCAGAAGTAAGAAACTGAAACATTCAAAAACCTCATGAAGAGGATTTGGAAAAAAAAAAACAAAACAACAAAACAACAAACCCACAACCAAAACCAACAACAGAAAACCCACCCTCACAATAAAACAACAAAGAAGCAACAAAACACAATTGAAAGAAAAAATAAACAAACAAAAGGTTTGTTAATATGAACAGTATAAAATGTGCAATAAAGCCAGCAACTGTGGATTCCTTTCTAATGACTATAGCAAGATCCATTTCAAGGGAGAAAATGTAGATTGAAGATTTAGCTCACTGTGCCCTATAAGAAGGCAGAGGTACTGGATTCATAAACCCATCTATGAATAAACTATAACACCAGCACGTGTTCTTCTTGTGAACAAAGCTCATACAACTTAAAATAAAACAAAATGTTTAACATGTTGATACTATTGTATATCTGAGTAACTGTTGTATCTGTTTAGAATAAACACTGGTATCCCTTCAGCATTACTTAAGAAGTCCTATATACAGCAGACATAAGTACTAATATAAAATACTAAACCTAGGGTAACTGGATATATATTAAGGTTCCATTTATAAATTCCTTATTATTATTATTCAGCTAACTTCAAAGCATACATGAATATAACCCATGAAACTATACTTAAGTGTATGCCATGCTTTGACAATATCTACTTACTGGCTTTTAAAAATAGCTTTAAAATACCATTTTTTTGTGCACGTGCTACTGACATACTCTCTGCCATGCTTTAAAATAAATTATCAGAGAAGGTAGCTCGCTGTGATACTCTTAATAAATACTATCAAAATGTTTATAAATGGAACCTTAAATTCATGTTACCAAATCAACTATTTTGGTGGCATTGCCACCTTTTCAGAAACCCCCATCAGGATCCAGGATGTCAAAGTGCTTTTTGCAGCAGAGGTGGGAAAGTGGTTGAGGTTCATTTTGCTCCACGTGGTCATGGTATACTCTTTATTACAAGAAAATGCAAAAGATAGAAATGGAACAACTGGAAAGAACTTTTTGGAAGTCAGACAACAGTGATATCTCTGTAGGTTCTTCCCTTTCACATGGGAGTTTCTGTGTTTGGCCTGAATTGGGTCTCTACTAGACAAGGCTTTTAAATTGCAGATCTGACACTTCTTCCAACTGTAACTTTAATTATTGTTACTAAGAGCCTCCTCATCAGCTAAAGAACATCTTCTTGGATCAAGAAGTGTTCATTCTTGACCTTGACTTTATTATCCAGAGGCATTTTCATGGTTTCTATAGATGTGGTTTGTGTGGCCCTCCATGACTTTGCTAAAATTAAAACCCAAAGGCTTTGTGTTACTGAAGTCCAGCCCTGGTCAGAGCAAGAAGTGTCAACCAATACACCTAAAAAGTTACTCAAACATGTTTTTCCTCACATAAAGACACTGACTGATAATCATCAACCCCCTCTTTTTCTCCATATATATATATGTATATATATATAAATACATTAAGTAATTACATTATTATATGTAAACGTCATTCCTTTAAAAAGACAAATAAACAAACAAACATGTTCTGCTAGTTTTTGCTGTACAAAAAAAAAAGTTTTGCAATGTATCAATCAGCTTTTGCTTCAGTGGTGGGTCAGATGCTCATGGTTAGGGTTCATTAATCCTGGCTGTGAGAAGGCACTTGGGTGGAGGGATGGCTGAGGAAGTACCTGGGGAGTGGTGGAGCAGGAGGCCAGAGGACAGGAGGTACACAAAACTAGAGACTGGGAGTACCAGGGTGTACTGAGGTGTCTGGGTTGCATAGCACTTACAGTACTTTGCTGGTAATGCAGCAACCATTGCTCAAGCATCTGAAAGAAACGGGGAGAGGGGAAAAAAAAGTTGTTAGTTGTGGTTGATTTATTTGGTTGGACAGCCAGAGCTCCATCATGCTATGGTATTAAGATGCAGCACAAGGATTTTCCTGCAAATTTTTCCTTGTGTTTTCCCCACAGTTATCAGGCTATTTTTTACAAGATAAGTATATAAAAAATAGCTATATATAAAAATAGGTATCTGCCTATACAGAGAGAGGGACACGTGTAGGTGCACCAATGTATCTGAATGTATTTTTAAAAAATCCTCAACATGAAAACCTGGGAAAGCATTTTCTCTCTTTCAAAACATTTTAGACAAGGCCCTATAAAGAGACATCTCATTAAAAACATTTGCTCTCTCCTTCATGAGAGAGGGGTGATCCAGGAAATGCTCTCTGCCTGCAGGACAGCCTGAAAGAGCCCACAAAGGGAAGTGGATAGGCAGAGAGAATCCCAAGCACCTCTGTCTCACTCAGAGATTTCCATCTCATTTTTTCCAGGTGGGGAGCATTAAACATCTGGGGTTTGTTATTTAAACTGAGACTACTATAGGGGCAAGGGGTATTTCATTCATGGTATTCCAACCAATGAATGTATGTATAATATATATAATAGCACAGACTGCTTTCAGTATCTACTTTTCATTTCCATGTTTTGTGTTTGCAGCAGAGGTTATCAAAGGCTTCAACATTTTTTCAGAATTTTTTGGAACTAACCTCTGCATTCATATTTGAGGTCAGAGAAATAGACCATCTCTTGAGAGAAGACAAAAAGCCCCAATCGTCCCCCAGCAAAGGTTGTATCATAGATTGGTCCAGAATCCACCATGACCTGTTTCCCTTCATACACTAAAACCCTGGAAAGAAGAACATAAATTGAAATTAAGCAAGGAAGACAGTGCAGTGTCCAGTGCCAAGGGCTGGTAACACTTCCTAAGAACTGAAACAGAATTAATTTTAACAAGGCAACAGTCAACCCAGCTCCATTGCAGGGATCACTTCTCCTCTCCACCTCAGGCCCACCTCAGCCCCAACACATTCAGCTGTTCCAGAAGGCATTTTCTGCAAAAGATTTCCTAATTCTTTACTTAGAACAGTCATGTCTCCTGGTAAGAACTCTGGCATGTGCTAGGATTCATTGAGAAGCCCCCTGTGCCCCTCTGAACTCAGGACAATCTGGGGTAGTTTTAGTCTGTTTTGTTGGGTTTGGGATTTTTTGTCATGTTTCAGGAACCCACCCTACACCCAAAAGACCTCTAAAGACATCTCATTGTTTTCCTCTCTGTCAGATCCTTGATATCAGTCCCTTGAACATGAAGTCTTCACTTCTCATGGGAGACCTTGAGATAGTCAAGGTTCTTTGGGTCCCACTCTCTATAAAAGCCTTTGGGGCAAATTAGAAGTGAGTCTGTAGTCTGTTAATTAGAGCAGACTCTGAGGGAAGGGATTATGGGCCTGCTTACACTGACAAAATGGGAGTAACAAAAAGCAGGATGGCTTCACGTGGGGTTGAAGACACTTGAACAATTTCCTGTAAATCAAGGGTTAGGGACAGATTTCTTCCAAGGCAGAAAGGCAAGTGCAGCACTTGCTCTGCCTTGAAGTGTACATCTCTTCTGAAAGATGTTCAAAGACAAGTATGAAACTGGTCCCTGAGAGCAGTATTTAAAAGATGGTAAGAACAGCAGAAAGAATGACAGGGTTTTCTGTTCACCTAGACCTATTTAAAGTAATTCTCCAAATTTCAGGAAGCCAAAAAAACATGGGGAAGATTTAATATATCATTTCTCCCACCAAAAAACCCACAAAATAAAACACAAAACCAAAAAACAGCTCTAATGATGTTAATACCAAATTGCTATTCTGTACAAATAAAATGGTTTCAGTAGAAGAGTAGTGAAATAGATTTTGTATATTTATTTGCCATAAAAGGGCCCTAAAGAATAAAGGAATTTAATGTTCTTGACCATAGAATTCATCATGCTGTATCCATCTAATGGGATACCAGCTGAAAAATGCTTTGTCTGACACTAAGTAGATTCAGCAGAGGAAGAGAAGTGTAACAGAAACAAGAACTGAAGAATCAAGTTTCCTTTTGACCTGTGTCAGCCAATGCTGTGCCCTGCAATACTTTGATGCATAAAGCAGCTCTTCTCTTTTCAAGGGAGAGCTAACAGCCCATCCAAACTTCTCTTTCACAGACCAATGAAACTCCCCTGTTCACAAACAAGATCTGAAGAGGCAAGGTGCAGGCTCTGCCCCATGTTAAAACATCCTCTCCAGTTACAGGAGGTAAGGAGAAGATAAAATTGATATGAGGAGTCAGTGCTCATTCTTTGAAACATCAGATCAACAGCTGGGCTCCACCAAAGCCATAGCTCCTTCTTGTGTGCATCACAGATGTGCTCATGGCTGCTTCTGCCCTGCCCTGCAGAAGCCATGAGGGGAGGAGACAGGATGCTGCAGCAGACAGGCCATTGGCCCCCTTCCCTGTGGCAATTCTGATGTTTCTAATTAATTTCATTCATCCAAATTCCAGAGGCTGGGGAGGAATCTTGTGTTCTAATCTTGCTTTGAGTTTTGCTCAGGAATTTTTGGTTCCTTTACAGAAAAGCTATTGAGAAAGATTTTTTTTTTTCCTCTTGAGCTGATGTAAATACTGAACAATCCAGGCTAAATTAAAACACAACTGAAAAGGAAAATAACTTATTCTAAAGATAACAAAATGGCCCCCAAATATTGGAACAAACTGCCACACAAGTATCAGGATAATCAGTACTAAACAAAGAAACTGATCACAGAGCTCTTAGATCAGAGACAACTTTTGCTACTAGAAAACACAGAGACACAGAAAGATTTCTTACTTTATTAATCCTGTTTTAGGTCTGTGGATCAGATGCCACCTGTAAGCAGTATAATCTTTCCAGCCAATGTTCTTGGGGTCGTGCCACAACGTACGGACCTACAGCAGGAACACAAACCCCTGATCAGAAACAGCCTGTGCTCCAGCAACTGCACGTCCTGCAGCAACAGCCCAGCCAGCCAAACCTTATTTGCAGCAGAGCATGAAACTGAAAACAACATTTAGCATTTGAGGGGATGATCAGCAGGCCTGTTTTAGGGAGTAAAAGCAATGGAAATGTGTCTTAAATTAGGGAGCAGTTCCTAGGGATCTGGAGTATCATGCCTAGAATCACTGAAGGGCAGAAGAGCATCAGACCTGGCTCTTCTCTGGAAGTCCTGCCCCACTTTGCACATCCACCCCTTGTGCTGCCAGAGTCAGAGCCACTTTTTCTGTCTGTCCCCCACCAAAGGAGAGGGATGTTCCTGCCTCTGGTCTGCTCCTTTCAATGTCTTGCACTCCGTAGAGGTCTTTTTCCTGCACAGAGGTTCAAAGTGCAAAATTCCTCCCCACGTCTGAAGCCCCACCATCCTCATGTCCAAAAGACACAAGTTTCTTCCATGGCTGGGCCCTATTTGGAACAGCAGCAAGTTTTTCTCTCTGTGTTTTCATTTCTTTTCTCTTTGGCTGTCACTGGCTACTGAACTCTAAACCACATTTAATTCAAACAAGCTGGAATGCTGAAGAAGCAAGTGCCAATACAGAGGGTCACAAAGGATTTGTGGATAACAGAGACCTCTTACTCCTTTTTCTTTGGACAGCACCACACCACAGCTTTTATAGATGCAAATTTTTCCATTCATAACTTTCTATACATGTAATGTTTTCTTTGAAACACAATGCAAATGCCATTGTTGACACAAGTAATATGGGAATTAAAGAGAAGCTGATAAACATCTGCAAAAAGCAAGGTGTGAAAGGGAATACTTGGAGAAACCTCCCTTCTTCTTAAACAAATCCACATCATTGGCCTGAAGTTTGAAATCTCTCACCTGTCCAGGGGTGTTTCCTGTGTGCCAGAGAGCATTTCTCAAGTGTTCCCCAGCACCAGTTGTTGAGTTCACTACTTTGAGTGACACACCAGAATAGCCATAAGCCCTGGTGGGTTTGTCCTCCCAGTAGGTCTGGGTCACCTGCTTCCACATCAGAACATAAAACCGACTGCTGGACTGGTAGCCAAAGACAAAGCCAGCATAGTCATCATCCCGGTCTGTGTTGACATAGAAGGTCCCACTGAAGTCCACAGAGCTGAACTCATCATAGCCTGGGAGAGGACAGAAAGTGATGAAGCATCAAGTCTGGCTGTGGTTGCCCACCACACAAGAGCCTCAGATCTATCCTGTCTTTTGCAAGGAGTCCTAAACTATCTTCCTGAGTTGCTTTCCCTCTAGGAGAGGAGTTAGTTACACTTGCTTACCTATTGCATGGAAGCTTCTGGAGAGAAATAAGTTGTTTACCTGGGATGTTGAAGAGAGCCAGCACTACACTTATATCAAGCTCTTCAACTGGGTATTTTGTGTATTACAGTGATGAGATGAAGATCCCATCTCATCTCTGTAACACTGAGCTCCCTTAATCTGGGCATAAAGACTGTCCCCATGTGTCAGTTCAAAGCTTGCAGCACCAAAAAGGTGGGTTGATCTATTTTTTTTTTTTCATTTTCATTATTTTATTTCTTTTTACTTCCCTTAATCACTACATCACTGGTTACTTTTACAAAGCTGAGAGCTGATACTCACCTACAGCTATCCCAGGATCAGAGTTGGCAGTCTGCACCAGTTCCTTGCCTTGGTGACGAATAACCCAGTTAGGATCAATCTGAGCTGTTCCCTTGGGGTCCAGGGGGACCATCTGGAACTTTCTGAAATCAGTTTCACTGATAGCATTGTTTTCTGGGCATACATCATAAATATCTGGGACATTGTCGTTGTCAAAGTCATCTTTGCAAATATCTCCTCTGCCATCACCTAGAAGCAATGTGAAGAGGCAAATGCAATTGTCAGCAATTTATCCAAACTTCCCAAGAGCTCTCCAACTGATGGAGGAAAATTGTGCTACATATGAGTATGTTTTTCTCTCATGCCTCAAAAAACTCTCCAAATCTCTCAAAGTCCATTTTAAATATGTTGCTGTTAACTGCAAAGCCATTTATTTAGACAAAGGCCTTTATTTAATTTTTGTTAAATAAGAAAGAAAATTAAATTCTTTAGACAGTTTGACTAAACTGCCCTGTCAGTGGTTTAGGACAGGAACCAATCTGGCCCCAGCCTCCATGTGGCTTGAGAATTGGAGTGGGAAAAGTTGGAAGTTTGCTATGTTGATGTGATTCACTGATCTTTGAATTACACTTTCAGACTGATTGGTCCCAGATGTGGACACAACACCACATTTCAGTATGTGCAGTGTGGATGAATTCCAACAGTGTTAAAATCTTCATCTTCCTGCACATTACTAAATCTTGATATACAATGGAAGATACTCAATTTTTTCAGACTATCTTATCTCTGTCTCAAGGTTCCTTCAGCAACATTCAGATGCTTCAGACTGCAGAAATGACACCTATGAAACAGTTGGGCTGCTGCTCAACACTTTCACTGTGCTCAATATTTAAGGAAATAATTCCCTATATTTGCATATTACTGGTGGAAAACAGAAGGTGTGACTTACCTTGAACAGCAAGTGGTGAAAGGAAGCATCTAAAAAACTTCTGATTGCCAGTGGCACTGTCATGCAGTGGCACACAACAGCCAAAACACTTGACACACTCTTGGCTTTTACAACAGACACCCCTGGATACTGCACTGGCAACTCATGTCAAACCAAAACTGACAACTGATTTGTAGCTTTCCTCAGAGCTCAGCATCTTTTTTAATTGGGAATTAACAAAATGGGAAACAAATATCATCCACCTCATTCATTACTGACCTACTGTTAGACAACCCACAAATGGAAAGGTACATTACCAGGCCAAAGAATTATCTAAATATCATATAAGCAGATCAAGAGAGGTGAATCTCCCCCTCTGCTCTGCACTTGTGAGAGCCCCACCTCAAATACTGCTCCAGTTCTGGTGTCCCCACCATAAGAAGGACACAGATCTGTTGGAATGAGTCCAGAGGAGGCCACAAAGATGATCCAGGGGCTGGAGCAGCTCTGCTATGGGGAGAGGCTGAGGAGCTGGGATTGTTCAGCCTGGAGAAGAGAAGACTCCAGGGGGACCTTAGAGCTGCCTTCCAGTTCCTGAAGGGAACCTCCAGGAAGGCTGGAGACAGAATTTTAATAAGAGTCTCCAGCTATAGGACAAGGGGAAATGGTTTGAAACTGAAGGTTTAGATGGGATGTTAGGAAGAAGTTCTTCACTAGGGGGGTGGTGAGACTCTGGAACAGATTGCCCAGAGAAGCTGTGGCTGTCCCCTCCCTGGAGGTGTTCAAGGCCAGGTTGGATGAGGCTTGGAGCAACCTGGGCTGGATGAGAGGTGTCCCTGCCCATGGCAGGAGCTTGGAGGGGATGATCTTTAAGGTCTCTTCCAACCTCAGCCATGCTATGATGATTCTATGAAGTATGAAGCTTTCAGAGCAAAAGCAGAATGAGTTTAGGAAACAGGAAAAAAATAATAATACAGAAAGAAGAAGCTTTTAATATCTCAGACTTCCTGCAGTTCAGATATGTGGTAAAATGGCCCCATTTTCCTCCCTGGCAAGCAGCAGGAAGAACTCCAAATGTTCAGCTGTGTGCTCCTGCACCTGTTTGCTTAGTACTTATTGGAGAAAGAGCATGAATTTCCAGTTTTTCTCCCTTTTGCCAACAACAGAGGTGTTTTTCAAGTCACAGGAGCTATTCACTGAGAAGTCCTGCTGATGTGCATTTGGTACCAAGCTGCTGCTGACCCCAGTGATTCCCTGTCAAGGGAAGTGAGAAAGTGTTTTTGTTTACCCAGCAATGTCCAACACCCCTCTCCAGGGCCTCATCTTTCCATGCTATAGCTCACATCTTCAAGAGCCTGGCAGAATCTTTTGGCTTGATTACTTGCTTTTCCAAGATTTCAGTTTGGCTACCATGATAGTGATGAGCTAAACTGTTTAAATTTACTCTTTTTGTGACTCCTTTGGACATAAATGCAGTCTCTCTCCCAAGATCCAGGTGACAGCTGACTACAACAAGCTGCCTCAGTTTGAGGGCACCCTTATTCTGGACTATTTCTGAAATTTAAAGGCTATTCCAGAGATTTTAAGTACAGAGATACTGCCATTGAACAGAAGGGTTAAGTGATTTAAGGACTCCTGCTGACTACTAACCAGAAACTTCTTACTGCAAGCAGTTGTCTTACCAAGAAATCAGTCAGGGCTCAGGATTTTCTCTCCTTCTAAATGTACATAAAATTGCATTGTGTAGGTATTAAATTCTGCTTTCTATTTCTCCAACATATCCATGGAATGACTCCAGCAGACTATAAAACTCAGAACAGAAATTGTTTCCCTGTATTTATTGCAAAGGCCATTACTCCTAGAGATCTTATGGCAGTTTTCATAGAATCATATATATCTTTTACTAAATTTCATTTATGGTTGTGAAACTGACACTACTTCATTAGTAAAATATTGCCAAATATAGAAAAAAAAACTGTTTGAGGGACCAGCAAAGTTTTACCACAGAACTGGAGAAAACAACAATTCTGTACCTGTTTCCTAAACTGTGACATGATCATCAAGATCAATTTTAAACTGCCTATAAAACAAATTTAAGAAAAGCTGCCCAGAATTTTTTTTGCCCAAAATATATACATATTACTAACCATTATAGAGCTAAAAACCTGAAAAAATAGTCTGTTGTTCTTGTTTTGAAAACAAAACAGCTTGGCTTTTACTTTTAAAAGAGCTGAAATTCAAGCTACTTCAAATATTTTCCTGAAGTTTTTTCCATTTTGAATGAAAACTGGAATTTTATCAGTGAAAACTAGAAACTGTATAATAGGTATAAGTAGGAATAAGCAAATGTGGTTTTGAGCCCCTGCCAAAGGTTTCATAATGCTCTAACTCTGGCCCCATCTGGCCAGTGCAATGCCATTGAAGTCCACAGTGTCACAAATGTCAAAAGCACCTCAGTATGACCTGGAGGCTTTCTTCACCAAATGCATCAGTATTTATATAAACCAAGATAATAACTGGATGCTAAGATAACTATACAAAACCCAAGTGACATTGTTCTTACCATCAGAGTCCTCCTGCCCAGGGTTGTATCTGAGGCGACAGTTGTCCCTGTCATCTGGGACACCATCATTGTCATCATCAGGATCACAGGCATCTCCTTTACCATCCTTATCATGGTCAGCCTGGTTAGCATTGGGGATGTAAGGGCAGTTATCTTGGTTGTTCTGGTGCCCATCTTCATCTATATCCTCATTGTTGTCACACTGGTCACCTACAAGGTCGTTATCTGCATCAGTCTAACAAAAGAAAATCAGAGAATAAATTTATTATTGTTGCTAAAGACAGAAGCACTGAGAGTGCTTAATTCCTCAACATTTCTCTTCAAGGCTTTCTCTGGAGACAACTGAGACCATTATGACAACTGTGCTTAAAGCAGAAACAACTTCACACTCTTACAGCTCCTTATTCCATCATCAGATGTGCATCATGGCTGGCTGCCAGGACATTTTTCCAGGGCAGGTTTTTAGCCCTGATCTTCATTGTTCTTATTCTAGAGATCACAGGGAGGAAACACATTTTCTGATTGCTTCTGGTTGCTTCGTGTTGTTTATCTGGCAAGGACAAAGCAACTCCAAATGCAAACCTGTGGATGTTCTCACTTGTTATAGGGGAAGAAAAAGAATTCAAAGCCTTGAAGATGTATGGAAAACATCATCACTCCATTTCCCTTTCTTCTGATACAAAGAGATCTGACAGCCTGAGGTGTGATGATCCACCTCTTCAGCAAACAAAGGCTGGTGGCTTGTGTATTCCTGTATTCTTTTCCTGTAGTCCTGTGTTCTTTTCTCTGCCCTTGTTCTGATATTACCATTAAGGAAACTCTCTAATGTTTACCTGGTCTGGATTATGCATCAATGGACAATTATCACACTGATCCCCAACTCCATCACCATCTGTATCACTCTGGTCTGTGTTGTAGACGTAAGGACAATTATCTCGTTCATTAAAAATGTCTGAGGGATAAAAAAAAACCAGAACAAAAGAATTAAGAAATCAGAATTGTCCAGCAGCAGGCTGCTGGGGTAATCAGTGAAGAAGCAGGGCTTTGGGCCTCAAGATTGTTACAACATGGAATAGTGGTAAGACTAACATTAGAAGAAATTACAGTATCAATTCCACTTTGCTTGCTCTGATAACCTTCCACATGTAATTTACTGAAGGATTTGGCTAGAGTAAGGGCTGATTCTGTCTGCTGAATTTCACCCTTTTTCACAGAGTAACAGGCAAAGGGGTGGGGTATTTTTCTTTTTAAATAATTTGATGTGTCTTTTCTTCCCTCACATCTGAAGGAAAGGCACAGAACACACAGCTATAGCAGGATGGCATTTCTGAAGAGTTTTGCATAGGAACAACCTCATTCATCTGTTGCTTCAGCATGAAATAATAACAAAAAGAAACAGAAATAAGACAGCTGTCAGGAAAGGATACAAGCACCTTCTCCTAGATTATACAGTTGCTGGATATTTGCATAATCTTCCAGCCAATAACCTAGGATTCCATGTTTCTTCAAATGCACAACTTCCACAAGTACTACTGAGAACTACAGGATCAGGAGGATGAGGGGACTTAAAAAATGTTCAGAAGTTCAATTTAGATGGGCATCCAGAAGTTTGAAATGTTACTGAAGGAAATCCAAAACACTGTTTCTTCAACTTCTAGTAATTCTGGACTGTGATAAATTTGAAATGCTGTAGGGACATGATTTTTGAAAGACATTCAAATGCTTTTCCCTCTCAATTCTGATCATATTGGCATGAACTGGTAGATGAAATAAACACCTTTAATAATATTTGAAGACACATAAAAATGTGTGCTTGAATTCCTGTGGGCTTTGCAGAACATTCATAGAAAAGCAGATTAATTTCTACAGATATTGTCTTAACCACATGGATGTTCTGATGTTCCTTTCCCTCTCTAAAAAGGAGAAAGTCAACAGAAGTGTTATATTAGACCCTGATTATTTTGGAACACAGACAAAGGAAAGACTTTTTGTTAAGATCACACCAGTAAAAGACAAGCTGTGACTTATTCTTCAATAACACCCATTGTAACCATTTAGGGAGAGATGAACACTGTCTTCTCCTGCCTTTTTAAGCAGCTAGACCCCTTTTTCTGCCCTGTATGAAAGCAGGTAGCCCATCTTCCTCTGAAAACTGGAAGCATACCATCTCCATCAATATCCACAGCACAGGAGTCCCCTTCCCCATTGTTATCTGTGTCAATCTGAGCAGGGTTGTGGACATAGGGACAGTTGTCACAGCGGTCACCAACTTCATCCTTGTCATAATCAAACTGACGAGGATTGAAGAGCAGAGGGCAATTGTCCTAGAAGGAAGAAATGGAAGATTTCAGAATATAAATCACAGCTCATGACTGTGAAGTGACAGCTCATCTTGGACAGAAGCAAAAAAGGCAAAATATTAATCCATTATTTTTACTGTGGACAAGCTGTGCCTGCACTCAGGATCCTGAGGGTAACTGGATGGCACCTGCAAGAGACTTTTTAAACAGGGTCTGTACTCAGATATTTCAAATGAAGTGTATCACTGCTACATGGGGTTTTTTTAAAAAATAATCATAATGTGCTGTCAAATCAGGCCAAATTCATCTGCATATAATTTTAAAAAAAAATAGAATTGGTACTCTGATTTTTTTTTGAAGTTAGTATCAATATTCTCACTTTTAAGCCATGTATTTTGATTGCCCAGGATTGACTTTTTTGTGGGCTGTGTATTATTGCATATAGTAAACTGTAAAAGTTTCAAAAACCAAAGTCAAAATGAAATATTTTCATTGACCCAAAGTATTCTTTCACTGATACCATTCTTTTTAATGGTATTTTGGAAGTTTCAGTTTAGTCCCTAATTTGGAAGTGTGCCAAAGCAAGAATCCTCCTGCCTCACACACCCAAACTACACATGGTCTTTTGCACAAGCATGAGGAAGTACTCAGTGTGGAAAGCAAAGATGGGAATAAAACCAAAGCAGTGAAAGTGATGGCTACATCAGCATCATGGAATATGAAGGGACTTCATTTGGAAAAAATCTTTAAATAACTTCTTGTCTGCTAAAGCAAAAAAACATCTACTAGAAAATATTTGGGTTTTTAGCCAAATTTCCTCAGAAATACATTTTATCTACTCAAAAGACAGAGGCAAATCAAAATTTTATACTGCTCATGAAACTGAACTTCTGCCTACAGTTTATGCTAAACCACATTATTTTATCAAATGATCCTTTGGTTTTAGAAGGTTTCTAAGGAGAGGCTCCCTGAACACAGTTCCAACCCAGCTGTAACTATCTGAAGCTCAAGAGGATCTAAGGCTCCCCCTAAAAGGAATAAAAAGAGGAATAGCAAATTCCCAAACCCAATTCATTTGTCCTCAATGTGTTCAGAAAGGCAGGGGAACCCACTCTGATGTTCATAACACCTCTACATCCAATCCAACAGACCTGTCATTCTCCCACTGCAAAATAAAAAAAAATGCAATACCCCCTTCTAGGAAATTGTTTTCCTTTACACAGCTGAACCAAGCCCTGAAACAAAGAAGATAATTCAGGCTCAGGTTCCCCAGGCTACTTTTCTCTGCAGAGTGCTCTTCTCATCACCCAGCAGACACCATTCAGGGAAGGCAGTGGGGAAATGCTCAGCTGCAGCTCAGAACAGCAAAGCTTCCCTCTGTTGTGATGGTTTTGCTTAAAAGCAGATGTTTGGGCCAAATGTAATAAAGACAGAGAAATTCAGCTTACTTTGTCATCTTCCACACCATCATTGTCATCATCCTCATCACAGGCATCACCTTTGCCATCTTTATCAAAGTCTTCCTGGCCAGAGTTAGGCAGAAGGGGGCAGTTATCCTGGCCAAGAGAAATAATCAATATATTATGTTTACATTCTATCAGAATACCTTGTCTGGGCAGCAGAGTAGAAAGGGTACACCAGAGACTATAAAACAAGAAAAATCAAACCATAAATACTTTGTCAAGTGGCTGTTTGCTTGCTGCCAAAGAGAGCAGCTCATTTGCTGCTTTCATATTGTAAAGTAAGTGAAATGCATCTGCAAATCATTCTTTTTCCCAGCTCTCCCTCTGTTAAAAAGATGTTTCTAGTAAGTTTTAGGTGAAACTATCAAGCAGAGAACAAACACACCACATGTACATGCATGCACCCTTACATCAATTTTTTAGAGACAGCACATGAAGTGTGTTTGAAGATTAGATATAAAATGACCAGGTTTGGTGGCCAGAAAAATAATGATGCAAGCCAGAAGATGGTCTTCAGAAATAATTGTTTATATGGGAAGTTACTGGAATGAAGTACTTTTAATGAAGAGAGTTTTAAAAAACATGACTTTATCCTGCTCTGAAAAACAGCACCTTTGCACTCCCATGTTCCCAGGGATTTGAAAATAAAGGTAAATATAGCTCTATTTGGTATCACAGCTTTGTAAAAAATGATATTTTTAAACAAGCAAGTCTTAGGTTACACTGAAAAAAATAAGAAGTGCAATAGTTTGCCAAAGTTTTAACATGTATTCCTTTTTCATACACTGAAAGCAGCTAAAGATGGACTGTCATTCTGCCATTGGCTACCAACAAATATATCTGTAAAACCCCACTCTGCTGTTCTCACTTTTTCCCACATTCTGTATCAACCTCAGATCAAACCTGAAGCTGCCAACAGAGTGCAGAAATACCTTTTTCATAACACATAACCTAGGAAAATTTCCATTACAGGAAGATTCCTAGCCCTATTTTCAGTCTCTGTGGTTCTAATAGTATAGACAATTGAATAAAGAGACTGGAAAAATCTGTGATAAATATCAAAATGCCAATGCAACTGCAATTTCTTTATGGCACTAAATACCTGTGAACAGCCTTGACTGTCCAACTCAAGGCTGGTTATCAGAGACACAAAAAAGACAAGAAAAAATTTTTTTAAACCAATGAAATTAGTTAAAGTTTGCTCAATCACTTTTTCTCTTTGTATCTACATGTTTGTCCCTATTCTCTCCAGATTTGAGTCAAAATTCATATAAATTAAGCAGTAAGGTGGTAACCTCATGGGTAGCAAGTTCCTATAAAGTGGGCTAGAGAAGACAACCTACCAGTGCACTCTACAAGTCTCTCTTGGGGTGTCAGGAAGAGGACTGATTAAACAACACACCTTCCACCTGGAAAATCAACCTTGGGGCAGAAGCCTGCTGGCAGCTAAGCTTTTTTGGTTCACCTATTGAAAAAATTCTGTGTTGGTATGATCATTTGTACGGAAAAAATGCTACTTTCACACAGAAGAAAAAGAAATTTCCACTGAAAGGTAGTGCTGAGGTTTCATATTTATTATTATTGGCAACTAGTTGCTTTATTCACATAGCTTTGCTTAATGTTACCTTTTCAACCATTGCCAGTTCAAGGAAAGAAGCTGTGGTTTGATTTCTTACAAGTCAAATTACACAACTAGGATATTTCTAAATTAATATAAAGACTCACAATCACCCAGATTTTTTAAGGGGTTTGTGGGGTTTTTCCCCTTAAATGAAGAAACCCCCAAAACCAACCTTTGAAAATATCTTTGGATGGGTTCAGCATGTTGAGGTTTTAACAAAAACTAAAATAATTCACATTACATCTTGAGTCAACATGTTGCAGATTCTGATTACAGGGACTGAAAAAGAATGTATGAGCTGCAATTGCTGAATTGGCTGGATCCACAATAAACAGTCATCAGCTACAGTGAGAAAATTCAATGTCTGAGGCTCAAATTTCCATCAATGCCTGAAACTTTTCTGCTGATAAAGGCCAGATTTGTAGCCTCAACTGAATGATTCTCTCAAACAGCCTCATTTCAAACTGTCCTGGTCTCTTGAGCCTTTCTCATTCTTTTTAACCACTGTGATTGTCTAGAACTGTCATTTTTGCACTCCTTTCCCTCATTACTTAATTTGAACTTATTGTGCTTTGTCTAACTACTCATTCATTCCTCTCCTAGGTTCCTATTGCCAAAAAAATTATATGAGGCTCTGAATAAAGTTTTCAGTGTGCAGCCTGCTTATGTCTTTTAAAAAAAGGGGTTGTTCAAGAAAGGATTTAGTACCGTAGACCCTACATAGCTGTCAGTCTTGTAAAAAGATTTCATACTCACCTGCACTCTGATTCCTGTTTAGTTTTCACTTGCTGCATCCTCCACACCCACGCTTTAGGCAGCTGCTGTTCAGTGTACTGAGTCTACTCACAAGCATCCCAGGCAGTGTACACTGAGCAGGAAGCAATCTAAAGCAGAGGGCTGCAGATTTCATTTAAGAATCCTTTACTGAATCTAGTATGAAGTGAACACAGCATCTCCTAGAAAATCAGCACTGCTGTCACAATCAAATCCTAGTGAAAGCAACCGCCCGCTGGGTGCTGAAAACTGTTATTCACAACTACTTAGGAAAACAAACCAACCAAAAATTGGGGTCTGGCGTGGCATTTTGGACTTACCTTCACACAGTGGTAGGTGGCATTAGCAGCACACACCAAGTTCTTGTTAGGCCAACCATCCAAATCTGAATCCTCCCCACAGATGCGTCCGTCGCCCGCGTAGCCCGTCCTGCACTCACACTTGTACATGGGATCACTGAAGTGGCCCAGGTAGATGCACTCTGCAGATTTATGGCAGCTGTGGGTTTTGTCTTTGCAGGGATTCTCAGGCTCACAGACCTGGAAGAGACAGAGCATCCTTACTGACACCTGGTGAGACTTGCAGCCAGCTCTGTGTGCCCCAAGGCTCTCAGCATCCGGCTGGGTGATTTCTCTGCCTGAAAACTGAAACTTGGGTTTCACTGGAGTCAGTCTGTCTTGTCAGTTCCCAGCTTCAGGCAATGTGTATAATTAAAAGCAATTAAAAATTAATTCCAGGAAAAAAACGGGCAATATTCAAAAAGCAATTACAATAATTAACATTTGCAGAACCCTGCTTTCTTCCACATGTCATTAATCCCCAGAAACTACCTGCAACAGCAAGTGGATTCCTTTAGTGTTCTGCCTCTCTATCTTGTTTTCTAAATCTATCTAAGCAAGGTCTATCTTGTTTTCTTAAATCAAAGACCCTAATGAGTTCTCATGTTGAAGTTTTTGTTACCTCTTTCTTATCACTGCTTATTTTCATACACAGCATCTGAGGATCTCAGGCAGATGTTTCACATTCACACTGTGCACAGTGCAGTAACCACAGATTGCTTCCCCAGCAAAGAGAAGGCATCCCAAGACAACTATTTTAATCTTTTTGTCTTGTCTATCAAATTCAACAGAATTTCCACTTCTTTCTGTCCTTCACCACTGACAGGTGTTGGCCCAATGGAACTGAGAACTTCTGGCACATGTCTGATGACACCCACATTAACAGCATCATATTTGTGGAGAGAACAATCCTGACACTTCAGTTTCCAATCCCCAGAGTGGAACCATCGTGGTTGGAAAGGACCTTCAAGATCCTTGAGTCCAACCATCAGTCCTGCACCACCTCAGCCACTAAATCATCTCCTGAAACACCCCATCTACCTGGGTTTTGAGTCCCTCCAGAGATGGTAGCTCCACCACCTCCCTGAGCACCCTGTTCCAATGCTTCACCACTCTTTCAGTGAAGAAATTTCTCCTAATATGTAGGCTGAACCTCTCCTAGGTGCAACTTGAACCCATTACCTCTTCTCCTATCACTAGTCACTGGAAAAGAGGCTAATATACATGTGAGAGAAAGGAGAGCAAAGCAGCAGAATGTTTGCCCCTGGAATCTTTGGCTCATTTGGTGCCAACTGCACAGACACCTAGAGAAAATAAAATCCTAAAAAAACAAACAAACAAAAAAAACCACCCCAAAACCAACCTGTCCCAAATTAAGTGTTTTATTAATCAAACCAAACATAACCTGAAATAGGTAACTGCTGTTCCAGGGTATCCCTGTTTGGAAATGGATGGAAGCTGTGCCAGGGGAGGTTTAGGCTGGATGTTAGGAAATATTTTTTCACTGAGAGGGTTGTCAGGCATTGGAATGACCCAGGACAGTGGTGGAGTCACCATCCCTGGAGGCATTTAAAAGGCATTTGGACCTGGTCCTTAGGGACATGGGTAAGGAGTTAGATGATGGTGTTGGTCACAGGTTGGACTGGATGAGCTTGGAGGTCTCTTCCAACCTGAAACATTCTGTGATTCTGTACCCAAGTACATCACATGCATTCATTCACAGCTATTTTCAGGTGATAATTACTCACGTTTCAAACCTGTCACATGCTCTTTGACACCACTTACTTGCTTCTCTGTCTTGGCAACTTCCAGCCCCATCCCATAGGGCTGGCTTCCTTTGTAACGTGGAGGACAGGGCAAGCAGTGGAAACCTGGGTTTGTGTTGACACAACGATGGACCTGGTTCACCTTAAAGCAGACATCTGCCACAGCTATACACTGCAGGGAAAGAAAAAAAAAACCAAAACAACCCATCAGGTGGCTGGGTAGTTCCCAAATAATGTGATTTTCAGAGTGATTTCCTCAGGTTAATGGAAACAAAGTCAGTACCTCATCAAGATCCTCACAGACAGTGCCATTGCCAAGGTAACCTGCTGGGCAGGGCCCACAGGACCAAGATCCATCTGGGTAACTGTTGCATTCTGCTCCAGGAAAGCAAGGATTTGACAAACACCCATCTGGCAAAGACACAAAGTGTAAATGAAGTTAGGAGAGTAACAGGCAGGTGAACACTTCATTTAAGTAACAGATATTCTTTGTTCATTAGCTGAAATCAGCAGCTAGGATTCCTAAAAACCTTTAGAATTAGGGTTATTAAATGCATTTAATATAGTAGTGATTTAGTATGAAGAACATTAAATTGCTACATCCAGTTGAATACATTACAGCATACTGAAGCCTTGTTTAAGAGACACAGCCTTCTCCAGAAGAAGTGTTAAGAACATGTCTAGATCCCTGGGGTTTGACAACACCCAAAATAGTTAAAAGTGCTTTCCCCAAACCAGGGTGGAATAGCAGATTTCTCTCTTGCACAAATTCTTAATTATCCATCAAATACCAGCAATCATTATTTTGCAGACTGAATAAGGAATGACTGAATACCAACCAATTGGGCAATCCTTCTTGTTGCACATGTCATGCTGCCTGGTGTCTCCCACACATGGCTTCCCTCCATACTGGGGCTCTGGGCTGTTGCAGAGCCGAGACCTCTCCCGAATTCCTCCTCCACAGGTGACAGTGCAGGCAGACCATGGAGACCAAGGACCCCACTGGCCATTCACTAGGATATTCAGGAGAGAAGAACATCAGACTGGGGATATTTGATGCCAATGACAACAACCCTTCCTTCAGATCCCTGATTGGAGGCAGCCTATCACTAAATGCATAACAAGAAGGATGTTGGCAAAGCTTTACACTGAGAAAACATCTCAGAAACAAACAAACAAATAAAAATAATACCCAACTGTTTTATAGGCACTTTTTGGCCAAGAATTAAAACAACACGTCGTGCCCACTGGCATGGTGTATTTCCACCTCAGCTGAACAAAACAAGTACCCTGTCTTCAAAGCTCCCTGCTGAGCTTTGATTTTGTACAGACAGCAGAGAGTGACCACAGGATGCAAACTTCTGCTGAGCCCAACCTGAGCTCTGTGGCAACAGTATGCTCAGTAAGGTTCCAGTTATTATTATTCTTCTGTAATCTATTAATCAGTGGATCCTCAACAGCATTGCTTCTTTCTGTGTAAATAGCTTATTGCAATGCTTCATCTGCACATCTTGTATTGGTACAACTCTACTGTTGGCATCAATCCTGAAGTTTCCTGAAACACCAACATCTTTACACCAAATTATGTTTGATATAAAGGGCATTGGCATGTGTCCTAAAATAACCTTTTCACTGGCTTTTCATGAACAGGTAGATTAAAAAATAGATGAAGTGTGTAGAGCTATTTAAGTACTACTGGGTTAGAAGCTCAAAATCCAATTCAAGCTCATATATCCCAGAAGTAGAGAGGATGAATGAAGGAGGGAGTGAAAAAAGATATACAAAAATGTGAGGAAAAATCATACAAAAGTAAAGGGAAATTGAGTGGAATGGATGGCCTCTAAAAAAAAGTTAAGATCTAAAAGATCTAAAAGAGTCTAAAAAAAGTTAAAAGATGAGTAAAAAAAGAATGATAATATCAAATAAATGTGTTGAATATGTGTAAAATACTTTCAGAGAAGCCTGGCTACTGAGGGAATCTGTTCCCAGCAGGTACAGTAACAGCTTCCTTTGAGACAAAGTGTTCCAGTTTTTGATATGAAGAGACAAATCATTAAGTTACAAAATGAAAACTCCCCAAAACCTTCATGTTTCAAGCCAAATCATAACTTGAGAGGTTCACAAAGCCTCCAGGTGCATGTTTGTTTTCATTTTAAAAGCACCCTTGCGTGTCACTTCACCCCAAAACTACAAATCACACTTTCAATCCTAGCCACTCATTGCAATTCAGATCTGAATAAAGAGCAGAAATTCAGCTGGAATAGCATTGCTTCCCCTTGGCTTCACAACCACAGCCTTACCTGGGCATGGAACCTTCTCACACTTCTCTGTTTCACGCCCATTTCCCACACAGTTTTTCCCCCCCATCTGGGGGACAGGGGAGTTGCAGAGGCGGATGCGGGTGATGTTCCCTACTCCACAGGTGACTGAGCAGGAAGACCAGGGGGACCAGTGACTCCAGCCCCCATCCTGACGTACTGCCAGAGGAAAAAACCAAGTCAAAACCCACTTGCAAAGCCCAGCATGTCAGCTCAGACATCCAAGTACCTATTTGTTAAGGATCTCCTTGACCAAACTATGACCAATGGGCATGTTGGGCGTTTTACTTGAAAATAAAGTTGCTGCAATTAAACAAATAGTTGTTAAAAATACACATTTGGACATCTAGCAACTTCAGCAATAGCCTTAGGTACTATAGTACCAGCTATATGACTATAGCAGCTGTTATTATTAATCAGAACATTATTAGTATAGTAATATTATTAATTACAGTTCTGGAGACAGAGCACGAGCATTTTAAGTGCCTTAAATACAAAAGCTGCTTATTATTTTGCAAAGGTCTGTATTCCTAAGAATTCCTAAGAACTGTATTCCTAAAAAATCAAGTGGGCCAATAATTGTGAATTACTTCTGGATCAGAACATGGCCCCCTGCAGCATGATTATAACTGAGTGTTGTTTCCAAACTGACTTCAAACAAGACAAAACCCAGTACTAAAGAAAAGAACACCCACTCCCTTTTTGTTTAACAGAGCTGAGCCCAGAATGCACACACCTATTGAGCTGCCAGGAGAGGGGAAAAAAGGGGGAGATAAAAATCTAACAATAGATACTTTAATTAGGAGTGTCCAAATACACATTGTTCTGACTAGTGAGTGGTCACAGCAAACCCAGCCTTGGTTTTGCTTAGAGAAGTCAAAAAAGCTTTAGAAAAAAAGAAAAAAAAGAAAAAAAAAAAAGGCAGAAGTGTTGTTACTCACTGCGATGGTCACATTTCTTAAAGCTGCACATCCTTGTCTGGATGTGAGGGCCTGTGCAAGCACTCCTGGTGACATCACACGACCTGCCTCGCATCTGAGTCCCAGAGCCACAGGTCACTGAGCACTTTGTCCAGTCTGACCATGGTGACCACCCCTCCTCACTGTCATCAGCTGCAGGGAAAAAGAGACAAAAAGGTACTTAGCACTGGAAGTCACTCTGCAAGCCCACGTGGAAGATTTTCACCTCTCTTGGTCTGCAGAGCCTCTGCTTTGTTCTCTCTTTTTCTGATTTTGCTTTCCCAAGCTGCCACTGAAATAGGGAATTATGGTTTCATGCAATGAGAGGTCAGCACAGCTGAAAATATGGATCTTCATGAATGTGCATGCAGTGCAGTTGCACTGGCCACTGGAAGAAGAAGACTGAGCCCCAAAACTCATGTTCAAACTGACTCTGACTTCAGAATAAGGTGAGTATGAAGAGATGTGGCCCCACCTCTAAGCACAACATAAAGGTGAACATGATCAAGAGCACATTTTAAGACTATCCTCTAGGCCTGAATAGACAAAAACTCTGAATATATTCCACTGCATTCATATTTAGAAATTTGAACTCTTTTCCTCTGTAATAGAGTTGTTCAGCAGAGCCCACACTGCAATCACTTAAATAGTGAAATGACTAAAACTATCATTATTCTAGTTCACAGCCTGCAGTACTGCCTTAAATGAACCTTGACAATATGAAAAAATGAACCTTTGTTCCACAGAAACAAAGCATTATACCAGAAGAGGACACATAACAGAGAAGACATGAAATGACAGAACAGAATGAGTGACAGAGAGGAGAAAAAGCTGGTACTCTTAATAAATATTGCATCAAACCACATGAAGCTTTTAATCTGGAACTTCAACACAGAATCACAGAATGTCAGCTTGGAAGGCACCTCAAGGACCATCTGGTCCAACCCACAGTCAAACATCCTCCACAAGGACACAAGAAAACATCCTAACCTATGTTAGTCTATTTTAACAGGGCAGCATGGAAAGAAATAATAGTGTACAGTGCTACTACAAACCAACAGAAATCAACATGTCCTACCTCAGAAAACACAGCTGGGGAAGAGCATGTATCTGATCTTTAGTGGCCAACTTGTCAGCTGACTTCTGGGCAACCAATATCATTATTGAAGAGAGGCCAATTCCCCCAGAAAGTAACTTCAAGCAGCCAAGTTACTTCCTATGAACCTCACGTAAGTTTTTTATTTGAATCTTACTTGTTTTGACTTCTCCAGCACAGTAGTAGTTATTTTAAAAAAATTGCCAAAGAACACCTTTCTCTTTGGCTAAATACTCACAGTGAGAGCAGACTGGACAGCATTCACCTTCAACAAAAGATGGATCAGCACAGGAAACTGCAGGGCAGGTGATTTGATGGCACACAATTTTAGAATCCTACAGGCAAAGAAATCAGTTATGACTTATGCTTACACACTGAGGCAAATAAAAGTGGGCACCTAGGGAAAGTTTCATGTGTGGAAATTATGTTATCTGTTTGAAAGTCACAGACATTAGGACTGTGCCCTTGACCTCAGCACTGGTGAGGCTGCACCCTAGGTACTGTTTTGTTTTGGGCCCCTCACTAAAAGAAAGACATTGAGGTGTTGGAGAGAGTCCAGAGAAGGGCAAATGAAGTGGTGAAGGGTCTGGAGAACAAGTCTTATGAGGAAGAGCTAAAGTAACTGCTATCTGTGGTTCTGTGACTACTTTTAATAAATATTTATATATATATATGTAAAATTCCAGGCCAAGCTCTGAGTGTGACCTGAAATAAAGCAAAGCCACTATTCATTTTTGCAGAGAAGAATGTTTCCTTACCTGGCAGGTGCATTTGGTGCAGCTATCTACAATCCAGCTTTCATTATCTGCAAAGACACGGCCATCCTGCCAGCAAACTGACTGGTTCTTCAGAGTTTTGTTAGGCCCAATCAATTCCCACATGATTTGGTTCTCTTCAGACTAGAAGATGAAGGAAAGAAAAGAAATTATGTTCTCTGGAAACAATTTTAAATAAGACAAAACTGAGACAACTATTGGATTTCAGTCTTCCATTAAAAGACAGAAAAAGTGTATTTTCTTATATATTTCTGTCCATCAAGTAGAAGATCCCAGGTACTGCAATACAGCATAGGAATTCTTCAGCTATTATTACAAACACAGTCACACAATGCTGTTCTTGGCAGTTCTGCTTTTCTCTAATTCACCTCACCTTAAGAAGGGAAGATTAGCACCAAGACAGGGCATAGTAATTAACTACCTTCAGAAAGGATTAATTTATTCAGAACAAGATGAAGGGCAGACATTCAGTAACATGCCAGCATCTTCCTGCCACTTAAAGTCACATATATTCACAATTCAGGTACCCTGTGTAGCCACTTGCTATTCATAAACTGTGTGAGTAAACACTTCAGCAGCACAAAGGTGAGGGGGAGGTTTGTTACTTATCAACTCCCAAACCTGCAGTACCTTTAAGAGGGTTGATTTCATCTGTGGATGAGTGCATGTGTGTGTTCTTTTAAACCCAACTTGTGAAAACCAAACCTTCATGAAGGTGTCACACTCAAGACCTCCCAAACACTGAAAATTTTCACTCTGAAAACGTAGCTCATCCCTAAGACACGTAGCTGTCCCAACAGGCATGCACATAGAGAAACTTCTATTAATCACCTGTGGTATAAGGAAAAATCAAGGAGAGAGTACTGCTCATCAGCTGTCCTCCAGTTCTTCAGACTTCACAGGTACTTACCACTTTTTGGAGGTTGTCAGCCAAGTTGTTGACCACGATGCGCAGGCCGGTGAGCTCGGTGAACATGGTTCCCAGCTCCTCACAGGAACGGTCACAGAACTCAACCTTCTTCTCTGGCTTCTCACCCACATACTCAGTGGTGACAGCAGGGCTCAAGTGAAGGATTTCAGTGCTCTCGTTGATGGTGTTCACTTCAGCTGGTAGCAAGGTAGGAAAAAGAAAAAAAAAATAAAAAAAAAAAAAAAAAAGCTGCATATACGAAATTCTTCCGCAGATTACAGATTCCTGCTGAAATTACAGACTAGCACCCACAGGGAGGGTTTTAAACACAACACTTTTGGCAGAGCTTCCTGCTAGATTATACCCATGAATCCAAGAGAGGGGTTAGATGTCTGCTGGTTCCAATTACAGGCTTTCCCTTTTCAAAATGAAGAGCCAAGCTGTGTCTCACACGGCCCTCAGTTTAAAAGGCTGTTGGCACCACAACGCATTAATTTCTGAAGAAGGCTTAACAAAAGGACACAGGATCAAAAAAAAGCAAACCCGTTTCATCCACTCAGAGCCACAAAAAGTCTCAGATTTTTTCATGACCTATCACATTTTCCTGATGCAGAGAAAAAGGCAGGAGAAAGAGCTTCCTTGCAGAAAGTCATCGTCCTGGTTCTGCCCATAAATTCCAGGGTTACTTGGCTGGAATTCAGACCATTATGCAATTTCTCCCAGACTCTGTGTTGCACTGCCTGGTGTTAAAACTCAGAGGAGCTGTTCTAGTGATAGTTGAATGCTGAAGTGAAATGGAGGTCAAGCTAAGATCAGGCTGAGTGTTTGATTTGTCACTCCAAACACCCCTCCATCAGGCAGATGGTAATTAAAATAGAACTTTGTCTGCATCAGACAGGGAGAGCTGTCCATGTCCTTCTATCTTCCTGCCTATAGCAAATAATTTAAATGGAATATAACAGAAAGCAGTATTTAATTAAAAAAAAGAACACAGATAATTAAGTAAAACAGCCTGCACTCTGTTACACAACCTCTACCAGGTAATATCTTACAGAACCTATAGAAGCTGTCTCTAAGGACTCCTCCATGGACTCCTCAGTAAGGAATATCCTCAGGAATCCTTGGAGTGTCCTCTGAGGACATCCAACCATGGGATAAAAAAAACAAAAACAACACAGGAATGTGAGCCAGAAAACACATCCATCAAAACACCCCAATACAACTCAGAGTTGACACATCACAGAAGGTGGCAACTCTTTAAACTCTTTAAAAACTCTTTAAAAAAAATGTTCAGGGCTTGATTTGATGCTTGGTTATCCAAGGTAAGGCCTTCTATTTAAATACAGGAGAAAAAAAATGGAAGCAGGAGGAATTCTTCAGTCATTTAGAAGGATAAAAATAAATAGAGCAAAGAATAAACCTGTAAAATGACATTGAATAATTACTCCTCAGCCATCCTTAGAGTTTGGTTTGATGTGCTTTTCAATTAGCTCTGGAATATCTGCCCCTAGCCAAGGTCTACCATAAATTGTTTGCAGTATTCCACAGTTGAAGTATTGTCCAGCTTCACTTACAGGATGGGAGAAAACTGATCCAGCACATAGGAGCTCAGAACTCTGCCATAACTCTTCATTTCAGCTGCTTTTTGATTCCCTGGAAAGAATGCAATTTTCCTACCACACTGGAAGTCTGTTTCTCAGATTCCACCATAGCACTTGTCAGGTCATTAATTTCATATTTTTCAAGCCAAGATGGAGTGTGTCTTGACCGGAACATTCTGAGGACATTAATAAAGCTGCAATCTCAGCAGGAAACATAAACCAAAACTATGTTAGAAGAACTAAATCCACACTTCCTACTAATACTTGGCAGCAACTGAAAGAAGATGCCTGGGGATCACTGAGAAATCAGTTCTCTGCTGCTTGCTTCCAGCTAATTTCCTAAGGACCACATGATCATCTTTAAAATAAGAAACCAGAAGAGCAGAATGAGCACCCTTCCCACATGCAAATGTCATTCTGTTGATCCAGCTGAAGGGTTTTTATTCATGTGCCTATTTAGTTATGCTTTTGTCTCCTCTCCTGCTGAGCACCATGTCTAAGTCCTCCCTAAAATATCCACAGATACTTTCCTACCCTCAATCCAACAGCAATCCCAAACTCCCATTTCCCCAGACCTCACATTCTACTCTTAGGTTAAAGATACAACCAGGCAACAAACACAGTCCTGTCTCTGAAAAAGCAGCAGGTTTTTTTGTGTCCTCAGAGCTGAGGGCACTTCAGTGGTAACATCTCTCATGGGACACACACGTGTAAATGTGGCATCTTAGTGGCTGCACCACAGCTCACTGTGTGGGCCACCAAATTGGGAAAAATACTTCTGTACCTTGTGGTCAGTAACAGATCACTCATGGCTTTTCAGTCAGGGTAAATGAAGCTGGATGGACAGTGCTAGACAAATCAGCCATGAATTAACAAGCCCCTCAAGTCACATTGGTGGCCCCAAGCCACACTGTGCTTTCTTCTGGTGTTGCACAAGCAATTTCCATCTTCTGGTGTCCTCTTGGGGTTGCAAAGTAAAAGTGAAAATATTCTGAATTGAACTACATGCTAACACTTCCCAAGAAGGATTAAAAAAACCCAAATAATCTATAATTTATTGTACTTGGAAATGAACAAATACATTTTAAAAAAAAAAGAAAGCATCTGTTGGGTATTAGCTGCAATAGCTGAGGGGTGTAAGAAGTGTAAGGTACACATCAGCATGCAGAACAACTATCCCTTTAGGCTCCCAGTCCTTTCCTCTTCAGAGTAGAAGCCAATAACCTCCCATTTTTACTTGATTTCTGAACATTTGGACAAACTATTGCCCTTTGTGGTGATCAACTAATGATAATGTAAGCCACTTGAAGACACTCTCTCATTGGTTTTTTGCTGGTTCAATCTACATCTACACCCATGTGCACCTGGGGACCTCATCCTCTTGAATGAGACTTCTGCCCCTGATTGCTGAATGTGCCCTCAAGGTTCTGCTTTGATCCCTGGGAATTCTGTTTCCACTGTTACTGAAGTAGGAAAGCTAAACTTCCTGAAACCACAATTCTCTTTTTAGTCAGATTACAACTAGACCTAAATACACTTTCTACTTTCCCCACAGCAGTTCTGCTCCTCAAGCCTTTCTTTCCACTAACAAAGCTAAAAACCAGTAATAAATAGTTCTGAGTAGTTTCTGAGTACAAAAAACAGCTTGGCTGGGGTGGGTGACAACCAACAGAAGAGGGCACATCCTCTTGGCTGGACCATTTAAGGTACAGTGTGACTCATTTCTAACAGATCACCCATCACACTTGTGAATGAGGTCCTGAAGCAGGTCACACCTCTGGAACACATGAAATAACCAACCAATAGACTTTATCAAGATTTAGAAACAGACTAGCAAGCTGAATTAATTTTTTTTGTGCATATACAGATATGTACACCACTATATAGAAGCACACATGCATCTGCATACACACCTTTATACATCTTAGAACTTTTTTGTTACAAAAAATCAACAGTCTGGACCCTTCTGGAAAACTGAAGGCCTGCTAGGGGTTAATTTAGGGGTTCTGCATAATCCAGGAAAAAAGTCTGCTCAACTGACTCGCTCTGTGACATATGTCCTGGTGAAGTGACAGAAATAATGGCATTTCAGATGGCAGGCATCTCAAATAAAACACCAAAGCCCTGACTGCCTTGTGTACCTACCACAGTTCCTCTGGTGGAATCAGCCCTCTCTGATTCTTGACTGAGCTCCTGCCAGTCACAAACACTGGAAAGCAAATGAGCCAGCACCTCCCAGGAACTGAAGCACAAAACCTCAGTCCATACTTGACAAATTTTCACTCTTTCATGATGAATCCAACACACTCCCACACACAGAGGGCTGCCCTCCCAATGAGGTCAGCAGCAACTGGGCTGATGAGAGCACATGGGAGCATTTCACATCCATGCCTGCCATACCTCTTATTTTTATTATTCCTTTTCCTTACATTGTTTTTATTAACTTTGGGATTCAGACCCAAAGCCTCTTTGCTGAGGGCTTCAGTGTCTTTAAGACTTGCAGACTTGCTCATGGGCCCATTGAGAGTCACAGCAGCAGAATTCACAAGCAACTTCCCAGTCTTGTGCTCAAGGAATTAATGATCTTTCCTCTCATGGAAGAATGCAGATATTTTCACACATGTGCACTTATCCTTTTATTTCTAAAGGTTTCTTGCTTGACAGTTTTTCTCCCAACTTGAAAACAGAAGCTCAGATTTATAAATCCAAGATAAAAGAACTAAATTGTAGTCTAGAGAACAGAAACAGTACCTCAATATACCCAAGTATGTTCATTATTACCACCAAAAAGTAACTGGAAATTATTTTTTTTTTAAATAATATTCCTCTACCATTTTAGAGGTATTTACTGCATGGTTTTAGGATGATATGACACCACTGAAGTTTCTCATTTCCAGAGTCAACTAAACATTATTAATAAAGGTAAAAAAGCCTTACTTGAATGGCTCCTCTGGCATCCTTTTTTACGCAGAACATCTTCTATTGAAGTCTCAAAGATTAACTGAATATTTTGCAAAAGACCCTGTAATAATAATTTAAAATAATATTAAAAACTAGTTAAATCCATTTAGGATTAACCTGCTCTGTCTCAAACCCATGCTATTGACTGGATTCAGCCTTAAGTAAATATAAAACAAACAATTTACAAGGCATTTAAACTGTAGAACAAAGAAAAAAACCCATAGAAGCAACAAAATCAGGTAAATTCTGAAATAGGTCATAATGAAATATTTACTAATTGGCAATAAGCTCATGTCTCCATTTCCATAGAAAGGATTTGAGATGGTAGTTCTATGAGACATATGACATGAGGGCAAAGCCAGCTTTTGAAGTCCCTGCCCCATCACACTTCAGTCCTTGGCCAGTCATTCCCTTGCATCATATTTCACCAGATCCTCAGTTGTGCTGCCACTACCCTGAGACAACACTAGAAACCCAGACCAGTATGCTTCCTTAAAAAAAAAAGAAAAGAAAAGAAAAAAATAACTTTAAAAGCAAATTATTTCAGTGATTCACTTAACAGTACTGCTCCAAAAACCAGTTCTATGAGCAGAACTGATGGGCTCTGAAGAGAGGTGAGAATGGAGAAGCTATGGACAAGATCTTCTGGCTTTCCTGCCAAAAGTGGTCACCCTGTGAAACCACAACTCCACCATGTCATGCTCTGGCTGACAACTAGATGGCACAACAGGATGAGAAAGGAAAGGGCTTTTCAAATTTTTGAAGCCCGGAGTTCAAGTTTGATTTCAGGTGTGAGTGAAAAGAAGGCACCTGAGCCAGATCACAGCCCTGTATGAGGCTGGAAGAAATGCCTATTTCATAGAAAGGTCAGAAAGTGTTTAATTGCTTAGTTTTAACACAAAAGAGAAACAACAAGGGTTTTACACAAAAAGAAAAAAAAAAATTATAGAATTAATCATAACATTTTGTTCTATTATTTTTTCTTTTTCTTAATTGAAAAGAAAGTTTATTCAGACCAGCAAATCAAGATGCTGTTAGGAGATGGGCCAACACCACATGCTTCAGCTCCATTAAAAATTCTCTTTCCTCCATCTTTCTTTATTTAAAAAAAAAAAAAAAAAAAAAAGTTGACAGGTTCCTATGACTTGAACAGACAAATTTCAACAGAACAATAAGTCTTCAAGGAATTCCAAAGAATTCTACAATTCTCCACAAAAATGCAGCATGTTCAGAAGCCTAAAATCTGGAAAAGAAAGTGGCTGGTTGCACAAGAAACAAATCAAATGGTCTTGTGCACGTAGGCTGGCCTTAGACCATGCCTTCCCAGTCTTATTTTTTTTTCAGGAAGCCTCAAATTCAACCAACACATCCAAGCAACGAGTAAAACATACCCTGGAGAAATTCTATTTGGGAACACCTCTCACCTCACCAAATCCAAGAGGTGTTGGGGCAACAAAACTACACCTACTGCATGTTCTCAGACTTGTTGCAGCTACTACAACCTTACCTCACCAGTGACCCATGCTCCTGCAGGTTACTTACCCTGAAATGATTCTCCCGAATGGACCCTTTGGCCACATACATTCTGCTGTTCTCAGATTTCAGCTGCTCATAGAAAGGCTCCTCCAGGATAAAGCTGTCAATAAGGTCACAGCCAACAAAGAGGTTGTAGTTTTCCCCTGTTATTTGCACGGTGAGGTTCTTCCACTGAGAGTCAGCAAGGTCCACATCTTCCAAGGAAATCACATTCTGGAAGCCATCCACCCAATAGATAAGGTCCAGGGTGTTGGCTCGCCCATTGGAAATGATCTCAAACTGCCTCTCACTGATGCCAGGCCCCTCTAAAGCAAGGAGAGTGCCTCTAGATTGCCTGTCCTGCCTCAGGGTGGCCGAAAGGATAAAGCCCTCATTTTGCCGGATGAGTTTGACAATCTTTTTTAATTTCTCTGCTTTGCAGGGAGGGATGTGGTCAAAGCGAATGAAGCGATACGCTGGGACAGAGGGGTCAGGGCCCCGAAACACCTTGGCTCCAATTGTCTTTCTGTTTATGTTACTGATCTGAAGTAAATCAAAAGTAGTCTCCTCTTCCTTCTCACCATCTGAAAAAAAATGAACAGTGCGTGACCAGGTGCCTACAAAAAAGAAAAAAATGCCAGGAGAAACACAGCTCTGGAGGCTGGGCTGAGGAAGCACAGTCACCTGGCAGAGCAAAGCCACTACTTCCCTACTGCCACAAACATGCAAGTGAATGGTATTTTCCACCTAGAATTTTCATTTGCAACTCTCACCCTCTCTACCCCACAGGTCTAAACATGCTTGGTTATACACTGAACATATGGCAGCATAATTGACAGCACTATGCAACACACACTTCTATACCTCTGCACGCTTTACGCTCACAGATGCACGTAAAAAATCCAACATTTTGTGTGTATGAAGGGATAAGGGAGTGGGGCCAATTTCTCTATTTTGACTGCCAGCTAATAAAAATCAAATTATGAGAAGCCACGTGGCCAGATGACAACAGGAAGCAGGAGATTTGCTTTCTGAAGATTCAGGCCAAGAAGTCAAATGCAAATGACGGGCACGGGCATTGTGCCAGTTCACATCCTCCACCCAACCTACTCAGTCTGTAGAGGTCTACTCTGCCTCTAGCTCAGCAATTCTGTTTGTGTTACTTTCAACACACAGTTCCATAACGTTTCTGAAGAAAACAGTTTTTGATAAATTAGGGAATTTTCACTAAACAGCAGTAAGATGTTATCTACCAAAAAAAACCCACCAGCAACCCAGCAACTACTATTCCAAGTACTTCTTTAAAAATAAAAAAATCCTATATGATGACTTTGCCCACTGTAGCTCAGGTGAAGCAATGTTTTACACCAACTTTTAGCTTTGGAAGTTACTCTATATCTAGTGAAAAAGTCTCAGAACTTACCCTGAGCATCTGAGGAAACCCACAGGGTTATCAACACAGCAAGCCACAACAGCCCACTCCTCTGCAGCATAACTCCTATGAATAAGTGAAGAAGTAGTAAGTAATAGAGAAATAGTATTTATCAGCTAGAAGTATTTTCACTTGCTTCATGAAATGCTCAACACAACTATGCATATAAAAATCATAATTTATATCTTGTCTAATTCTTGCAATGCCTGTTCTAGGGTTATTCTTGAAGTAAAACACAGCATCAAGTGAAGGGAGTGGTAATAAATAAAGCTCCTTTTTATGCAACTGTCCCTAATAATAAAAAGGTAAGACACACAGAAAATGCATGCTGTTGTTTTCTCTCAATTTTCAAGAGCTGGCATAGGGACCACACAACACAATGGAGCAGCTGAAATTCCTTGCAGGGGTGATAAGATCTCAGTAGATGCTGGATCTGAGTACTAGGGGTACTTCTCATAGCTTTGTCAGTAGCATCACACTATTTTTTAATTTATTTTTTTTTTTAGACACATATTATGTATCATTTACCCATTCCTCCAACCCAAGAGCTAACCCCACAGCTGGATAAAATGACTTTTACCGTGATGCTGTTCTTGCCCTGAAGGGACCAGACTGCCCGACTCCGGGCTGCCCAGACCCTCCTTTCCCTCACACAACCCTACGGCTCCAACACATTTTCGGAAAAAACTCCGGCGTGCCACCTTTTACTGTCGATTTTTTTTTTTTTTTTTTTTTCCGAGGTGGGGTGGTTCCTTCCTCTCTGCCACCCCGAGGCAACACCATTGGCAAACTTCTCTCCCCTCTCAACCCCCCGCATTCCCGGGGGCAGATCCCTTCATCTTTCACCCCCGGCATCGGGATGGGGAGGGAGGAGATGGCAGTACCGGACACCCCCACGACCGGAGCAGTCCCCTCCGTCCCCCCCTTTCCCCAGAGGGGGCTTTGCGGTGGGGAACGGCGCCTTCCCCCTCACCTGGCATGGGGGGAGCCGCCGGCGCGCTGAGGCGNGGGAAGGGCGGGCTCAGGGGAGGAGCGGGCGGACGGAGCCTCCCTCGAGCGAGCGGAGGGCTGGAAGAGGTGGCTGAGGGCGTTCGGCTGCCCTGAGCTCTGGGAGGGGGAGAGAGCGGCCGCCCCTGAGGCGGAGCCCTCGTCAGGCGGCGCCGGGCCCGGGAGAGGGTGATCCGTGAGGGGCCGGGACCCTTCCAGACCGAGACCGCTCCATCCCAGGGCCCCCTTCAACCCGGGACCCCCTTCAGCCCGGGACCCGCCGCCGGGGTGTGAGGCACCGTGTCCCTCCGGCCTGGCCCTGTCTTGTCCCGATCGGGGCTTCTTGAAACTTCTCCAGGCTGAGAGCTCGTTTGGAGGAGGGAATCCTCTCAAGTTGATCGTTTTTATCTCAAACGAGCTCTGCCCCAGCCACTTTTTCCCTCTCTTCGTTTGTAAAGTGGTTACTGTAACAGCTTCTGAAGTGATCCCCATCTTTCCTCTCTCCTCTTTTTCCTCTTTTTTTCCTCCTCCATGGGGTGCAGCACCCTTTGGGCTGGGTGAAGGCACAGGGGAGTTCTCCAGGTGTGCTGCTGATGGAGGGAGCCTTGCCTTGGGCTAGTGAAAACAGCACACACAAGAAATCTCCCTGCCAGTCCCCTTGGGAGGACTGGAAAAAAAACCTCTCCAGAACCAAGGGCAATTCTCACAGCACTTGAAGTACTGGGTTGCCCTGCTGAGGAGAAGTCCTTGTGGCTGAAGGCAGCATACTCCATGTGGAGCAGGAGAATGGAACCCTCCAGTGGGTCCACAGAACCTGCCCTTGGCGTGCATAAATGTTCCAGATGTTAAAAGAGAAAAAAAACAGGCTGGAGCCTGAAGTGGGGTTGCAGTCTCTGTGGAAGGCATGGATTTGGCTGAGGTGCCTGCAGAACCCAAGAAATGGAGCCCTGTCAAGTGTCCAGGTGGACGAAGGCCACAAATGTTTAAAATGAAAACAAAACAAAACAAAAAAAACACCTCAAAAAAAGCATAGGGAATCTTCAAAGTTCCTCATCACAATTTCAAACTTCAGTAGAAAAAGGTGTTGATGTTTCAGAACTCAGAAGGCTTCGAAAGGCTCCATCTGTCAGTAGAGCAGAAAGCGCCAACGCAAGCACTGCTGCCTTTCCTTTGGCCATGGAAGCTCCTTCCAACTTGGCTGGCCTTGGACTTGCAGGGGACTGGGAGCCAAGGAGCCTTCCCCTTTCTCACAGGGTCCAAGGATCTGAGCCAAGCTAGCAGGGAGACAGCTTTTTTTGTCTTCCGAAGACATTTGGTTTTCAGTTTTGCAAAACCTCAAGAATTTTTAAAAAAGAGCTAATGAAGTTCACAAAACCTCAAATTCTACTGAGTTTACTCATTCCCCCTCGCTATATTAAGGCTGAGCCTTTATATATGTGGCATGCATGGTGTGTTTTCCACAAGATCCTGAACAGCACTGGTGCAGTTCTCAAGAAGCTGCTCTGAGTTTACAGTTGGAGAAGAGTGGGCAGAAAAGTGTTAAAGAGGGCTGGAAGGTGTCTTTCAGATAGTTCATTGGTAGATTCAGATACAAACACTTTTTACAGTGGAAATTTTTAAACCAATAAAAGGGTAGTGCAAAATAAAAAGAGAAGTTTTGTTATCATTTTATTATCATTGCTTTTAACCAGCTACCTCATAACAGAACTCTCCATGGCTCTTGGAGTTTCAGGAATGAAGGGCTGACAGCATATTGATTTGTGTATATAGGATGATGCTGTTTGAGAGGAGATTTGGTTCTTCTCACAGCTGTGAAAGAATGACCACCTTGGAAGGGGTGAACCTCCTCTTATTCCTCTGTCCTGCTGGTTGGTGCTATTCCTACCCAGATGCAGGACTCTACACTTGTCCTTCAATAAGGATTATGATGATTTTAAGCACGGGAATGGATGACACAAGGGACATCTAACATGAGGGAGAAGGGTTTTTCTGACAAAGCTTTATGTATGCTTTCATTTAAATTCTGCCTGTGTAGTCAAAACCCCCCCCAAACTGGGCATCACAGTCAGGTATTTAGTTTTCCATTCTTTGATTCAGAGGGATAAGTGTTTCATTTCCAACTTTCCTTTAAGTAATTTCCAGGTATAAAGTGCTACCACATTCTCTCAGAACAAATGGCCACGGGCTGTACAAATCCCAGCTGGTGGACTTCACAATGATCTTGTAGAGGAAGGAAACCTTGCTACCACCCATTTACAAACCTCATCTTTACTCAGCAAAGTGCTTTCCACATAAAGGCTTGTTCAGGGGCCTTGGCAGGAGAACTTGGGAGTTTCAAGTGAAGCATATGGTTAAGTGTTTTGCTAAACTGGTCCCTGCATGATTTAACTGGTGTCACACAATAACTTAGGGAAAGAGCCAGAAAGTGGAGCTTCTAACTCAGGGTTGGAAATTTTAGTCTGGAAAGTGGTCTTTTCCCTGTCTTTACAGTACATGTGGCAAAAGAGACACCTGTCTACAAACAGTTAAATGTGTCCTTCACTGTTTTACAGATCTTTTGTATTCTTTCTCCACACGTGAGCTGCTGAACATGTTAGGGCTGCCAAATATTTTCAGCCTCCAAAAAGGAACATTCCTCTACCAAATGTGATGCAAATGAACATTGAAAATACTCAGTAAATCCCACGTTGTTGCTCTGGGTTCCAAAAACCCCGTTTGCTAGATTCAGAAGAGATTTCTTTACCCCAAGACCTGCTTTTATTACAACTTTGTGGGGCAGGTTCATAATTCTTTCACAAAGGTTCTGCTATTTTCACACTTCAGGGAAAAAAAACCACCTCACTACACTCCTGATTTTTAAGCAGCTAAGAGTATCCTTGTGATCCAGTCTGTAATATAATTCTACTTGATTTGCATTACTGTGCTTTCTGTGCATCAAATGGAATTTGGTCTGTTGTATTTCCAGATCTTCAAAGACACCCCAAAATTTCCAAGCTTTTAGATGGTTTGTCTCCAGTCCTCAGAATGGTCTCACCAGGTACAGTGTGTCCCTGAAACAGGGTTCACAGGGTGTGAAGAGATCAAGAGAGACAACTGGGAAGAGAAACCCTAAAAAACAACGACCAAAACCCAAACTCAGAAGTATTGAAATTGATTGCAAAAAAAAAAAAAAAATTGGAAAGGCCACAGAGAAGAGCCCAGGGGTTTGATATCTCTCCATACATTCAGAACTCCCACAGATGGAGTCATGGGTCCCAGAGGATGAAGAGATGAAAGCAAGCAATTCATGAAACTACTACAGCTGGCTGTGGGTCTCTGACTGGGAGAAAGAGCATCATTCAGCTGTAGCCTGATAATGATTAGAATGATTAAAGCTGAACAAATAATTCCCCCTCCCCATTTTTTTTTTTTTTACTACTCTAAATATGTGTCTTGCCTCTTTTTCCCTTCATGAGAACATCCACACACAGACCACAGCTTCCCCTAGCACATTAGTTCCTTGGATGTGCTTGTATAGCTGTTACTTGAGTTGCTGGTGAATATTTAAAATCCAAATCATCTTGCTAAGCTGTGAATGGTCAGAAGAGTCAGACAGCAATATTTCAGCTCCCCACACAGCACACCATCACTTACACTTGGATGTACCTATTAAAAGTGCTTATAAGCATCCATTTTGCTCTGAAATGGCTCAGGAAGCTGTCATCCACATCGAATTAAATCATTTCAAACAACCCCTCTGGAATAATTCAGAGAAAATCTGCTTTGCTGTGCTGTTCCTTGTCCCACTGTGACTGTCTCTGGTACTCTGGAAAAGTGAACAAGGAGAAATTTGCCCTGGTTACTGTAGTCTGCTCAGTTTGATGCACTCATAAACCACAATGCTGGGGAAGGTAGAGGGGTGGGAAAAATATCCCTTAGAGCATGCCCCCGAAACACAGCAATGTAACTCCACACACGTTTGCTGCAGACTTGCAAGCTATTGGCTTTTTGTTTTATTTATTTGCAAGGAGTTTTGGGGGAGAATAGCTTCACCCTATTTGAGAACCAGCTGGTTTCCCAAAAGACTGTAAGAAAACTGCAGTTTGTTCCCCTTCCTGCAAAACATCCTCTTCCTATTTCTATCCATGTTCTCTGGCACTAAAAATTACAAGTTGATCAAGAGTGGTATCATTCAAAATATATATGTTTACTGACAGAATTTTTCTGGCTTTTTTACTTCCAGCCATTAACTGTTTCTCCCTAGGGCTATTTTTCCCTAACATTGTTTCACTTTCCTTCCCATGAATGCTCACAAGGGCTGGAAATGGGGGCATAGGAATGGGCTGATAGTCATCAGATGAAGAGCAGAGTTGGTATTTATTATTCTTTTGCATGTATTTAGTTACTTATTTTATGTTCCAAGGGTATTCACTTCTAGGAAACCAGACAAGAACAAGCTGGTTCTAATTTCAGAAGAGCCCTGCTGACCAGAAACATCTCAGTTTTATCTCAGATAACCACACAGGGCATCTGAAATTTGCATGGTAATTTGCATGGGTCACAACATGAAGGAAGAGAAAAATTCAGTGGATAGCTGTGGCATTATTGCAGTTGGGTGAATGTTCTGGCAGAGGTGGGGTTTTTTGGTTAATCATAATCATCAGGCACCCCTTGTTCAACAGCAGCAAAGTGCCCTTCATCCTTTCATTTGTCTTTTCATTTGGATTGAAAACGTTTTCCTCAAAAATAAAAAAGCTCTTCACTGAATTTGGGGTTGTGTTTACTGTTATTCTTCATTCTTCTCCTCCCAAATCCTTAATGAAGGTGATAATTAGTAGTCAATTGCAAAAAAATTTTAAAAATAAAAAAAAAGCAAACCCCCAAAACAAAACCCAAAAAACAAACAAAAAAGAAAAACAAAACTAACAAAAAAAAGCCCCAAAACCAACCAAAAACCAACCAAACAATAAACAAAAAGAAACCCAGAAAGTCTGGATTCATGTCGGGGGTACATTAGTGGTCGAATTCCTTGGATATTTATCAAACTCCATCAAGAAATCAGCTAGAAACCAGCTCAGTAACAGCCTTCAAACAATGGCATGTCCAAGGCAGGTTGCTCAAGCCTGGGTGGCTCAGCATTCAAAAGTCCAGTTCTTGGAACACTTTTTTTTTAAAAAAAAAAACAAAAAACCCAACACCCTCCCCCCCCAAAAAAAAACCCCAAAAAAACACCTAAAGAAAAACCCAAACATAAAAAAAAAACAAACCAAAAAAAACCCCAAACGATGTAAACAGTATGTGAAGTGGAATTTCGTGTCTCTCTGTTGTTCTGTGTGATTTCAGAGACTGCTCTGAGGTGATCAGCTCACTGAGAGCTTTAGCATGGAGCAGAGAACCAGTAAAAGTTGATTTAAAAGGGGCTGGAGCTCAGGGAAGCTGGGTGGACATCTGGCTCATCAGCTCAGTGCTGTAGCCATAGGTATACGAGTTGCTCACTGCCCATTGCTGCTCCTTTAATTAAAAGAGTGTCTGTCTTCTTTCTTCCAAATTCTGTGCCTGGTGGGGCACAGTCTGACCTTATCATAGAAATCTGCAGTGATTAGTTCTGTCAGGAAAAATCAGTAGCTTCCAACTGCCTCAGACATACGGCCTCCAAAATTCAGACCTATGGAAGAAGGGCCGTGGTGCTGCCAGAAAAAAAAAAAATAATAAAAAAATCTCAGATTATTGTTGGAAAAAAGACAAAGAAAGCTCTTTTCTGAGGTTCGGCCTGGTTAGAATGCTGATTTTCTTAGACATTGAGTCCCAGATATAATTAAAATGTCACAGAAGCCTGTGTAGGATTAAACACCCAGCCAAAAGGAAATGTGTTGAAGAGCTTTCACAAGGCAAAGCCAGCCTGAGACCTTCTTTGATCTTTACTGGATTGCATTATAGACAACCTATTGCACAACTGCGTGTAGCCATCTGCCTTCCTGATAGAAAGCAGATCTGGTTACTCCTGTGTGTTGTACAAGTGCTCAGCAGGTCGTGGGCACAGGACCATGGAAAGGGCTCATCTTATGGACATTCCCTGTTTAGGTCCATTCTGCAACTTCATGGCAACTCACAATCATGCCAACAGGAATCTCCTTCCAGGTAAAGGATTATGCTAAGGGGATCAAAATGACGAGTAGGAAGGAGAGATTTTGAAAAATTCCAGTTGTGATGGATCAGGAGCTGCCCTAACACTAAAAATATCTCATTTTCTCACTTAACACAGAAGCTGGTTATACAAGTCTTAGCGAGTCTTAGGCTGACTCTGTGGTCAACACAGAGACCCAGAGGATGATTCCACCCCTCCTAAGTGCAAGTCCAAATTAAAAAGCTCCAGAGATGCCCACCACATACCCAAATATACAAAAGATGCAGGTTACACTGACAGTAAATGACTGAGATATCAGAGATCACATGTTCTGATAAGCCTGAACAGATTTTTTTTTTCCTTAAGTCTTACTATCTGTTTATCTACCTATCCTTTTGAAGGGCCTTTTGGTCTTTCCTGCTTCAAGTCTCTGGGAGTTCATAATTTGGTCTTTGACAAGTAGTTACCTGGCCTGACAATTCAATGTGTAGGCAAAAAAAAAAAAAAAAAAAAAAAGTGAAGATGAAGAAGAATAAGCACTAAAAATCCCAGAGTGAGTAAATGAGGGCATTGAGCCCATCACACAGGAACAAGGGAAGGTAAATTGTGCTAAAGTCATGTGTAGATCTGGATGTTCAAGTCAATGCTGGACTCATAACAGATTCTGAAGGAGAAGGAACAAATTATTCCAGGCCTTGTACCACACCTCATTATTTAGGGGTTCACAAAGTGATGTAAAGACCTGTTGAAAACACCCAGAAATGTCAGAAATGTCTTCAGGTCAAACCACATTTCCCCACAGACAGTACAGCCTCCTGCCAGGTATTGCAGGGACCATGGGAAACTGGCTGATCAGTGACTCAAGGATTTGGACAAGGGTGGTCCTACAGGTTTTACACAAGGATGTCCTACAGGTTTCCCACAAGGATGTCCTACAAGTTTCACACTTTTATCTTGGGAGCCATGGGGTGTTTCAAAGTTCTGTTCTGTCCTGAGAGTGTTAAAACTCTCTCTTAAGTATTTGCTACCACACCAACTTCTCTCCTGGAAATCATTTATTCTTCTCTTGCTACTCCATGGTTTTCCCCTTATCTGTCCCCTGTATTTGACATCAATCTCAAGTTGTCCTTCCTGCCTTCATCTCTCCAGTCTGGTCCTCAGATCTCCTGACCAACATTACCTTCCCACACATCCTGACTCTCCTGATCTGCTCCTCAAAGTAACCCCCCAGCTGCATTCTTGACATTTCCAGGTCATCCTCTCCTTCCTCTTTTAATTGAATTTTGAAATTTGATTCCAAGGATGAGGACACAAAGCTTCCTCGAAACGACCTTTACATATGAGTTGAGGATATCAGATGGAAGATAGGTTCATTTCAATCTCAGAAACATTCCCAACTGTTTTTTTTTTTCTCCAGCTTTCTAAAAAAGGAGCTCTGAGACAGCCTCAAACCCAGAAAACTTTAGTTTAAAGTATTAGTGTGGGAAAAACTTCAGAGTTAATAAAGAGAGAATCAGATAGCCCTGATGTAAAGACATTGTTATCTTCACTGCCTGTAACATTCCTCTCATGGATATAGCAGTTGTTACTGGAAACCTTGGGATAATTCACAAGTATCAGATTAACTACACTACCAAATATTAAGCAAACAGAAGAGATTTATGTCAGGAGGAAATAGAAGTTGACCCTCACCGTGCAGGAATGTTCTTAGGAAGGGAGGATCAAGGAATTTTTCCTAGTCAGACCACGATCTGTTGAGTGATGGCTCTAATAAGAAATTTCTCTCTAAATCTCTGACGAGTCCAAAGGGTTGATGTAAAGTATGGTTGAACAAAGAAAAAAAAATCCTTTAATTCTGTACCGATTAAAAAAAAAATAATAATTATTTGGACGTAGCTTTGTGGGCAGACACAAACCAAATGACATCAGTACAGTTTTCTGAAGCTTAAAGCATGAAAGAAAACCTCAGTTAATCTGCACTTCATCTTTCAAGCAAACAACATGAAAATGTGATGCTCATTGTATAAAACTCTGGAAATAAACCAGAGTCTTGTGGGAAAACTTCCATCTTCCAGAGGAGTGGCATGCGTGACAAAAAAAAAAATAAAAATACTTCTTCCAAAGTATTTTTCAGGAAAATTTTGCACGTCTGACATATTTACTGTCAGCTCTATGTATCCAATTTCTGTAATGATGCTTTTATTCTACTGGGGGGATGCCTGATGCTTTTTGCACCACAAACAAGATTTCTTGGATTTTTTGTTAGTTCTTTCACCCACGAAACTTGAGGAACCTCAAACAAGAAGTGTTAAATTCTGTCCTTGAGACAGGCATGAAGAGAACTCCTCAACCTAAAGATATGGCCATAAGTAACTCCTCGTTGCAGCTGCCTGGGGAAGGGAGTGGGAAGAGGTCACCAAACTATACATCCAACTGGGAAGGCTTGCCAGGAAAACAGGCATTTCTGGACATGGCAGCATGCAGTGTCTCAGCATTTGAGTATGTGGAACAAATTTGGATGTCCACACTCAGTTCTTAATCATTCTTTACCGAAAAATGTCACAAGATTAAACAGGACCAGTGCCAGAATAAAAATTGAGTTATAGTTGGGATTGAGGGTGGCTGACTGTTTCAAAGATGACTATTCCAAGTATTCCAGAACTCTCATATAACCCTGACAGCTTGGAAAATCATCTCCTGAGGCTGCAAGGCAGGGTTAGGATCCCAGGTTCAAGGTTATTCAAGCAATCTATTCCCAAATACTCCCCTCCCATATCCCTGGAGCAGCACACAACACACTTCATCCTTCCTTCTAGAGCTAAGGCTCCCACCTTGCTTCAGCTTTGCTCAAAGTGAACCAAGACCTTTTAGGCAAACAGGTAGTGGGAAGAGGTTCACATAGAAAAACCTCTCAAGGTTTGAGTGAGAAGCTCAAATCCAGCCAGCAAAATGAGCCAAAAAAAGCATCAGGTGGATGGCGAGGGTGAGTTTTTCTGGAGGAGCAAAGGAGCTCCACACATGCACTCACTCAGGGCTTGGGAGGCTCAAAGAGATGTGCTGCTCCCAGGAATGGGAAGCTAAATGTCATTATTTGGAGCCTTTGGAGAAGCTGTGCTATTCCTGCCTCAAATGGGATTCCTCTGGGATTGTTTCACGTGGGCACAGACAACTGCCTGGAAAGTGTCTGTATCAGTGTTGTGGGGCACCCAGCCTGGGTGCTGACTCAAATGTGTTCTGCCCACTTTCTGGCCTGCAAGCTGGATTTGTCTGTCAAGGAAATGAGAAAAGGAGAATCCAGAAGGTCCTAAATTTGGCCTGGATCTCATCCTGGTTCTGTGCCGAGTTAGATGTGCACCCAGAGCTGAAAGCTTGCAGCACACATATACAGGATAGCTGTATCTCCAGATGTTTTGGGATGCAAAAGACTGTTTCAAGGTGCTTGAGGAATCTGTACAGAGTCCAGATTCATTTTAGGAACACTTTCCAAGGAAATGAACACTGAGGTAGTAGCTAGGATTGTACTGACATACTTCCTGACTGACAAAGCTGAGGATAAACAGAGCACAGCAAGTCCCCAGGTTGTGTAGAGAAGGGTTCTCTATAGATCCTCTAGAATGAGCTCTGCATGATGCTTCCAGATGCTTTCTTGGGTCAGAGTCAACGTGTAGGGGACAGCAAGATGAGAAGGGAGATCAGGAACAGAGGCAGAAGAGAGCCAAGAGCTTAATTTCATTTCTTTGTTTTCAGAAGGTGAAGTTTGTCTGACACTGAGTAGTAGCTGTTCTGTATTAACAACGTTCAGAGAAATTTCATGAAAATGTAGTCTAGACCATGAAAATTTGACACACTGTGTGCTCCGAGGTTTCTAGATGTCTCCTGGAGAAAGTTTGACATTCTAAGGCATTTCAGGAAAGCATTATCTTTTCTTTCTAACCAGTCACAGTCACTGAAGAAAATTCGTATTCGAACCCCTATGACTTTTTCAAGTCCATCTAATTTTAAAATGGCAAACAATGGGAAGTTAAAAGTCCTTTTTTTTAGTGTGAATATGATGTCCTCTGGGTGTTATGTAATTGGGGAAAAAAAATGGTATTGATATTTATCATAACTCTTAAGTTTATATCTTGTGGTTAGCCAACCATGAAAAATATCTCCATCAGCTATTTCCTTTCTCTGACACAGTTTGCAAAAAGCTTTCTGGAATATTTTAGACAAGAAATATGAAACTGCTTTTTAACATATTCCATTAGAACTGTTTCCCAATCCAAGAAAGTGGTGGAGAATAAGTTGAACGGGGAGTAGGCTTACCTAGGCTAATGCTGGTTGGCTTGTGTTAGATATCTTGGAAAAAAATATTGACAACTTTGCAGAGAAAAAAAAACAACCTTCACATACATATATGAAAATACACTCTGGTGTAGGACTCCAAGATGAGAAGCATTCTCCAGAGTTTGGAGTTCTCCCACCAGTGGTGCAGCCCTCTTTAGAGGCAGGGAATGCAGAGTGCAAGCAGATGTTTTTTCATTAACTGGTTGTTTGCTTTTTTTTGGATTTGGCAGAAGGCAGAGCCCTCACTGACACGTGGTGATGGATCCTGTACATGGCAGCAATGAAACTCCCTCCACTTTCTCCTCTCTCTGTGCAGGAGTGATGACTGTGCTGACCCTCTCTCTCTTCACTTCTCCACTCCTTGGATTGCTGCTGGCACTTGCTTTGCCTCTGATCTGTCAAAAGAAAATTTCTACCACTCAAACCTGGCAAAGGCTGAGGTGGGTTCCAGGTTTTACAGGTTGTGTGTTGTTTCCTTGGCCTCTTCCCTTCCCTGTCATATTTTTCAGATTGCTCCTGATTCCATTTCCTCTCTCAGTGCCCCACGTCATGGTGGTGGATGTAAGGAAGCCACAATTAACTGGAATGAGAGGGCTGTGCCTGCCATGAAATAAAGTGATGCTTTGGGACCTGCACATCTTCCACCTAGCATTGATTTTGCTCCTCACTGAACCTATCAGAGTCTGTAAAGTGAACTGTTTGACCTTGAGAGTGAAAAGATGGCAAAGAGATGGTATGAAGAAATGCCACTTGCAGCTTCTCAGCCCTCCCCAGATGAAATCCTTCTCAGAGGAATATGAGGGACAGGGTTTCCAGATGTCACTGGCTCTGAAGGAAATCAGAGCTCCTGCTTTACATGCACCATGTGTTTCACTTCAGCCCACACGACCGTGTCAGGAGTGTGGCATCACATCAGTGTACCCCACACTCTCAGGGATGACAAAATTGAGGATTTGAAAGAAAATCTGCAGTGGATGGAGTGCAGTTCAGTGGCTCAATTCATGTCACACTGTATCTCAACATTTGAAATCAATTAAGGAGTGACTGATCGTATCTAAACCCTGGATACCCTTTCCAAGAAGAAAAAAAATATGTGCTTTTAAAAAAAAAAAACAACAAAACAACAAAAAGCTGTGCTTTCTGAAGCTGGCAAATGGAGAAATGTTCCCTGCTACAGCAAATGTAAGACATATGACTGCCTGCTACTAGGTGACCTGAAGGGTGGACAGAAAAAGCATAATTTATGCTCAGGATGAGCTCAGCTTAAAACTGTCCACACTGACTTACATGTCAAACAATAATGGATATTCAGGTGCTACATTTGGTTGTCAAATTGCATTAAATACATGCAGGTATTTTTTGCTCAAGTCAGTGAATTTGCAGACATCAAGGGGAAGCAAAATCTTCCTGTTTCAGACCTTCAGGACACCTTGATTGGGCTTTTCTCACATGACTGTTGGTTTACTACAGCTGAGGAACAGACCTGATGTGCATTTCAGAGAAAAAAAGTAGAGATTTTTTTTTTTTCCTGCAAAGCACTATCCAGTTTCATTTAAGGCACCATTTTATCTCCATAGTCCACTGAAAACAATCTAAATATTTACTCACCACATCCTCCTGAGCCCCTTTTCAGAGTTTACCCTCAGAGGGCAGATTTCCTCCATTCCCTGCCCAGATTCAAGGCTCCTTTGGTCACTTCACAAAAGCTCTCCTGGCTTTTGCAGGGGCTGAAGCTTTAAATGTGTCCAAAACTCTTCTTGCTCTCCTTTAGGCTTAGGCACTGAAATGAGATTGAACCCAGGATGTTAAAATGCACTTGGATAATGAATGGTAGAGAGCCCTGAGGGACATGAACAGGAACCCAAAGTTATTGATCTAGAAACTAGCATGCAGTAGGTGCAAGCCCTGGAGTGAGTGTAGTAACCACCTCTGATGCTGGATAATGTTACCTCCCAATTTCCAGCTGTTTATTCTGTCCAAGTTTTCTGCATAGTGTAATGTTAAGGGATAGACAGAGCTGTGGAAAGGACATTAAGAAAGCAGCAGCTCCATAAGTGCCTCCCCTGCCTATGAAAAGACCATCACAATATTTTCCTTCAGTTCCCATTTTTCACCTTGTCAGGGTTTAACACTGGCCCAGCAATTAAACCGAGTAACAGATTTTATTATTAATCCCCCTCTCCTCCCTGATAAGGAAAGGAGAGAGAATAAGGGAAACAGACTTATGGGTTGGAAACTAAACTACACAACTTCAATGAAACAGGAATGATAAATAGGAAAGATTACTAAATATATACAAATATACAGGAAAAGATTGATCCCACGTTCCTCCCCCCTTTCCCCCAATAACTCTCACGTCACCACGGAGGCTGCAGGGCAGCCCTGGGAAAGTCCAGGCTGGACCCTGGGGTCAGGAGCAGTTGGGAGCTGGAGGCAGGAACACACAGATTCAGGCTGGCATGGATCAGGAGCACAGGCAGAGGAAGGGATGGAATCCTCCCAGGATGCCGAAGCAAACAGGGAACCGGGGAAGGAAGAGCAGGAAGAAGGGAAGGGGCAGGAAAGGTGTTGACCCTCGTGATCCCTCAAATTTATCCTGAGTATGAGGTGTATGGGATGGAATACTCTGTTTGGTCAGTTCTGGCATCTATCTTGTCTCGGGCCTCCCCTGAGGAGGGGTTCAGGTGGGACCTCTTTACTCCTTCTGCAGGGTAAAATGTTCCTCAGAGCTGAGCAGTGTCCTTGGGTCTGCACACCAGGCTCTGGCAGTAACTATAAACATCCAGTGTGATCAGTCCTAGAAGCAGACACTGTCTGAGAAACTTGCTGTTAATTTCAGCAAGTGCAGCTACTGACAAGAGACTGAGCTGAAAGCAAAAGTACAAACCAGAAAATCACCTTTATCCTGGCTCAAACCAGGACACACATGCTCTGGGTTCTCCTACCCATGGTCACCACTTTGCCCTGCCTGTGGCTGACACTCCCATCCTCCCTTTTGCAAACATACGAAAAGAAAAGGTTCTGGCTTTGGGCTGGTGCTTGAGGAGAGGACTTGGAGAAACATGCTGCCCATGGGAAGAGGTTTCAGAAGGTTGCAAAGGGGAAGGAATAGAGAGGAAGGATCAAAGTGATAAGAAGGGTAGAGAGGGGTAAGGTACAAGGAGAAAAGAGCTGTTTTCACAAAAAGGACAAAATGCAGCATCCTTCACAGCAACAGAAAGTTCCTGTTGCTGTCCTAAAGAAGCTGTTGTGGCTCTTGCAGTCCTGAGATTCTCCTGGTTGTGACCTAGAAGTTTCCATCCCAGGCAGCAGGAAAGGCTGGGACTGGGATTCCTCAGTAGTGATGGTTGTGATCAAAAGGCAAGATGAGTAACAGAAACATCTCTCTTTATCTAATTGTAAGATTTGCAGCCCCAAAGCCCACAGAGCTCTCTGTGCAGATTGAATTCAGCACAAAGAGCATGTGATGCTTCCCTGAAATGATTATTTACACCAGAAACCCAAAAAGAAAAGGAAATGTTGAGGAACTGGAGAAAGAAAATGTTGTGAGGAGAGAAAAAGCCACAAGAAGTGGAAAAAAAAATTATAAAGAGCTTTCTCTTGAAATCTCTTTATAAGAAGAGATTTCTCTGGTCTGCTAGAAAATAAATGAGATTTTGGATGGTGGTGGACATGTACCATAACCCCATATTTTGAAAAATGCCATCTGAGGAAGTGAAGGTTCCATTCCTGGAGCCTTGGAAAGGAAGTCATTCAAAAACATTCTTCCCAGTCAGATTTTTGTTCAGTGGAATCAGGCTCCCTGTCTCTTACTGCCTCAGTCAGATAAGCTGAATTCCTGTTATTTCACAGACCTGACTCTCAAGAGAAGCCAATAACCCAAACAAGGCACAAGCACCAAACCGTGAAATAGAGACAGAGGATTGAGTGGAAGGCAGTAAAATCAGTAACTGCCTCCTATCTGAGGAATTATGAACAAATAAGAGTTCCTCAGAACAGTGCTGAGCACATTGCTGTGTTACAGAGATATTTTCTACCCGGGATTTTAGTCATCACATGCTAGAAGCACTTATTATAAATTTCAGTGGCAAAGAGAGGGGAAAAACATGGATCCATTTTTCCTCTTTCCATTTCATTATCCATTTTTTCCTCTTTCCACCCACAGGTGGGTGGACTTCCTGAGGTTCTCTGCTCAAGGTATGACAGACAGGCAGACATTGGTTTTATTGTCATACCAGGAAAATCCTCTAGAACCAGGAGTTTTTCAAGCCAAAGAAATGGCAATTCTGTGCCCACTTGTTTCCCCACAGATGTCTGTACCTTACTAGTTTGGTTTTTTCTCTGTTGTTCTTAAAAGATCCAGTTCCTGGGGCTTTTTGGAAGAGGAGACATATTATTTTTTCTTTTCTCTTTTCTTCTTTTTCTTTTCTTCTCTTATATAGGGGTCAGTTTTCTATAAAATATTTCTCCTAAAAACGTTAGCCTGGAAATAAGGCAGAGTGGGAAGAAGAGAGGTTGTGTGGATGTATGCATCTATATATCAAAAAGAGGAAATGAAGTCAAGTTAATTGAGGCCTACTTGAGGGATTTAAAATCGTTTTAAAAAAATAATTTAAAAGTCCTTACACTTGAGGGGGAAAAAAGTCATGAAATGCAGCTTTTTCACAGCAACAGCCACACAGATCAAATACTCGTGCAGATCAGGGCCACTACACATTGCTGGAATGGTCAAGTCAGCAGTGTTGTGGATTCCTTTGTGTGTCTACCAAGAAACAGAGGGAACATGAATGGTGTCATGAAGTGAGGAAAGTGAAGAAATAAAAAGGAAGCATTTCCAGTTTTGAGAATTCAGTTTGGGGGAGACAAGGATTTCTTGCACGGCTGTAATTTGTCTTGGGAAAAAAAAAACACCAAACCTCTTGAAACCACAGGGTTTTTTTTTTCCCTCAGAAACATTTTAATAAAAGTAAAAATTAAAAAACAAACAAACAAACAATAAAACCCAAAAAAAACTACCCAACATTCCTATGTCTGGAATAAACCCCCCAAACATTCAACCTTTCTAAACATCATCTCCTCTCACCTCATTCCTCCAGCATTTTGCTTCCTCCACCTTTGGCTGGCAACTTTGGCAACCCAGTGGCACCTTGCTATGGCCTAGAAGAATAGAAAGAAGTTTGCTGGAAGCACTGGTCCAGTGGGAGGTGTCCCTGCCCTGCAGAGGGCTTGGAACTGGATGAGCTTTAAGGTCCTTTCCAACTGGGACCATTGGGTGATTCTAGGACTGATGAATTTTGTTATTCCTGTCTCTAAAATTCAGCTGCATCCTGGCTAAAGGTGCTTTGGTGTTGGATTATTGCAGAATAGCTGTGGTGCTTGAACTTCTGAGGTTTTCTCATTTTCCATACCCTTCAGACAAGCCTGACACCCCACACTTTTCTGGTGTCTCTGCCTTGGAATCACAGAATGGTTTGGGTTGGAAGGGACCTGAAAGCTCATCAAGATCTCCCACCAGCCCAGGTTGCACAAGGCTTCATCCAACTTGCCCTTCAGCACTTGGGAGTGTTCCAAAGAGGCAAAAACCCCAGAGACCGGGAATAAAATTGTCTTTTTTCTTTCTTGCTGTTTATGAAGATTTGCTCATTAATTCCTCCAGTACTTTTTATTTTGTTTTTAATGACAGAAAGGAGAAAAAGCAGCTCTACTGTGTGCCCATGCATGCACACAGTTCTGTTACTCAGAGCCAGGACAGAACTCTGAAACACAAATCACAAATCTCTCCACCCTGGACCATTTCTTTTTTTCTTTTCCTAAGCCACTCTGCTTGCCCATGGCTGCCATGCTCCACCCTGGGGTTGCATGCTTGGAATGCATGGAGTGCAGATGCTCCAATAAGAAGAATATTTCATCCTCTTGCCTATGAAGTTGGTATTTAAGTGACTTGATAGACTACAGTAACTTTGAGTGATGAATTTCTGTTAGTCTAATTACACCAGATCTCTATCTGGTTTTCCTTTTTTTATTTTTTTTATTTTTTTTTTAATTTTTCTCCCACCTTATATTCCACTTCAGGAAAACACATCAGCCAATAAATAACAACCTGACTAGATTTATTGTTTTCATCAGGACTACACATGTGCATGAGATCTAACATATGCCCAAGCACTTAGCTAAAGAAGTTCTAGCAGCAAAAATGGTAATTACTGTCAAATCCCTGGGTTTCACTGGAAAGCCTGTCTTTTAACCTGTGGTTCCTTTCCTTGAGGGGTAGCATTTTCAAGGGGAAAGGCAAAAACTCAGTACAATTAATAAATGCATTTCATGCCTGCCCACCAGGGGAAAACTGATTGGAGAAAATTCTTCTAAGAAGGGGGTTCCTCCCCTCCAGCCTCTCGAGTTCATTCATCCACCTTTATCCACTGCTGGGTAATGCCAAGATATGAAACTGTATCATCTCAAGATATGATATCAGATGGAGCACCCCAATTCCAGTCTAAATTCTGATCAAGGAAGGGCAACAATGAATATCAGATTGATTAAAAATACCAAAGCCAACATAGTGGCAGATGCTTCCGAGCAGGTGCAGGATCACACAGCCCTGTAGGTCACTGCTGTTTATTTAAAAGAAAAGTAAAATTCTAAGGGAATCTCTTATTTTGTCTTTTTCTTCAGGACACTGTTTAATGCTCAAGTTTCCTTAGAAGAATAAAAGAAATAGAAAAGAGGGGATAAAGTGGCCCAGCTAAAGGTAATAAGAGAACTGCCCAACTGCCAGGGGTTTTAGCACATTAGGAGTGGAAGAAATATTTATAACATGAATGCAAAATCATTGCCAAAGCTGATGGGGCTGTTCTACTCTCACAAGTGCAAAGGCACAAGTGTCACCAAGTATTCTTCGCTTCTTTTAAGCAAGAGTACTAAAACAGAGAATTGCTACATAAAAAAGCATATAAAAGGCACCTGACTGGGGTTTTTTTTGTTGTTTGCTCTCCTTGCTGCATGTTTTACCAAGCCTCGAGGTCAAATGTGTTCATTTCTGCTGTGCTGGGTCTGTCTC
>JAAWXA010000043.1:2460251-2498149 GCA_038090715.1 Florisuga fusca
GATGAGAGGTAATAATATTAAAATCATGAATAAAATACTTAATTTGTTTTTAAAATAAATTAAATTATTTTTAAATAATTTAAATTTTAAAAATAATTTATTAGTACTTAATTAATATTAAAACCATGAATAAAATTAACACCATTATTTTGGATGGTTTAGTGGTTGGGGGTTGTAGGGTGGACAGTTGAACTTAATGATCTCAGAGGTCTTTTCCAACCTTGATGATTCTATGATTCTGTGGTTAATTAGAAAGCCAAGAGGCAGCTTATCACTGAAGCTGATGACTTCTGAAGGGAACCAGGAGTAAAACAGCAAAGCTTTGGAGCAGTTTTCTTACCAGCCAGGAGGGGCTTCCACCACCTCTCTGGGCAACCTGTGCCAGGGTCTCACCACCCTCATGGGGAAGAACTTCTTCCTCACATCCAACCTCAATCTCCCCTCTTCCAGTTGGAATCCATTCCCCCATGTCCTATCCCTACCCCACAGCCTCAAAAGTCCCTTCCCAGCTTTCTTGTAGACAAACCCCAAAATGACCACAAGCAAAATACTTGGCAGTGGCAGAGATAAGTCTCTGCTTCTCAGAGGGCACTTCCAAGATGAGATTTCCAAGCTGAGACAGAGAGCAGAAATCAGGGAGAGGAATCCCATCTTTTGAAGCAGATAAATGATGAGTGGACCTGAACAGAATCCACAGAAACCCTCAGGAAAGAAGAAGTGTTGACTGCTAACAAAGCACACTTGGTCCACTGATTGCTCAGGGCCATTGTTTGGATGAGGTGAGCAGGGATGCAATCCCAGCCTAAAAGCTTTTTTAGTCATGTTGGAAAAAATGCACATAATGATGAATCTGCACCACACATCTCTGGAAACTTTCCTCAGCGTCCTCAGATTACTTGAGATGCAGACTTCTCAGCAACTTGTGGTCCTCCCATGATTTTTCTAAAAGCTTCCAGGCAATGCTTGTGTTTATAATTTATTGTTAGGCACAAAAGGCAGCTGCAGAGTCAGAGCAACTGACTTGAAATAGTTTAACACGGGGGGAAGAAGGACTTCAGAAAACAGAATTGGTGTCACAGGTAGCAGCAGTATCCACACCTGGAGTTTTGCTATTGCTCAAGAATCTTGTGGGCCTAAAGCTGGACATGAATGAAAACCTGTGACCCTGTGAACCCTTGCTCCAGCTGCTAACCCATCTTGTAGGCAGACAAACTATAGAAGCTGACTCGAGAGTCTCTAAGTAGCTCAGATATTACTGAGGAAGTGTGGGAAAGCCTGAGGGTAGGTCAGCGTCTGACTCCTCACGATTAGAATGAAAAAACTAGATCTCTCTTTGTTTAAATAGCATCAGGACTCAACTCTGAGAGTTTGCTAGAGCATACATCACACATATGTAGAGGGTCCTTAAAAAAAAAGTGGCTTCTTCTTTCTTTTAAAGTCAGGCTGGATGAAAAATCTCTTTTATATACTGCCCCAAGCATTAGAAAAAAACCAACCCAAACAACCCACACCGTATGTGGGAGATGTGGTTTTAGTTCCTACCTCTGCCTATAAAATTGAAATCCTCCAGTGAGCATCTTAACCACTGCCCTAGGGCAGGAGGTGTGCAAGAGGCTGAGTGCTGTGGAGAAAAGAGGAATCCTCCACTCTCCATCCTCATCCCACCCTTTCCTTCAGAAACTCTTCCCCGACAATCTGAATCTTCATGCCAGAAGCAAAGCACACACCAGGGACTTGGTTCTACAGCCCAGTGAATGGGGAACTGATCACTAGGAAAGGACCTGTGGTCTAATTCTGACTGCAATAAGCATTTATTACACATTTGAGAAGGCAATGATTGGATGACATGAACAAATTAATGGCTCTCAGCACTTCAGGCTTTAAAAAAAAAAAAAATAAAGGCTGTGGGTTTCACTGTGGAACAACTTGACATTTTGTCACCTAGCTGTTGGGTGAAAGTCCCTCTTTAAGGCTGGTTAGAGATCTACCTTTTAAGTAAGAAACACCATAATATTCCAGGAAAAAGAAAAGCAAATTTTCTATAAAGATAACAAATACCCAGGACCTCAACACATCTCTCTGCAGCATTGGCACAGTAGGAGCTGAGAGGACACCACACTGACTTCATCTTGGGATGATATCAAAGTAATGACATTCTGACATCTAGGAGGGATAAAAGTGAGATGGTTTCATCTATTTTCATTGCCCAAACTATTAAAATTCCACAGACTAGCACTGATGGAGCAATTCTAAATGATAAATGGAACAATAAGGCTGACGTCAATGCTCTTACCACAGTTTATATATTCAACTTCAGAAGCAATGCTGTGGTGCAGCTCTTTTCTAGTGGGAAAAAAATAAATAGCATAAAAAAACGTTTGAAAATTAAAAACAAACAAAAAATGACCTACCAAAAAAACCCCAACATGAGACAGCAGAGAGAAACACACAAGGGAACCTCATGATAGCTGTAATGTGTTGTGCAGCACCTAGCAGTGATTGTAGCTTAGAGGTCAAGAAAAAAGGAGTAATTGGTTGCCTTAAAAAAAAATAGAGTGTATATGAATAAGGAAGTCATAAACCTGAATTCTTAGCCTGCTGGTTCAAGTCTGCAGTTATTGTGCAAACTCTTTCTAACGAAGTTTGTGGCTTCCTGAATAATTTCCCAACATCGCTTTTTGATTGCTGTTACTGAGCTGTGCACAAAAGTTCAAGACATTGAATTTTTGTCTGTGATTATAACAAATCTTCAACAGACACTGACAACCACACAAATCCATCCAGATGAGTGTCATGAGGTCTGTGAATGTAGACTGAGAGGGGGGAATTTATCTGCTACTTAACTGTCTAAAAGTGAATGCTTAGGCTCTGGCTGTATGGAGGAGGTAAACAGGGGCATCTCCAAAGGATAACTGATCTCACCTATCATAGACATCAAACCAGGGCGAGCTGAATCTTCCTCTAGAGAAATTTATCTGTTAATCCTCTAGAGATATTTCATAGAGTCACAGAATGGTTTGGGTTGGAAGGGACCTTAAAGCTCATCCAGTTCCAACCCCCTGCATGGGCAGGGACACCTCCCACCAGCCCAGGTCGCTCAAGGCCACATCCAACCTGGCCTTAACCACTTGCAGGGAGAGAATATAGATATATTTGAGCCTATACAAGTAGTTTGGACCAGATGTTTAATTTTTAGATGGCTAAAGCTATATTTGATTCAGTCCCCTCAGTTGTATTTGACCCCAGTTTAGTGTCATGCGAGGACCCATCCATAACATTCTGATGCATCTAGCACACAAAAAAACTATTTTCTTTCTCAAGACTAAAGTAAAATACTTCTCAAAATACCTTAAGCCCTTCCAGACACACTCCTTTTTTTGCTATCACTGCCATGACTTCCACTGTGAACCAAGCTGAGTCAAGAGAGGTCTTTATTGATTACAAAACCTCTTTTCAAAGGTCACCTCACGTTTTCAGTACTGTTCTGATAATTTTTTTTTCTCTTGAAACTTCTTTTACTCACAACATCCTCTTCCCTGTCTGAGTAGGTTCATTTCAGATGTTCCATTTTCTCTTTTCAATTGTTCTATCTTTCTATGCTGTCCTCTCTTGTTGAATAATAGTTGAGTATTCTACTATTCCACCCCATCCTCAGGTTTTCTTCCTTCAAGGATCTTAAATCCCAGTTCAAGTCAGTGCAGTAGCTTCTCTTATTCAACAACTCTGACCCTTATGTGTGTCCCAAATTATATTTGCTTATTTTACCAAGAAATTAATGTTTTACTACTCTGGGAAAGATTACTTAAAGGTTTTATAGGTCTATAAGAGCAGTGAACCAATTTTCCAGTAGTAATCCATGGGGTTTCTATAAAAGACAGTATGAAAGGAGTTCTAATATATATATATATTTTTTTTTTTCCACAGAAATGATGACACAGAAATGAAGAGTAGCAAAAAAAGGAAAAAAGAGCAGTAGAGCAGCAATTTGAAATGCAATTTTTCTCTGGGGAGCAGCACAAAGACTGGAAAAGGAACATAGGAGGGTTCTGCAGTGGTGTTCGTGTGTTTTCTCTTATTTGGACCTCAGTGCAAGTTTGCAGATTTTTTGCTCTGTGTTTTTGGGGAGGTGCTCTGATCTCTTCAGGGACTGCCATGTGATGAGACAATGAATGCCTCAATCACAAACAGCATTTAGGTGGAAGGGAAAGAAATTTCCTTCCACAGTAACTGGTTGGTAGATCTGAGTGGCAGATTTGATTTCTGGTGGAGATGATTTTGGAAAATATCACAGGTATATAAAGGCTCTTGGCAGTACCTAAATGCATTGGAAAGCTGGAGGTACAAGCCAGCTAGAGAAAGACATTTCAAATAGAACCATTTACAAGATAAGCAATTTTGTACCTTTTCAACTCGGTAATCCATGGCAGATGTCAGCTACTCTGCTTCATTTTGCTGCCAGCCAAAAGGATGAGCTTCTCAGAACAGAAGAACAGAAAATTGGAAATATCATGAAGCTAGAAAACAAATGAAAAAGAATTAAACAAATCTTTGCAATATGTTCAAGATCCTCAAACAAGCATGAAAGCACACTAAGTTGATTTTTGTTGTTTTTTTTTCTCTCGCCACATACAGTCAAGATTATAATTTTCAAATCAGAACACATAAAAGTAAACTTAATATAATGAGGAATTAGTATCACATGATTGCCAGTGAAAACTGGGAGGAATCTGAGAGTCTGAGGGTCTACATTTAGCACTTGCAGTGAAGCAGAACAAATACTTGGCTGGCATGTTACTAATCACAAATGCATTTTGCATTACTGGTCTGGTTTCTAAGAATTTTTCCTAATATATTTTGGCTTAAGAGCATCAGCTGATATATCTTGAGTTTTCTTTGGCTCTCTAGTGATGCTGTCTATTACATCATGGAGGGGTTCAGACTATATTATGCTTAAGTTGAATGTTACAGCTCACAGGTGCCTTGGTTTAGGGTTTGATCTACCTACACATCCACCTGCTCTTTGGAGAATGCTTGTGAGGCATGGCTGAAGTGCCAGCTGTAAATCAAAATACCCTGTAAGATCTGGCACTTGCAAATGCAAATCATTTTGTCAGGGTTTAACACTGGCCTGGCAATTAAACCAAATAATAGGTTTTTCTATGAAACCCCTCTCCTCCCTGATAAGGAAAGGAGAGAGAAGAAGGGAAAGAGACTTATGGGTTGGAAACTAAACTACACAACTTTAATGAAACAGGGATGATAAATAGGAAAAATTACTAAATATGTACAAATATACAGGAAAAGATTGATCCCACGTTCCTCCCCCCTTTCCCCCAATAACTCTCACGTCACCACGGAGGCTGCAGGGCAGCCCTGGGACAGTCCAGGCTGGACCCTGGGGTCAGGAGCAGTTGGGAGCTGGAGACAGAACACACAGATTCAGGCTGGCACGGATCAGGAGCACAGGCAGAGGAAGGGATGGAATCCTCCCAGGATGCTGAAGCAAACAGGGAACCGGGGAAGGAAGAGCAGGAAGGAGCAGAAAAAAAAGGGGTTGACCTTCGTGATCCCTCAAATCTATCCCGAGTATGAGGTGTATGGGATGGAATACTCTGTTTGGTCAGTTCTGGCATCTCTCTTGTCTCGGGCCTCCCCAGAGGAGGGGTTCAGGTGGGACCTCTTTACTCCTGCAGGGTAAAATGTTCCTCAGAGCTGAGCAGTGTCCTTGGGTCTGCACACCAGTCTCTGGCAGTAACTATAAACATCCAGTGGGATCAGTCCTAGAAGCAGACACTGTCTGAGAAACTTCTGTTAATTTCAGCAAGTGCAGCTACTGACAAGAGACTGAGCTGAAAGCAAAAGTACAAACCAGAAAATCACCTTTATCCTGGCCCAAACCAGGACACATTTCAATCCCAGTCTCACAACCCTTCCACTGCAAAGAAGATGTTGCTGGGTACCTTCTCAGTGTTTCTCAGGCCCCATTTGAAAACAAATGACTAAGGCTTGGAGAAATGCTGATAAAACCCTGTATGGAAAAGAGAAGGTGTGTTTTTCAGTTCTTTATTAATTTTTTTATGATTTCCATTCCTATTACTATCAATTGTTGATATGATAGCCTTGATCCTAACCAGTCAACCAGAAACACAAGAAGGCAAATCCTATGCCAGAGAAAGATATGTAACATTTAATAGTGCAATGAAAGGTCAGAAAGATGTAGGAGAGCTTAAGAGAAGAACAGAACAGAAATCACCTGGTTGGCTGAGAAGGTGCCAGGTTTCCTGCAGGAATTATTACAAAGGAGAATCTCCTGGAGACACATAAAGGAAAGCAATGATTTGGCTTTTAGGGAGCTCCATTCAGGGAAGAACAATAGCCCCAAAAAGGGGGGAAAAAAAAGAAAAATTAAAAAAAAAAAAAAAGTCACCTTTGAAATAAACCTTTTGATGAAGCCAGGAATAGAACTTTGTGGCAATGAATTAAAAACTGACAATGATAAAGAAGACTGTCCATGAAGGGCCTGAAAAGGGAAGGTATGTTTGAGAGAATAGGGAAACAGAAGGCAGTAAAGGGGTGCAAAGAGACATAACCAACAGTGGACTAAGAAAATGGGAATTTGCAATAATTATCCCTCGGTAGCAGCAATAAGGAAAAATTCCATTTGCCTGGGTTGGAAAAAAAAGTTTGGGAGACAGCAAGAAAGGTAGAGCTTCCATGTTCATGTTCCAGTTCAGTGGTTCTACTCCTGTGTGCTGAAAACAAACTGGGCTGAGCTTGGTTAGAAAATACATTGTTCTGGAAATATTTTTCCACTAAACCAATAAATAGCAAAAGAGGATTTTATGGCAATATGAATCAAAACAAAATATTGCTTAATTTTGTTTTATAGTCTGATTATTCCAAACCTATTAATCTCCTGTTCTGCTGTCAAATACAATTATCTGAAGAGAAGTAATCTGAACAAAATGTTCTGGCAGATGTCTACCAATCTTGTCCAGAAAGCTCACAATGTTCCAAAAAGGTGTTTTCTGTAATGCTGCAGAAAATATCATGTGTTCTTCAGTGCTCTTTGCCAATTGATTCACAGTCACCTTCTCTGACATGGGCTGGGGGAGAACTCTTTTGTGCCTTCTCTCACCTGCATCAACCTCATCTGCATCCCAGGTCTCACACTCACTGCTTTGTATCCTCCCTGACACATTTCTCACATTAAACACACGAACAAAATCAAAAAACAAAAACAAAAAAAACAACCAACCAACCAACCAAACCCCCAAACAAATAAACAAAAACCAACCAAACAAAAAAACCCCCCACACCAAAACCAAAAAAACCAAAAATGGTGCTTCAGGAAAACCTTCTAATCCATTTATTGAATATTCAAAGCCATCCATTCATATGGCTTTTATGCCCAGGCAAACTGAAACTTAAGAAATTCACAGTTATTTCTTACACTGAGTTGTGAATTTATATGTGAACAAACTGTTCTTGCCTTGTTATTAATTTAGAAGGAATCTGGCAAAACCTTACACATTTTTTATTCATTCAGTGAGATACTAAATAGCAGATTCTACACCCTAGAATAAAAGCTGAGTGGCAGAGTTTCTTTGGAGCTAAAGATGTATTGGATGCTACAGAACTTCGGGGGTATTTGTACCCTGAAATAAAAAAGTTTAAAATGGATTTACATTTTGAACGAGTCAAGAGCTAATAAATCCAAAGACTCAGTGCTGGTCTCAAAAACTCAAACCAAATCAAACAAAAACCAACCAACCAAACAAAAACAAAAACAAAAAAAACAAAAAAACAAATGAACAAACAAACAAACAACAACAACAAAAAAACCAAACCAAACCAAAACAACAACAACAAAAAAAAAAACAAAACAAAACAAAACAAAAAACACCAAAAAAACCAACCACAAACAAAACCAAAACCAAGAAGAACAAGTGAGGCAGAGGCAGAAGATTCAAAGCCAGGAACCAACAATGCTCTCAAGCAGCTGAGATGTGGAAAAAAAAACCCCTACTTTGTATGCAGGCTTTTGAGAATGGTGACATGGATACCTGGGTCTGATACCTCTCTCTGAACCTCAGGGACTGCATTGTCTGGATCTGTGCATCAGGCAGCTGGAGCTGTGAATTCCACACAGGTCTCCTACATCACTCCAAAGAAATCAGATTTTTCTCTTCTCATTTTGACCTGGGTTTCAGTTATTCCTGATGAAACGAGTGCTGTCAATCAGTGGTGCCAGGTTATGAGTTTCTGAGGCTTAGGAGATGACAACCTCACAGCAATAAGCACTGACCTCCCATAATGTTACAATTTCCATTCTCAACTGGCTTTGGTTTCCAAAAGACAAAAAAAACCCAAAACCAAAAAAACCCAGAGCTCAGCTAATCAATGCCATGGGAAGATGTTTTCTTTACCACCACTATGTACTGGGCACCAAGTTTCATCTTGCAGAGAAGACAGCACTGCTTTGAACAAATAAGAGGGAACACCTAATCCTCAGTGGTCTAGACAGCAGTATCTTTATACATATGCTCTGCTTTATTTGCAGCATTCCCTGGTATTCTTCCAAGAAATCGAATTTCATGGAGATTCATCTCAGAAGACCAGCTTCTCCCTCCTCTCCATGGGTTCCATATGGTGTTTTCTGGGCTGCCTGGGACATGTTAGTGATTAAATACCAAAACAAAACACAAAGAGAAAGCTGTGTGGCTCCCACTGGCAATTTTTTCCACTGTTGGTTGGTGTACCTGAGTGGCACTGGGGTGGAATGACGAGGGAATTGTTGCAAAAGTCAATTAAATCAGCTTGCAACTCAAGAGCTTTTCAAAGAAAGTAGGTGAAATCAGTGGAGGTTTAAATCAACTCATAAAAAGAAGGTTGGAAGGGACTTCTGGTGGGCATCTTCAAACCCTCCCTGCTCAAGCAAGGTTACCTAAAGCCAGCTGCCCAGGCTCATGTTCATGTGGCTTTTGAATATCTCCAAGAATGGAGATTTCACAACCTGTGCCAATGCTCAGTCAGCCTCATGGTGAAAATAATCTTTCCTGATGTTCTCTTTCCTCTCTCTGTCTCTCTCTCTCTCTTTTTTTTTTTTTTTTTTTTTTTTTTTTTTTCCTGGAGAATCAAAGTTTTTCCAGTAGATTGAATTTAAAAGTGCTCATGAATTTCTAACAGAGCTGTGATCAATCCACGTCACCAATGAAACATCCTGTGGGGCTTGGACAGATATTACCTCTGACAGGGCAATTAATAATTTTTCTTTACAGAATGACTACACTGAAGCAGGATTTGGTGCTTCATTTGCATAAATTGTGGAGGAAACCAAGAAACCAAGTGGCTGTGCCCAGTAATAGAGGAGGAGCCCTTCCTGGCTATCCATGGAAGTGTAAGAAGCAGTCCTCATACTGCATTTTGGGGGGTTTGAGTACATGTGGCATCAGTAAATTATAAGTTTTCTAACCTCAATAAATTGATCTTCAAGCAGAATTTGAATTTTATGACCTTAATAGGTGAGCTAGAGATGCAGAGTCCTAGAACCTCCTGGAAGTCAGTGTAGAAGAAAATGCCACACAGTTTGCTCTGCTCCTTCAAGGGAGTTTTAACTTGAGAAGACATTTTTTCATTAATCAAAGGCATTTAATGTCTGGGCCTGGAACAGAAGTACACTTCTCAAAACTTAATCAATCCTATAGACTGTGGTTTTCCATAAAAGGCTGTTCCAGCTCCACTCCTGTTCAACTGACAGACCTTTCCTTTAAGGTTTGCTGATTCAGGGTCTGTTGAAACAATGGGTACAAAAATTCCATGGGTGAGGAACTTTCTTTGGGATCACTCAGGTCCCTCTGATTTTCCTGGAGAAGATGCAGAGATAGGAACACAGGAAGAAAGAGATGCACACTGAGCAAGGAGTAGGTTTTATAAACCAACATCAGCCACTTGAAATGACTAAAAATGTTGTTGAAATGGCTTTATCTTTATAAAAGCTGAAAGCATTGAATGTTTTCCTCACCAAGTGAAAAGATGATGCCTTTGCTTCAGGAAATGTGCTGTTTGCACAGGTGAAATGTTGAGAGCAAGCATGAAGTGGGGTCTACAGAAACTACAGCAGAAGCATGTGGTAGAAAAGAACCTCAAGAATTGTTCATACACATCTCCAGGATCATGTGCAATTGGTGTAATTAACTTTAACGTAATACTAATAAAAGACTCTCACTGCATCCAGTTCTGGGGTCCCCAGCTCAAGAGAGACAGGGATCTACTGGAGAGAGTCCAAGGAAGAGCTACAAGGATGCTGGAGGGACTTGAGCATCTCTGCTGGGAAGACTGAGGGACCTGGGGCTGTTCAGCCTGGAGAAAAGGAGGCTGAGAGGGGAACAAATGAACCTCTATAAATATCTGAGGAGTGGGTGCCAAGAGGATGAGACCAATCTCTTTTCAGTAGTGTCCAGGACAAGGAATAATGGGTTGGAGCTGGAACAGAGGAATTTCCATCTCAACATGAGGAGAAACTTCTTGACTGAGGATGAGGGAGCCCTGGCCCAGGGAGGTTGTGGAGTCTCCTTCTCTGGAGCTTTTCCAACCCCACCTGGATGTGTTCCTGTGTTCCCTGCCCTGGGGGATCCTGCTGGGACAGGGGGGTTGGACTGGGAGATCTCCAGAGGTCCCTTCCAACCCCTAGAATCATTTTGAGATTTTATGATTCCCACTCAGTCCTGAAGACTCCGTGGCAAGCAAGGAAAAAAAAACAGTGATGAAGGTCAAAAAAAAAGCATTTGGGAAATATGGCATTTTCTGGCATTCTAAAATCATTTGTGTCAGCCTTCTGGTTACTGAAGTGTTTTTACTCATCACTAAAAACAGCAGCAAAGCCTTGATCTTTTCAATCCCCTCCTCCCCCATAGTGCTGGTTTTTTCTTTGTGAAAATGTCCCTCACCCTCAGTAGCCCATCCTGATATGAAGAGCATATCATGAAATATCAGGAAATTATTAATGTATATATTGATATTTTATATATATACATCTATGTAACCTGGCCCATAAAAAATACTTAACCTATCTCAAACCAAAACAACTTTAAATAGTCCTTCTGGCATTGCATATAAATACTAAAAAAGAAGAAAAACAACCGTGAAGGGTGAGTGTTCTCAGGTCTTGCTACCAAAACTTGTTCAAAACACAAGAGCCTGGTGAAGCAGGTGATTTGTGACAGCCTCGGGCAGGAGCACATCAGAGCTGTTACCAGAGATTATTATGATTTTTTATTATTAAAGAGTCCCTTGGAAGTGATGGGCCAGCAAGATGAATTCTTCTTGAAGCCAAAGTTCAGTGGAGGACTTGGTTCAAGTACCAAAAGTTCTCAGTATGCAGGACTTGTTGTTACTAAGATCAGGGGCTCTGAACTATTCCAATTTGGCTGTTTCAACACTGTCTTTAATTTCTGCTCAGAAGGGTTGTTTCCCTCCCAACATTTTTCTCTCCAGCTGTAAGCTGAAGCTGCTGATTTCATTTTTCCAGAGGTGGCTTATCTTCTTAGTCACTCACATGAAACTCCTATTTCAACAGACAGTTGGGGGACAGAGTGCACCCTGTACTGCCTTTCCCTAGGAAAACGTCAAAAAATTACGGAAAAAAATTAAAATAAAATCATACAGCTTGTAAAAACACAGGCCAAAGAGTCAGACTGAAGGGTGGGTTTGGGTCTGCTCAGCTACAAAACCAGAAAAGGAGCTGCACAGAAGAGATACGTCTTGAAAAAGTTTAAGATGAGAACTAAGCTAGCAGCAGCTTCATGTCCCAACACTTCAGGCAGAAATTCAAGGAAGATTGGCAGGAAACTGAAGCACTTAATGCCTACCAGCAGTGATCTCTGGATACTTCCAGAAAGCTTTCAGCTTCTGAGGAGCTCTCCTTTCAGTGGCTTCATGAAATGCATCAGCAGCTTTCCCTGTTGGACTTGCCAGTCCAAATTATTTTTAGCCAGCACTTATTTTCTTTGCCTTACATTCTTTTCATAAAGGAAGTGATGTGGAGGTGGAGTCCAGAGTGTTAAAGTTCCTAAGCAAACCAGGCTGTATATTTCTAATCATGCAGATGCTTTACATCAAAAGATGTGTGGCAGGCTCTGCTTGGCACTTTGAAACATCTCAAAGAATTTCATCTGATGGGGGCTATCAGTAGAAGAGACCAGGATAAAAAAACTTCCTTGATGGAGTTTTTTTTTCTTTTAATTCTTATGATAAGAACGAGCCATGGAAAGAAAAAAAACAAACAAAAAAACTACATTGCACCCAACACAAAAATACTTCTGTTCAGAGATGACCTGGCTGTATCCATGCACAGGAGGGTATGGACAGAGGGATGCAGGTTTGTGTCCATCAACCCCTGCTTTGCAAATGTGCATTTGCTCATAGACACCTGAGTGACTGCACATCTCTCCTCCTGTTTGTGTCCCAGAAAAATGAGTTCCTGTTAATTGCAGATGCTGAGCTAGAACTTCTCTGCGGGGTTTTTTCTCCCTCATTTACACAGAGTACACATAAATACATACAGAGGCAAAGAGTGCAGACTTGTCAAGTATATATTATGCAAATTTTCCTAAAAATGTCAAAATGTCTTGCCTCTAAAAGCAAAACAAAAGAAAAGCTGGACTAAGCAAACAAAGAAGAAAAAACCCCCAACAACCCAAACAAAACAAAGAAACAAAAAAAATCCACAAAAACCCCAACCAAAACAATAACAAAAAAAAAAGTCTTGCTGCTAAATTTATAGATTTGAGCAGGTAATATTTTTAAAACCAAGAAAAATACTAGGGTACCAAAATGGGAGATGCCTAAGTGGTTAGACACTGATGGAGACTGCTGACACAATACTTCAAGTATGGTTATTAACAATTTTTCTTCTTTCCTCTAGACTACACCATTCTGGAGATATGAAATTTAAAAAAAACATTCGCTGTCATGAAAAATTCTCTGTTCCTTTGGCAAAGTAGAAGTGGCAGAAAGAAAACAGCTTGCTGGCAGTTTAACTCTTCATTTATAGAAGAATAATTTGAAATGTTGGTCACTTAAAAGTCTGTGGCACTTAAAGGCAACTTGATGATGAGCTGAATTATGGTCTCAATTCCCCCAGTGGGAGTCAAGAGAAATTTTGTTTGCTGTAAAGAAGTTAATTTTAGTTCCTAGTGCAGGGCTCTTAATCCTTGCATTTGTCTCCTAACCAGCCCTCTATATTGTCACAAAACCTGAATAAGTGAATTAGAGCAGCAGGTTTTATCTGTTTCTATCATTTTCATTAAGATAAGTTTAAAAAATAAGCTAATGAAAATACCTTCAGAAGATATATTGATCCGAATGCTAATTTTAACTGGTTATAGCCAGGGAATTGCTGAAATTTAGATAAATAATGAAAGGACAGTTTATTCCGCTGCAGTAATTCTGATTCAAGAAGAATTTGGCTTGTATTTTATTTAGTCAGAGAAGTCTGTGTTTGAAAATTTCTATCCCTCCTTCTCCCTTCCTTCCACTCCTCTCACTGCATACGAGAGGCAAGATTGGCACCAAGGCTGCTTTAGGCACCTGGTACCAACTGTCCTGCACGAGGCTGAATACATCAAAAACATTTGCAAAGCTCTGGGTTTCTCCTGCCAATTTTCCTCAAATCTAGATCTAGGAACCTGGGTGAATAGTTTTTAAAAAGGGTATATTCTTCCCATCTGAAATTCACCTCTGGGTTTCCAGAAGAATTGGTGGCACTACAGTCCAGAAAGAGCTAAAGGGCAGGAATGTGAAATCAGTTCAAGAACTGAATTCAAGAAGAGGCAGTTCAGATAAAAGTCAAAAAAAAAAAAAAAAAAAAAAAAAAAAAAATAATTTATTATGACAGAGGAGAATAATTTAATAAATTTCACTNAAAAAAAAAAAAAAAAAAAAAAAAAAAAAAAAAAGGGATAGAAAAATAATTTATTATGACAGAGGAGAATAATTTAATAAATTTCACTCACAAAAAGAAACTCAGCAGGTGCCTTGTTTATAGTGTTTATAGTAGGTATAAAGTCTGCATGAGGAGAAAATGTTAAATATGAGGACACAGGAGAGAAAGCAATGACAGAAAAACAGTGCCTGATGCCTGAGGTCAGCCAAGTGCAATTGAGAAAGAAGCTGTAGTTGCTCTGCTTTTAGCAACTGGAACAAAGCACCAAGGAATTCTCAGCTCTTCATGCTTCCAGCTTCAAACTTTCCATCTTTTCCATCTTTCTTTAGGCTTTTCTCAGTGGTGGCCAGCGATAGGACAAGGGGTAATGGGTACAAATTGGAGCATAGGAGGTTCAAATTGAATATTCGAAAAAATTTTTTTACAGTAAGGGTGACAGAGCCCTGGAACAGGCTGCCCAGGGGGGTTGTGGAGTCTCCTTCACTGGAGACATTCAAAACCCGCCTGGACACGTTCCTGTGTGATGTGCTCTAGGTGGCCCTGCTCTGGCAGGGGGGGTTGGACTAGATGATCTTTCGAGGTCCCTTCCAACCCCTAGGATTCTATGATTCTATGATTCTATGATCTTTCTAAAAGCTGCTTTCACCAAACAGAAGATCCTGAACTCAGCTGAAGGGCAGCAGATAGTGATGGGATGAAAATGGATTCCCTGTGATTGGAGGCTTAAGAGCCAATGGCTCAGCTCCATTGAATTCTGGAGCTCTCAAGCAAAAAGTAAAGAAAGGAAAGCATTTAGTCTGAATGCCTCTAAAGGAAACCAGATGCCATAGACAATATTCCTGGGAATCCTTGCTGGTGCTTAAACAACTCCTCCTGCACACCCTGCTCTCCTGGGATGTGCTATCCCAAAGACAGCAATCTTATAAAATAGAACTTTGATCTCTGTTGTATCTGACATTATTCCAGTTATCTTGCCAAATTCCAAGTGTGAGTAAACCCAGTCTTCGCCTTTACCCTCACAGCTTCTGCTGGAAAAGATTTCCTCAGTCTGTGCAGTGTTCCCTGGGGAAATGCCTATGGGAACCAGTGCAACCTACAGCAGGAATGGTCAGGTTTAGATATGGCATAAATCTGCTTTGAGCAGAAGAGATATCATCCTGACCTTGAACTGTTTTTTCAAATACAAATACATCATCTCAGCAGATAGTCAGATGATGGGATTGTTCAGGTTGGAAAAGACCCTGTAAAATCATCCAGTCCAACCTTTGAATGATGAATTGAAAGCAGTGGAAAGGTTGCCATGAAATTTCTTGAGCTCAGGATTAAATTTAAATGCAGTGTTGTACCTGCTACGTACCCACAGGCAGATATTCAGGTTTGAACTTTCTGTTAAACTATTAACATGATTATTAACATTATCTGGAGGGTCCCTTCACAACTGCCTCATCCTGGTAAAAAGCTTTCTGCTGGATTTAAGGGCAGTCATCCCTTGCTGTTTACACACACTGCTTTAACCCTAAGGGGACTTGGTATGGATTACAGAAATACAAATAACACTTGATCAAACAAATTCAAAGAATAGGCAGTTTCTGTGGCTTAAGACAAAGTTGCAGTCAATGTGCAGCTGCAGCTGAGGAGGAGAAATCCAATGACTGCAACATCTCCAGGATGAGAATCAACTTTGAGGACACTTGGAAAACTTCTTTTCCACATCACATGTGGGAAATAACTCCCCAGGAGGATGGAGGTGAAAAGTAAGGGAGGGAGAAGGTAATATGTCAGATATTGGAATGGTCTTGGAAAGTTTTGTCTCAGTTCCACGTGATGCTGAGACAACTCACACAAACCATAATATTAGAAGGGTTGGACCAGATGATCCTTGGGGTCCCTTCCAACCTGACACTGGATGACTCTATGATTTTGGGTCATTCAGTTTCAACCACCACCATCCCCTTGCCACAGTCCCAGATCACAGGAACCATTGCCACTCAGTGCTAGTAAATTACACAAAGAAATAGGAGAGCAGCAGTGTGGAACTTACCACAAGTCCTACATCTTGTACTGCAGTATCTTAATAGTGCTTTACCAACTTCCAACTCTTCCTAATCTACCCCCATCATCATTTTAAGCACATGAAGGTGGTTGTATGGAAACAAGAAAGATCAAACTGGAGGTACAGGCAGGTGAGAGCAGGCAGGATGTGTGCCTTTGGGAAAAGCAGTGGGACTGATGTAACTTTTGGATGCTTAAAGGAAGGTGTCAAGAGCTCTAATGCTGAATTCAGAATAAGATGTTCTAACACCCTACACACTACTCCATACACTTGAGACATTTTTCTCTATACTGAAACCACTGGGATCTAAGCTGGGCATGAGGCTCCAGAGCCAGGAAGAGTTCTCATGGCTGATGGAGTTACAGACCTGCCCCCACAGAGGAAATAATTGGCACATTCTTGCCAATGGTAACCAGTTTTCAAAAACATGAGTGAGGAAGAAAAACTGTCTTCACTCATCCAATTCAAAGAACTGTAAAAAGCAGAATATAAGATTCTCCAGGATTTTTCTGGGCTAGACAATGCAATAAAAGGCAGTTCCACAAGTAATGGAAATCTCACCCCAGGAATTTCAGAGCAGTAGTTCTCAGATCCCCTCCCCTTTCTGTTTAGCTGCACAGACTAAACCTTTTCTCTCTTGAACCAGAGTTAAAGTATGAAAATGTTCAGAACCACTGGTTTACAGAGCTTGCATCTTTAAAAAGAGGGAGAAATTTATTCAGCAAACTCTTTGAGAGACACAAACATTGTCTTCTGCAGATCTCGGGGCTGGTTGAACTTCCAAGCTATTTTTTTCAGTCTTCAACCACTACAAGTTTGCCTAAGGGCTTTGTCTCTGTGTTTAAGTTGCCCCTTAGTTTTGCAGTCAGGATTTCGAGGTGTCCCTGCTGGGATGAAACTGCCAATTTTAGACAGAAGTTCCCTAAATCTGGTGAGAGTTGTGCAAAGTTCCCTGCAGGCAGCAGACCCTTAACACCTCTCTCCTCTCTCCACCCCATCCCTCTGAACCTCTTCCTGAGGAAACAGCCAAACATGATGTGTTTGTTACATCTGGTTGCAAAGGACCAGCTTGATGTGACCACCAAAAGAATGTTTCCTTTGTACAAGAGATTTTCTGTTCCTTTTTCAAGTTGCTTTTCAAGCATTATCATCACTAGCATTTCACGAATGTTCTACACATTCAAATATGCAGCATATTTATTAGTTTCTGGCAGAGGTTATCTTGAATTCTTTGAATTTCCTGTTACATTTCATCCATTCATTACAAAAAGGCAGATGCAGGTTTCTGATGTCTAATATACACAGAAAAATCCTAAAGTTATTTCCCCAGGGCAAAGGCTTCTTCATTCACTGTTAGAAAAGTGTAACTTTTTGTTCAGCCTGTCTCAAAAATTTGTACAATCAAGTAACCAGAAATTATATTATTCTTATCTCCATATATTAAGATATAACCATTACACTGGAGAAACTGAGTCAGGAGATGTGAACTCTTCCATCCCTCCACTTAAACACCCAAACAGAGGGGCATAAGAAATTAAAAAGATGTCAAAGAAGGATTTAAACAAAAAGTTTCAAGGTCTCTTTATACAAAACAAAGTACCAAAAAAGAACACAAACTGAGTTTTCATCTGTGTGTACATTAAAGAACACACGAGACACTCCACCCTTGCCTGGCTCACACACAAGCCCAGTTATTACTCAGTCCCTTGACTCCCAGTTTACATTAGATGTAGCTAAAACCCAAGGTGGGGCTGCAAATCTGGCCCTAGCCACGTAGCTCTTTCTGCTCGTTGTGCTTTTCCAACTCTGAAAATGATGCAACTAGCTATATTTCTCCTTTAATTTTCACAATACTGCGTTTTGTTTTCAAATGAAGAAAAGTGAGTTGGGCAATTAAGGTGTGTTTGAGGGAAACTTGCTGTCTCATTAGTACCAAAGATCAGGCTCTTACATATTATGGCATCCTCCAGCCAGTGAAGGAGTGACTGCAGCTGGTTTGATTTAGAGTGGTCCAGAATCCTTTGCTCCTTGTAACAGGGGATGTGAAAAAAGTGAAGGAACTGGAATCTCTGACCTCCATGGATACCCATTTCTATGCAACAACAAAAAAAAAGAAAATTATGAGGGTTGTTCTCTAAAGCTACCATTAATTATATGAAGCCATAATTAATTCCTGACTTTATTTTTCCACAAAGAAGCTACAGCTCTCCAAGAGGAAGGGAAATGCACGAGTATGAAAAGGAGGTGTCAGCAGAGCAATCTTTCCAAAGCTGCCTGTCACTGGAGGAAAAAAAAAAAATTAGCAAACTAAAAAGTTAAGCTAGAAGGAAAAAGAATAAATTTGGAAGTAAATACTAGGAAGTTGTATTTCCATCCTCTTAAAATTATTCAGAATATTCTTGTAAATTCTCTGTGCCTCCAGCACAGTTGATCACATGCCATCTGCACATTCCTAGGTGCCATGTAGACAAATAACAGGCACAGAGCCTTTCACTTCCCCCTGTTGCAGCTTTTTCCCCTGCTCAACCAAAAGAAGTGATTAGCACCAGGTCATAAAAAGAAAGTGAGAAAGTGATGGAGTATGAATGTGTCACAGAAAGCTGATTGGAAAAGGGACATTTTCCTTCTAACAATATTCAGACCTCTGGGTGATTTGGAACAACACTTGTTTGGGTTTTTGGGTTTTTTTGCATACCACATTAGACATCTTGGGTTTTTTATTATATTTTTCACTGAAACCAGAAGCAGCTGCTGTCTGATGTCAGCTGGTACATGTGGCAGTAGTGTGGGTGGAGGAAAAGATTTTTTTTTTTCCCCTCCCAGCTCTGGAAAGTATGAGGTTACGGAAAAGCCCTTGCAGGTGATATAAAACATTTCTGGAGTTTACACAGGTTAGAGACAAGAAATCCAAACTGCCTCTGAATGGTTCCAGTTGCTGCATCTACAAAGGTTTGATAACCACAAAAAGCAGAGCAAAAAAATCTTCTTTGAAATGGTGAACCCCAGGGGAGGATGTTTGGCAAATATTTTGGGGGGGCTACCCAACAACCAACACTTATCCCTCTGACATGTTCCAAAGCCACCGTGTGGAACAGGGGAATAAAAGCAGGAAGGGTCCAGCTGTCCATCACTCCCTTGGAATTATACCTCTGGCTTTTGCATTTCTCTTCTCAAAGCAGGAATATTTTTGGAAGTGCCACTTAAGTAATTTGAAGTGTTTTCTGAGCGCTGCACCACAGCCTTCCCTGAGCTAGTTAATCCTTCAGAAGCTCCCTGAGAATCATAAATAGAAGGAAGTTGACCAATCTCAGCAGAAACACGCAACGTGCCTTCCAAAAGTCTGCTTGCCAGTTCCTGTGGCCACCTTCCCAAGTACACAGCCCCAGAGAATCAGGCTGAGACCTCAGAGTACCTGCACAGTTGTATGGCTACACCTCAGCATCCAGCATCCAACATCCAGCATCCAGCGTCCAACATCCAGCATCCAACATCCCAGCATCCAACAACCAATATCCAACATCCCAGCATTCAACATCAAATATCCAGCATCCAACATCCAGCATCCACATCCCAGCATCCAATATCCAACATCCAATATCCAGCATCCAGCATCCAACATCCCAGCATCCCAGCACCCAACATCCCAGAATCCAATATCCAGCACCCAACATCCCAATATCCAACATCCAATATCCAGCATCCAGCATCCAACATCCCAGCATCCCAGCACCCAACATCCCAGAATCCAATATCCAGCACCCAACATCCCAGAATCCAGCACCCAACATCCAGCATCCAGCATCCAGCACCCAATACCCCAACACCCAGCACCCAGCCATGGCATGGAGTGGTGATCAGCTGCTCACTTTCTCTCTTCCACTACAAGAAACTCCAAGTGTCAGGTCTGCAGTGGAGCTGAAGCAAGGTGGGTGCTTTCCACACAGTGTGCAAGGATGCTGTGGCTCTCTTGGGTGTTGCAAAGTCTATGTGAGCTCAAAGTCAACCAAGGTAAGGACAGAAAAAGCTCTCAAGGGCCATCACATACAGACTCCAGCTACAGCTGCTCTCATCCACAAGTTCTCAGGGGCTAGAACAGCATGCAGAGCAGGGAAGGCTACATTTATTTTTCATGCTCTTTCCTTACATTTGGTTTCAGCTGCTCTGAGAGACAGGTTCCAGGATGCTGATCAGCCTTTGCTGCACATCCATCTTCATGGCCTTAAGTCACTTAACACAGCACAGGACCTGGAAAGGTCTTTGTAGCCCAACAAAGGACTGGGCCACTGGGACAGCTGCCCTAACAAGGTCCAACACCTTAAATTTTGGTGTGTCTGTTAAAAAAGGAAGGATGTTTGGGATGAGAGAGATGGTGGGTCATTTCTTTTCATTTCCTTTTTTTCTTTCTTTCCTTCTTTCTTTCCCTTTGGAGGGACAGGCTGCCTGCTTTATCCTCTCCATTGCCATTTCTCCATGTGCCTTGGCAGACAGACCTCAGCCTCCTTTTCCAAGGCAGCAGTTCAGGACTGTGGCATTGGCACAGTAATTCCAGCCAAATATTCCAAGCGTGGAGGCACAGGGAATTTAGAAACCTCCTGTGCAAGTGTCAACATGGGCTGTCTTGATGTTTCTTTTCTATTGCTGAGTGTTTGCCCAGGTGGCCAGGCAGCCCAGGTCTAACTCCCTCGTTTCAGAGCATTGCAAGTGGATCAAATATTCCCATCAGGATGACTCCTGGCTTTTTCACAGGTTGAATATGTGGACCTCTCCTTTGCATGTCTCAGTAAAGAAATCACAGAATTACCTCGGTTGGAAAAGACCTTCAAGAATATTGAGTCCAACCACAAATTATTATTTCTCTGCCTTGAGCAACAGGGAAAAGACTTTTCCTGCTGGAACTGGAGCTGTGCCTCACAGACTGTTGTACATCCTATTTCATCTGATTAATTCCCCTCAGGGACTTCTGCCCTGAGGGACTTCCCTCTCCACAGGCATCCACAAAAGCCTTGGAATGGGCTCCTGCATTTTGCCCAGAGGTGTGGGAAGCACAGATCTGTTTGCTTTGTGCAGAGCTACACAAGGTGGTTGGGAGGTCTGTAGGAAGGAAGCAAATGGCAGCTCCAGGAGCTCTTTAGGAAACTTGGGGGATGCTACAAGCTCAGTCCAGCATCCACACATTACAAATATTTGTATATTTATTCTAGTTGTTCTTTCAGGAAATGCCACCTTCCTTTCATCTGTCCCCTACAATTTGCTCAGGTTGAGCTCTCCTGAGGTGGACATAGAGCTGGACACCAGGGACTAAAAACTAAGGAGAAACTCATTTCAGGGATCTGGCCCATGGTGGTTTTAAGAAGTCACACCTGGGCTGGGACTTTGGGTGCCAAGATTTTATCCTGGTGCGAATTTTTACAGCCAAGTTTGAAACCCCTGAAAATGAGAAGAGAGGGGAATGTTCTAATGGAAAGGCTGGCATGGCTTCAGCTTCTGTGGAGCAGCCCAAGAAGGTGATGAGGCCAAGGGTTTGAAGCCAACCTGCCAACTTTCACTCTGTTCAAATAAGGGAAGTCGTGCTAAAACATTTGACTGCTGAAAACTATAAAGTTGCCTTCACCTCTCCAGAAAGCTACCAGTTATAAAAAAGAAAACAGTCAAAATCAATGCAAATGCACTTTCAATCCAACTCTGCTTTGTTGCCTTTGTGCCACGTGATTTATTTTTCTGCTCAATAAAATGGGATGTGGGAAACGACCTTTCAAATGAATGTCATTGTTCCTGGCTTGAAATTTGGGGTCTAAAAAAAAAAACAAACAAACAAACAAACAACACAAAAAAACCCCAAAACCAAAACAGGCAGTATAGTCTGGGCCACTCCCCAACAATAGAGTGGTGGCAAGCTAAATATAACCACACTTCTGGTCCCACAACTGGCATCTGACACCCAGGGCTTCCAATAACACTGGAGCTGCTGCTGCTCCAGCAAGAGCTGAGGCAAAGGGAGAGAAAACTCTGTTTTCCAGCTGGGACCTCATTCTTCACTCAGCTGTTTGCTATTAGGACTGGAGCAGTAGCAGTGAGAAATTCATTGCTGCTTGGTCCCTGCATCTTGACACAGTCAGAGCACAGATCTGACTCTCCAAATCCAAAATGAATCAAGGGGGAAAAAAAATAAAATAAAAAATAAAAAAAAGAGCAACCTCCTTCTGACTTCTCACTTTTAAAGCACCTTCCCTTCCCAAGGAACCTTTTCACCCAGGGTCAGATGCTGCCCCATCCCTGCAGAGATGTGGAGGAATGAGTGCTGGAAGTGGTACAAGGAATTTCTTCTCCCCCTGCTAGTGCAAGCTGTGATTTGGGAGGTATTCCCATCAGGACCAGGGCTGGGATGTTCCTCCAGCTGTCACCTGGGCTGAGCCTCATGCCAGAGACCCTCCCCTGCCTGGCTGGGAAGGAGAGGTGAGGGACAAAGCAAAGGGAAATGATGGGGAAAGAGGAATGTTCCCAGCACGGGGCTGCAGCTCTCTGCTCTTTGGAAGAACACAAAATCAGGTGGCAACTGGGTTAGACTCATCCTGATGCTCTGACAGTGCTGGGACTGACACAAAGGGGTAACTGAAGTGGATTGCACTGTAAATATTTTTAGAGATTTTGTTTGGGAGGGGAAAAAAAAAAACAAAAAAAAAAAAAAAAAAAGGAAAAAAAAAAAAGGAAAAAGGAAAAAGGACACCAAACAAAAAGAAAAAGGAGAATTTTAGTCATTTTACCAGCAGCTCTCTGTTCAGATCAGTGGAGTCACTATCATGCAGGGGGGGAGGACTCAGTCTGGAGAAGCCAGACTCCATCAGGGTGACACAGGCTGGGTAAAAAGCAAGAGAGTCCTTTCCAAGACAACTCCTCCAGAGCATTTGCTGCTGGGGAACAGGAAAACCTCTCTCTGGGCTGCTGCATTTGTGCAGTCAGTAAGGGAACTGCTGCCTGGAGAGCAGAACTTTCAGCTCCTGGAGCTCTGGAGGAGGAGCCTTGGCTTGGGGTCCCTGGGTACAAAGGGTGATTCCTGCAAGTCCTGCTCTGAAAGAGCTGAATGAGGCTGCTGGATGCAGACAGCCTGAATTAAGAGTTTGGGCTTAGATGCTGCTGGAGCTGATTTGCTTTCATTCTTCTGCAGCCTGTTTATGTTTGAAAATACAAATGGGATGTCAGAATACAAGGTTTGCTGCCAGTGTAGCTGCTTCCCCTTCTGGGGACTCGGTGCTGTCTGGCTTCTGAGCTGAGTGATAAGATTCCCAGGGCTGAGAATTTGGGTTTGCATTTCATTGCCTCCTCATCCTGTTGACATAATGAGCTCATATGCAGAAACACATCACCCCCTGACCTCAGCATAATGAATTGAATGTGATAGTTGACACGTGGGCTCTCAGACGTGTCTGCTTGCTCCTTCTGGCAGCCCTGGAGTCCCAGATTCTGGTCCCTGCCATCTGCAGCCTGCAAACTCCACTCCAGTCGGGGCTCCTGCCATCTGTCACCTGTGAGCCTCTTCCCCTCCCAGCCATGATTTCTCATTACCCTGAATGAGTGAGTCAAGGATGTCCCCAGAGGCTGACAAACTGGACACAAAGGAATTCTTGAGTACATTTTAAAAAAATAATAAATAAATAAATAAATCAGGCAGGAAGTTATTATTTTATACAAAGAAAATCTGTATTATTAATGCAGAAATCCATCAGTCACCTCCCAGGAGCTGCTTCCCCTGATTTTTAACTCCTGGCACATCATATTTACTTCTTTGTGGGTGCCTGAAGACAGATGTCTCCTGATCTGTCTCTGAAGACAGACTGAGAGAGTTGGGGTTATTCAGTCTGGAGAGGAGAAGGCTCCCAGGAGACCTTATTGTGGCCTTCCAGGGGCTGAAGGGGCTACAGGAAAGCTGGGGAGGGACTTTGGAGGCTGTCAGGTAGGGATAGGACATGGGGGAATGGATTCCAAGTGGAGGAGGGGAGATTGAGGTTGAATGTGAGGAAGAAGTTCTTCCCCATGAGGGTGGTGAGACCCTGGCACAGGTTGCCCAGAGAGGTGGTGGAAGCCCCATCCATCCCTGGAAGTTTTTAAGGCCAGGCTGGATGGGGCTTGGAGCAACCTGGGCTGGTGGGAGGTGTCCCTGCCCATGCAAGGGGTTGGAACTAAATGATCTTAAAGGTTCCTTCCAACCCTAAAAATTCTCTGATTCTCTGATCTAACCAAGTAGCTGTTCAGGAAGGGGCTGTTTCCCAAAGCACAGCCAGTACACACAGCTTAACTGGTACATCCCCATCACCCCACTGAAACAGGAGGTTTGGATCTGATTCTTGATGTCTGCAGACCATTTGCAATGGGTCCCTTAAAAATAATGAGGAAATGGGTGGCTGTTCATGGGCTTACACCACATTGCATTGGCAGATGGGCTCAGACCAAAAGCCTTGGGTAGCACATCAACTTGGGAGCTGCATTCCCAAGCCATGGACATGGGAGTCTTGAGCTGTGCCTGATGCCTGTAGCACTGGACAGACTTGTGTCAGCCTGTACTGGGACCACCTTACTCACTTTAAAAGAGAGAAGCCACTTGACTGGTAAAAAACGGGGACAGAAGAGAGCCCACAGCCTCTGTGACATTCTATATAGAGCAATACTACTATATCATGAGCCCTAGCTAATTATATAACTATAATTATTAGTAGTTAATAATTAATTATAGATATTGTAATTATTATCATTCCATCAACAGAAGTTACATTTGGACCTGCTAACAAATTCAGTGTACATCTGCCCATCACATGGAGTTCAAATCATCTGACCCTCTTAATGCTAATGCCTGTCCCAGATCCTGGGTGACTTTTTGCCATGAAACCATAAAAACCCCCAAGAATGGATGATGATAAACCACCCCAGAGCTTGCTTCTTGCTGAGTTCCCCTCTTTTATTTTTTCCTGGACATCTGTACCAAATGAGCCTTTCAATAGACTTTTATGTCAAGAATTAAAGTCTCCATTTTACCCCTGAGAAATAACTGAAGCTCACTGTGCAGGTACACGTTTGGGATGAGCCTCATTAAATCTTGCAGCATTATGATACATGCCCAGCACAAGTTTGGCACCGTGAAAGAAAAAAAATCTGAATATTCCTCCACTAGCTGTTCACACCTGGTATTCTACACAGGCTGCTAAGGAAAGCAGAGCCCACCTTACCAGTGCACTTACAGACAGAGCACTGTGGCAGCCAGTTGGACTTATTTTGGGGAAAAAAACCGAACAAAAAAACCCAAGAAATATTTCTCCATCTCCTGTGTCTGCACTGGTCCTCAGTTGGTCTCGCAAGGTATCTACAAGTCCACTATGCTCCACGAAGGCTCTGCCTGGGTCACAGGTTACTTAACCCATGAAGCCAGCTCCAAAAGTGGCAGAAAAATTAATTTCAAATATGCAAAGGCTTCACAGGACCTCTGAGGACACATTTGTTGCATTTTCTTTCAGCAGCTCCTGTAGCTAACAGAACCAAACAACTGTGTGCCAACACTCCTCACTTTTCACTGACAAAAATCAAGTTTTGTATTCGTCCTTCCACTGCTGTGTTTGGTGTGGTAAAAAGCAGCACCCACCTTGTTAGAATACGAAAAGCAGAGGAAGGAAATGCCTGGGTAAATGTTTGAAGCTGTCTTCATTAAGGAGAGAAAAAAAAAAACAACTCTGTGCTTTTAAAAACACTGCTTGAATCTTTGAATGGCTTCAAAATCATTATTTAACCTATATATTATTATATAGGTTATTATTATTATATATTATATTATATTTATATTATATTATACTTATATATAATATTCTTTATATATATTTACTTATTTATTATTTATATATTATAATATTTATATAAATATATATAAACTTATATATTTATATATTATAATATTTATATTATTTGTACATATATTTATATATAATATTATTTATATTATATTATATTTACATTATATATTATTTATATTGTATTTATATTATATTATATATGTTATATTATATATTATTATTATATATTATTTAACCTGGTAGTCACCACCTCTAGTTTATACCTGAGGAAATACAGTTTTTAGGTGGTAGTCACCACCTCTAGTTTATACCTCAGCTTTGCCCTCTTAGCTTGGTTCCTCCTTCATGTCCTATTTGAGAAAACACGAGTTGAATGCAACACGAAGTCCTGGTTACAATGAGTTTACTCAGTGTTCTGGAGTCAGGCAACCATCATGGGGCAGTTGTGCCACCTAATTGTGTCTTCAGAGCCACTTACACTCGTAGTACTAGGTGTGAGTAAAGCAAGCAGAGTAGGACTTACCTTTAAGGTCAGGGAACACACTGAATTCTTGAACTCCAAGCGTGTGTTTATATGAAATAGTCTTTACTCTTTCGTTGGGATGTCTCAAGGCTAAAGGTACTCGGAGTAAAGTTGTTGGACAAAAATCCAGTCACGTAACTACATTTTAAAGAAATTACCTGCAGTTCTGAGGACACCACCTGGGGTCTTGCTGCTGTCTGTGTTCTCAGCACTCAGCTGCTGCTCAGGATTTGTAGGAAATACTTCACTCTTGGTTTGCCAATGCCATTTACTTCCCCAGGGAGCAAAGGCATCAATATTTTCATCAAGGCAGAGCTGTGCTTTGGGAATCAGGAAGGAGGGCTCTAGGACAGGTGCCTGATTTATCTATTGGCTCTCTGATTGCTCCTCCCCTTCCAAGGGGAAACGGAGCTGCAGTCCCTCCCAAATGTGCTCTTGTTTTGTAGGGATAACACCAACTCAAATCGTGTTGGAAAAATGATGAGAAAAGCTGATAACAGCACCTATATTTCTGTGGTTTCTACAACCACAAAAAAACCAACCAACCAACCAACCAAAAACCACAAAAAAACCCAACCAACCAAACAAAAAACAACAAACAAACAAACACAAAAAAACTCCAGAGCAGCCCCATCTGCATCCCTCTGAGATCCTTTCAATTGTTCTTTGCCTCAGGCACCAACTCTCTGGCCACAGGGCACTGGGTCAGCAATGTTTGAACTCTGAGAACAAACCTGCTGATGGAATCAGAACACATTCCCATGTCTGAGACAGCTGACAGAGCTTTGAGTATGGACCTGCTTTTGAGGGAAAGAAGCCACATGCTGTTCTTGCTCTGACAAATGGGCAACTTCAGCCAAGCTTTAGCTTTTTATTCTGGGGCAAGGGACTTTCCTTGCATTTCACAAATGCTGGTGTTTATTTCGAGCCTGACAGGCAAGGATGGTATGAATTTAGTTTCCCCACAAAGCTTCTCAGCCTTATAGCTGTGGAGAAAAGCTGAAGAATTGGCCCGTGGTTAAAACTTCAATTCCCATAGACGAAAGGGCAAGAAAGCAAAGCCAAGTGGGTTTATTTGAAGCTTGGGGTTTTTAGTGGTCACACCATTTTGGGGAAGCTTAACCCAAGGAGAAGGAGGACATTCTTGTGTCTGGGATTGGAGGTCAGGAAAAAAAAAACAACTGGTCTACAGCAGTGCAGCAGATGCATGGTCCTGCTCCTTTCTGCCCCAGGGCTCCCACAGCAGAACCCAGACCACACACAGCCCAGACAGGGCTTGGCAGGGACCAGCATAAACCAGCTCAAGAACCAGACTTCCCCCCACCTTCAGCTGCTAAACTAGAGCCAGAGGAGCAAGCAGGAAGAAGCTCATCCTTGGGTCACCTTCTCCCTATAGGAGAGAGCTGCAATGGGAGGGAGCTGGGAACAAGGCTTGGAGAATTGGGGTTTTGAGGAACTTGGGCTGGTGGGAGGTGTCCCTGCCCATGTAGGCTTGGAACTGGATGAGCTTTAAGGTCCCTTCAAGCCCAAACCAGCCAGTGATGATGATGAAGAACCAGCACACTCTCCCCAAGCCAAGAAAGGTTCCCAGTAAAGAGGCACCGGGGAAAGTCTGAACGGGTGCAATGTGTTTGTCCACAGTGTTATTAAAAAGCCACATGGAGCCTTTAGTTCCTGGTGCTTTAGTGAGACTAGAAATGAAAAGAAGCAATCTTCTTTACCACAGGATAACTCAGCTGGCCTTCCCTTTCTGAAAAACCAAAGCTGCAGTTCTCTGCCTGCAAAGCATCCCAGCTCCCGGGCTCTGCTGATGCCACTGACTCCAGGGCTTGTGGAACCATCTGAGAAACTCCCTCAGCTCCTAATTAAAAATGGGTTGCTCCAGGTAGTGCTGGAGGTGTTTGGGACTGAGAATGGCAGCAGGTTTACAGCTGTGGAGCCAAAACACAACCCTGAGCACAGAGGCAAAGGAGATATTGAGAAGCAATTTTGGGTAGCAGCTTGGCAGCACATGGAGAGATGCACAAGATGATCAGGAAGGAGGTGATGATCAGCCCTTGGTCTGCAACAAGGATCAATATGAAAAATAAATAAATCAAGCTCTCTTTACTATCTCCCTTCTTCTCTCACTTGAATCCTCTGGAGCCTCGAAGATTTTCTCAGCTGTTCAGGACTCAAACAGATGCTGCAAACTCAGCCCCCCCTGGGTTGTGTGTTTGGAGAGAGGACAACTTAGTGCTTCCTTTAATCCCAGGAGCCAGATCTTTCCTAACTGGTAGCTCCATTTCAGTCTACACCTACATAATCTCTCACCTTTTGAAGGTCAACTCATCCTCAGCTCCACAACAAAAAATCTGGGAGAAGGCAACTGGCAGCTCGCCAGGAAAGGAGAAGTGGGAATTGCAAGACATCTGATAAACCCATTCTGCACCATTTTCTGTAGCCAGAATGCAGAGGTGATGACCAGGACACTCAGCACCTTTCTTTCTTGGCCCCAGACACCCCCTGATGCTTCATGTCCTCTTTCAGGACTCTCAGATCCCCAAATAAGGAAAACATTTTGGGAACTTCTCATTCAAACCTCAGTTAGGTGACAGCAGCTGGACCACTCTGTGCTCCCAGACACCTCTCCATCCTTGCAGAGAAAATCTGAAGATTTCACCCCGACCTTTCCCTGGATGAAACAAGGATGCTGCCCCATCCCAAAGAAAGCTTCCCTTGATCCAGGCTGTTCTGCAGTGCCATCTAGTGAGACGGACACATTTCCACAGAGCTTCTCACTGAGCCTGGGCACAGCAAACATCCCTACAAGACTTTTTTTTTTTTTCCATCAAGCCTTCTCTTACCTTCTCCTGGAAACCTCTGCTTCTCCTTTTGGTGTTGAATCCAAGCAGACAAAGCTCTTTCCTCCTAACATGAGGCCAAATCTTGATTCCTGCAAGAGATGAGTGTGGATGGTATCTCCTGCCCTTCAAAAACACCTGGAAATGAGGGAAATCAGTCTTCCAGGCTGGGGATAGAAGGGAGCAAGACATCGAGTGGATGAGGAGAAGGAGAGGTAAAGGACTTGGGAAGGAGGTGAGAAGAGGGCAAGGGATCAGCTGGGGAAGGGTGACCCAAGGTTGCAAAGAGGATGGAGCTGAGTAGGAAGGGGATGGGAGGTGGGGCAGAAGAGGACATAGACATAGCAAAGCAAGGGGTGGGGTCCATGGTATAGTTATTGGCTAAAACTGGGCCACCTGGGAATATGTGGCAAAAAATGGGAATGGGGAACAGAGCTTCAGCTGGGGCTGGGATGGGGTTGCAGGGGATGGGAGCTGCAGGGAGTGTCCAAGGGAAGAGCTGACTCTGCATGTGTCAGGGGTTTCAGTTTGATCATTTAAAAACTTCAGAAATTCAGTCTAAACCAATGGAGTGCATTATGGACACGCCTTATATCACATTCCTACTACATCGTATGAATTACCATATAAATCCTATCTTGTTCTGCAGGATGTTCTGCAGCTCTACCTGTGAGCTCTCCAAAATCAGTAACTATGGATAGGGTTGCCTCTGCTTCCTAATGACCCACATGCCTTAATATTGAACATATATATTGAAGATAATGACTATAATTGAATAGAATATGATGATTCAATATGTATATATTGAATATAATGAATATAATTGAATGGAATACGATGATTCAATATATTTATATTAAATATAGTGAATAAATCAATGTTCTCCCTAGAAAGAAGTCAAGGGGGTGCAGTAAGAAACTTGTCAGTAGCAGACTGTATCTGCCTTTTTTTGGGGGGGGAGTGGGAGCAGGAGATTTCAAGAGGATGAGTTCATGGCTAAGCCAGCTGAATGATACCACGGAGATGGGCTCTGCTTCTTCCCCCTGTGTGCCCAGGGCACATATTTAATCTTTTAAGGCAGATTTTTCTCTGGGGGTGCCAGACTGGAGATCTATGAATGCAGGCTGCAGAAAGGCAGAGACATAAAGGCATAAAACATGCCATGAAGAATTCCAGCCCTGGATGACTGCTCAGGACTGTACCATAAAACCAGCCTGGCAGGAGGACAGACATATACCAAGAAAACCATCAGTTTGCACAGTCCCAGTTTCTGGCTTTCTAATCTGTTGCCAATTTCCACATGCCCAAGCACAAATCTGAATTTTTTTCAGGAGGTAGATGTCCTTAGGGTCTGACCTACCATGATTTTTCATGTCATTTTGTGGGACTGGGACTCAAAATATTAATACACGTAACAGGATGTAAACTGATCTTTATTAAAACTGCAGCTCTTGGGGAGGGGAGATCTTTGTCATATTTGAGAATAGTCTGCATTACATTTTCCATTTTCCTTGGACAGAAATGTGAAGTGGGGGCTGCACTGAGGAAGAAGAAAGCAACCTCTTAGAGCCCTGACCTGTATCTCCAAGCACCTGGAGGAATACCACAATCACTCCCTGTTTCCAGGGCTGGAAGGCTGGGAACTCAGTGTACTTCAAAGTAGCAAAAAGGGGGGAGAGGGGAGAAAAGCCATAATAATCCCATGGGGTGTTTTCCATCCTGTGGGGCTGGCTTTTTAGTATTTACATGACATAATAGCCAGCTACTAGAATTACTGTGTCCTATTCCAGAGAAGCTTCCGGAAACCAAATTATTTAGCAGCAAGCATGAAGACTAACCCATCATTTGAAACACAAGCTAATAATATAGAAATTGATTCCACCCAAGGGTATGTGTATCCATCACACTCGAGAGGCATTCTTCTGCAGGCTAGGTTCAGCCTGATGGGCATGTTTATACAGGCTTTCTTCCTGGGGTAATGGGATGATTTTGGTTTTGGGGGAATAGAGACATTAGAAAAGTATTCTAGCATGGTGTAAACCACTCCAGAGATCTGTCTACAAAGTGTTGAGGCCTGAGGAAATGAGCCAGACTCGGAAAGGAGAAATGAAATCATCAGTCTCAAACAGCCAGGAGGCTGTGGTTGTCCCTGAAAGAGCCAAGGGGACAAAGCTGTCCCCTTCCTGCCTATACAAAGCTCCTGGTCACAGCATCACAGAATCCCAGAATGTTTCAGGTTGGAAGAGACCTCCAAGCTCATCCAGTCCAACCTGTGACCAACACCATAATCCAGCTCCTAACCCATGTCCCTAAGGACCAGCTCCAAATGCCTTTTAAATGCCTCCAGGGATGGTGACTCCACACTGTCCTGGGCCATTCCAGTGCTTGAATTGGAATGGTCACTGGTAACACACAGCTTTCCAGGCTTCCCTCTGATTTTTCCCAAGAAACCCTTCCTGTGGAGCACTCCAGATGTGGCAGTGAGATCCTTTGGGTTTGCAAAGCTTTTCTTTACAGCTGACGTGGCCTCCCTCAGCCTGAAGCACAGTGTGAAACCCAACGAAACATTTCACTCCTCAGCTCCAAAGCAGAATTCACCATCCACACGGGAGGTCAAGCATCACAGCTGGGTTTGAATCTCCTCCACAACAGTGCAGATTCACTGCTGCCTTCATGTTCTTGCTGCTCCCAAGTTGGGATCTTCAGCAGTTCCCGACGACTCCAATTTTTTTCCCACAACTTAAAGCTACAAAGCATTCATTTACCTTTTTTTTTTTTTTTTTTTTTTTTCCTTGGAAAAATGCTGAGGGCTTCTAGTCATGACCAACCAGCAATCTGTTGTTCACAACTAGCCCAAACCAGATGTTATGTGTGTTGGGTTTACCAGAAAGTCAGGGGTGATGTTGGACTGGATGTCATCGAGCTGTTACTTCTTTGTAGCTGCCAGACTGAGCCCTTTTATGTATAAAAGAAGAACAATTCTAAAAAATCCAGCTGTCTAATGTCTATTTTCAGAAGTGGAGAGGAGTCCCAGCTTGCAGACCTTATATTTATGCTATGTCTGGTTCAGACTGATTCTCCTTGACAGGACAAGGAGTGCCATAGCTACGTCTCCTGCCTGAGGAGCCCAGACTGGTTATAAAGGATCTGGTCCCCAAACTACCCTCAGCACATCCAAGCAACCTAAGTCATCACATTTAATATCCAAGCTCCTTATGAGAAAGCCAATTTTCATGTAACTACAAACCTGAAAGGGGAACAGTGGCCAGAGCCAAGCCACAAAGAAAAAAAGTTCTTCATTACAGTGGGAGAAGAGAGAGAGGAAGCAGGGGAAGGTGATGGGCAGTACTGGGAGGACTGGAAGAGGTGGCCACTTGGTTTTTGAGGAATAATGGAGGAAGGAAGCTGTAGACAGTATTGGATTTCTTCCTTTTCATGACAGAGTGGCAGATTTCCTCCCTTGGGAGCCTCTGGAATAGCAATGCTTCCCAGGTATTACCATGTTGTGGCCATAGGGCTCTGAAAAAAAAAGCATTTTTTTTTTTCTTGGTATGAAAAACATCAGTGTCCTTCTGCTTTTTCCTGGGAAGTCCAGAGTAAAATTCATGTTTGCAAAATTTAAAATAGACAGAACTGACCCACCCACCCATCTGCTTCCACCTAGGAAGCAGACTCTGGATGCTGGGTCTGTCACACACCTTGGAAATTCACACATTCTTTCTTTTCTCCTGGCAAGAAAAAAAAAAAATAAATCAAAAGCAGACTCCCAGACCCAAAAACCAAAGCAGCAGCAATAACTGGGAAGATCCCTCTCTCCCAAACGAGGCATGAGCAGGTGATGTATGTGACCTCCCACTCTCACCCTCCCAGTGAAAAAGTTTTTCCTTATGTTTCTGTGGAACCTCCTGTGCTCAAAGAAGACAAGATCCTCTTCTTAAGTGCAGGTTTATTCCTCACTTGGAAAACTGCATGCCACGTTTAACACTTCTGTCCTGGCCATGGATTTAACATCACCCTGGAGGGGCTCTGTTTTTCTCCTTGTCACAAGTGAGCCAAGGCAGAGCTCTGAGTTTGTCAGCAGGACTAGGGAGCTAACAAAGAGCATGGAGAAGAAAAGCAAAGCCAGAACACTTGGCATCCACCCTCATCTTCCTCTAGCAAAGCCCAAAGCCCAGCACATACCCAGAGAGACCCCAGCAGCTCCAAGTCCTTCATCCTTAGTCCTGCACTCTTCCACACTAAAATTCCACACTGCAGTGGGTGCTTTGCAAATTCCCCTTGGGAAGAGAACATCCCATCCCAGGCTGTGGAAAGGGATGAGCTGTTTGCTACTTGTTTCCTTAAAACACCCTGTGCTGGGCCAGGATGCCTGAGGTTCCGACCCAGTTCCCCCAGGAAGGACCAAGTCTGCATAAAGATGTGATGCCTAAAGGCCACTTCAAGCTGCCAGGTGTTAATTTTTGGTGAGATCAGAACCTGATCCCATCCAGCCTTTGTGTGTGTGTGTGTTTGTTTCTGAGGGAATCCTTCCAGCAGGAATTTCTAGCTACACCCCTAAGGGCTGACTCCAGTCATTCTTCTCACATGACTGGTGCCTTGTAATTTCTGCAGCTCTCTGGTGCAGGGTTTTTATTTTTTTTATTTTTTTTTAAGGATTCTAACCCTTCCCTATCATTTCCATCCCATTATAAAGGAGAGCAAAGGTTCACTGGCTGGATTTCCAAAAAAGAGAGGACAAATTTATTACTGCTAATAATATTTTCAGCTACAAAAGTAAATCAGCTGAGCAGCCAAAAGCTTCTGACTGAGGTAGGAGGATCCTGTGTTTGGGATTATTCTCTTGCTCTGTGGAAAACATCAGCAGTCCCTGGTCAGAACTCATCAGCTTTGGCCACGAACATGAGAGGGGGAGTGGGCTAGTGGCTCAGCAGGTTGGCTCCTTGCAGGCTGGCAGGGCCACCTGAGAGCCTAGAAGGACATGGGGACAAGGAGAGCAAGGCAAGGGGGAAAGAAAAACGCAGGAGAAACAAATCTCAGTTTCCTGGACACCATGAACCAGGTGAAAAGACAACCAGCTGTGTTGGCTCAGGGTACAAAGAGCCTGACGGGCAGAGCAGGAATGATTTCCAGGGGGAAATGGCACTGTGGGGTCAGACCATGCTGCTGCCCTGTTCTGTTCCCTAACCCCCACACCTTCCCCCTTCCCATCTCCTCCCAAAACAGTTGTTTTGGGGTTTTGGTTTTTTTTTTTTGGATGGGGCATCAGTCACAGCCAAAAGAACAACCCCCAGACAGCTCGAGCAGCACCCTAAGGGGTGACAAGCTGTGGCACAAGAAAAAAAATGAACCTTCTGTGATGAGATAGAGCCAAAGGATCATCTTATGGTGCCTTCATACGAGAAGAAAATTTAACATGAGGTGGGAAAATCTGAGGTGGGAAATTCTGATCTTCTCCACCACTCAGAGTTCCATCCATCACCTGGACAAATGTCCTCCTTATGTGCACATCCCACCAAAAGCCATTTCTGTCAAGGCATTCCTTTCTTGGTCACCCCACTGGCTCTGACAGGTTTTTTATGCTTTCCTAAATGGCATTTTCTCCCCTCTCAGTTTCACTGCGTTTCTTATTACATTTAAATATTTTGCTTTTTGTTTGAGTACAGAAGAGTTTGAAACAAAACTTCCAGGATGTTATGCGGGGTCTGATTGGCCCCTTAGAGTATATGGGATATAAGAGGGGATATTATTAACAGCTGCTAATTAAATGCAGCCAGGGGTGGCTCACCACTTAAGTAAAAAAAAAAAAAATCAGCTTTAAGCCAAAAACCTTGTGAGATTCAGAGTGAAAGTGCTCAGAGTGAGTGAGAGTGTTCAAACCCAACTGGAGCTCAAGTTTCTAATGGTGACCTTTGGGTTTTCTTGTGCTCCTGGAAGGAGGCAGGAGACAGGCTCAGTCCTGAGCCTCAGTAGCAATTTTGGATTCCTTCCCAAGTGTGCACATCTTGAAAGCAGAGGTGGGGAATGGTCAGACATTTGGTGCTCACATTCATCTGTTTCTGAGTCAGAGTGCTTTGCTGCCAGGACACGCTGGAAAACCCCAAAAGGCAGCGAGTGACACAAGGAGAGCATTCAGGAGGTGAGGAGGCAGGAGGGGGAATGGTAAACTCATCTTCCCCACTGAAGTTCTGCCTTTTTCTGCCTTTTTCTTCTGACTCACTTGATTGTTTGTCTCACCACATTACCTGGCTGGAATCTGGGGCTGCCCAGCCCAGCCAGGCACCCAACAACCAGCACAGTGTTCACCTGGCCCACGGGCTGCTCAGGATGCTCCCAAGGGGTAGGTGGCCCCAGGAGAGGAGCCCCCCCTGCCCCCCACCCCCCCAAAAAAAACCAAAAACAAAACAAAACCAAGAAAACAACAACTCCCCCCCCAAAAAAAATTAACAAAAAAACCTCCAAACAAGTAAACAAACAAATCAAACAACAAAAAACAAAACAAAAGAGAAGAGATGAAAAGGGGACGGGAAGAGGAGAGAAGAGGAGAGAAGAGGAGAGAAGAGGAGAGAAGAGAAGAGAAGAGGAGAGAAGAGAAGAGAAGAGAAGAGAAGAGAAGAGAAGAGAAGAGAAGAGAAGAGAAGAGAAGAGAAGAGAAGAGAGAAGGGAATAAAAAGATAGAGCCTCCTACTTCACCTCTGAGCCTCCCTAGTTCTCCCTGGAGGACCTCTCCCATATTGACTTGTGAGAGACAATTCCAGATCTGCCTCAGTAGTGAGCATGAAGGAAAAAAAAAAAAGAAAATAAAAGCATTGGACGTGCAGAAGTAATGTTTCCTTCATTTCTGGCCTCACCTCATTTCAAAGAGTGGGATCTCCCAAGCAAGCAGCAAAACATGACAGCTGACAGGAGAAGAAAAGGAAACTCATTTCTACCTTTGAGCAGCAGTGTGGAGTGTCTGAGGCTCTGTTTCCCCTTCTTCTGAGGCAGGATTTGGTTTATTCACCCCAAGGGCCAGGGCACAGGGTGGCCACGTGCAGGAAAAGAGCTATTGGAGGTTGGGCTCTAGGAGGATTACTATGGTGGGTCTCTTTTCCCTGTCCCAAATTGCCATTTCTTCATGCATGTCCTGAAATAAAAATATCTTCCCCCAAAATACCACAAAAACTGCTTTCTGCACTTTCTTTCTCCTTTCTTCACTTTGTATCCTTGTATCCCTCCTTCCCTCCTGGGAATTTCCTCAGATTGACAGAAATTCCAAGGTTAAAAATATACAAGAAAGAAAGAGAAAAAAAAAACTGCAGCACAGAATCATTCAGCTGTGAACTGAATTAAAAGCCAGCATAGGAAATAAACGTGTCCAAGTGACTGGAGTGACTCCTTGGTTACACAACCTCAAGACAAGGACTGGGCTGAGCATCTCCCTGGGTTTGTTTCTCTGAGTCATGAGTGCATCAGGCTCCCTGGGAAAGGCCAGACAAAGGAGATGGCTCTCTCCTCTTCTCCATCATTCCATTGACCATAAACAATTCCCCTACATGCTCTTGAATGACACGAAACAACAGGAATGGGATTTGATTCCCAGTGTCCCATATCCCTCGTTGCTGCCTCGCTCCTCTCAAGTTCATTCTCTCAGCCTGATAGTTCTGTTTCTATTTATAAGACTGTTTTTCACCCCTAAATCACCCCTTGCACTCATCCAGATATTTGCTGAGCAGAAATGAGAGGCAGAAATAAAAACCCATTATGTATCTTTTATGGCTTCTAGAGATTGTTAAAAAAAAAATTAAAAAAATTAAAAAGTGTATTCTTCAAATTAACATGAACTTTGCAAATTCCTCCTCTCCCCATCTATTAGCTGACTGATTGGGGTCCCCAGAGGGTACCAGGAAAGGGAGGGCTGGGCACTGGAACTCTCTCATCCTTGGAGTTTGCACAGATCAGATCCTTCCAGCTGGGACAGGGAGCACCTGGTATTCCAACTGCAACTCCTGGATGGCCATGCCTTCAACATAAACTTGCTGAAAATAATCTGATCTCAAAGATCAGCTGGATTCCTCCTTATTTCCAACATCACTGAGAGCAACTAAAAATATCAGTAGTTCTTAAATGCCTAAATAATGCTGATTTTCTGTAACAGCTACGCTTGTGGTTTTTAATAGCAAAGAGACTAAAATCATTCACCTTGCAATCTGCCTGCACCTCATCATTTTGGTATGAAAGGGTATGCTGGAAGCAGGACTGGGATGTGAGTGTGTACAGGTGAGAAACTACAGGCTGACAGGCAGAAGTAAGGAGCTGAGAAGTGCTTGGGCTGTAAATTATTTTCTGCTGCAAAATGCACATGTGCATGAGTTGTTTGCTTAGTGAGCAGCCTGGTTTGTTACAGTTGGAAATGTACAGTATGAGGTTAGAGTGGCTAAAAAGGTCTCATAGCAGTGTGTTGGGTTGTTTTTTTTTTTAAGAGTCTGTTTTTCCTGATTAAAAACCTTGCCAGCTGAAACTTTTCACTGGTCATAGCCTACAGCCAAGCTTGGTCTGAACTCTGCCTGATGTGCCTTAGATGTTGGAAGGTGCAAAAAAGAAGCCAGCTGAGCTGCTTTCTCCATTTCTGCTCTGAAAAAAAAAGAAAAAAGAAAAAAAAGGAAAAGGAAAAGGAAAAGGAAAAGGAAAAGGAAAAGGAAAAGGACACGGCAAAGGAAAAGGAAAA
>JAAWXA010000043.1:2500654-2596534 GCA_038090715.1 Florisuga fusca
TGCTGAGGGGAGACATTGCTTGTTGTGCTTTTCTGCCCAGCAATTAATGCATCCCCTCAGCAAGCAACACCACTGCTCAGTCTCCTAAAGATTTCCTCACCATCCTTAGTTTGGATCCATTCTCCCTGAGCTGCAGCATCTGCTGCACTTCCAACACCCTCTTCCCCTTCCTACTCTGAATCTTAAAAATAACATCTGCAGGGGCAGAAATCACATCACAAGGACACGTATATCCATCTGGCCCCATGTAAACAATTCCCAAATTCAGATGTAACTCCTGACTGCAGGGATCTTTGTTCCCTGAGTCCAGCTCTATTTCCACCTCCTCAGAGCATTTCCTGGGGGAAGACCCACTGGATTTATTTTTATTACAGCAGATGCAGAGCCACTGACCTGTCAGGCATCCCCCTTCTGAGGAGAAGAGAGAATACAAATAGTACAAAATCAAAGTTTTTACAGCAGCAGACCCTAAGCAACAAAATGTGGGCTTGAAATAACTCTAGAAATAACTCTAGAAATAACTCTTGCTTTCTAGCAAGAGTCTCAGGGACAGGCACACGAGCTGGATGCTCAATGTCCATTTTTCTTGCTGTCTCCACAGCAAAAAGAAAAGTAGAAACCTTCATCACACACATGTATGCAGTGAGAGCAGAAGTCTGCACTGGCACTTGATGTGGTTTCAAAAGCAGATGCAGTCCCCCAGGGTCTATTCTACTTGGCAGGCAATATTTTTTCCCAGCATGAAATAAAACAAGATACAAACCTGGGACCTGTAGTTGCTGCAAAACAGCAACCCCACAGGGTTTGTTATTTGGGGTTGATCAAGATCCACCCACCTGGACTTCTAACTAACCTGCAGATGGTTTTTTTTCCCCCCACAGTGACTGCAAAAAAGAAACATAAATTGCTGATGAAATGGTCTTTTCACAAGATTTCTGACCCATTTGTGCACACTCCAGTAGTTTGGATGGTTCAAAGGAGGGTCAGCTGAGCATTCAACTTTGTAACTTCCAAAATGGGGAGTCTTGCCCCACCACACTCTCATCCAGAATTGGTCCTTCTATGATCACATCAAAATACCCAAAATTGCTCTGGGGGTATCTGGAGGTGGAGCTGTAAAGATCTGGTTTCTAATGGGAAGCAATAGGAACTTTTCACTCCAAACAATATGCAAATAAAAGCTGACTTGTTTGCACAAACTGTCTTGAAGGATTTACAGCTGGTTTGAATTCCTTTCAACCTTTTATTTCAGAAAATGTTTCTCCTGTTTATAAGGGAGTCAATATTTGTAATTCATTTTCCTGCAAACTCTGCTTCCAGGAGAAATAGTGTTAGGGTGGAATTAGGCAGTACAAACAAAACGTGTTCTGTGCCTCTTTGGAAATACAAACTGCTGAAGATTTAAAAGTGTGATGTTTTAAATATGAAACATATTTATGATTAGCAAAAAGGGACTACAATGCAACCAGAGCTGAGAGAAAACTCTAAACTTCCATGCAGCTCCCAGTTCTCCAAATACTTTCTTTAGTTGCAGAACATTCTCAGGATTCAGACCTTTTATCCAATATAACCAAGAAGGCAAATATGAACAACACATCCCCCTGCAGACTGCCCCAACCTGTTAAGCAGTATTTAGCACAGAAGGAACCCCATGAAGATCAAAAAGTCTTTGGCATGTTCCCTTCTAGCTGGCTGCACCAGGTGCTCTCACATCACCCAAGACAGAAGAGTTTCTAGAGGCAGAAACCTACAGTTTTGCTATTTTCCTGCAACAGGCAAACTTGTATTTGCACTTTTACCAAAGCTGAACAAACAAAATAAATTGCATCCCACGTTGAACTGAAACCAATCCATTACTTCTGCCTGAATTTCTTGAGCTCCATCTGCTTCGTGTCTTGCTAATCTGATGAAGGCTTCTTGATTCTGAGTGTGTTGTGGATGTCCAGGCTGCCTTTCATCCCAGATCTGTGGCTCTGAGCTCTGAAGGATCAGCCAGCAGCCAGGAGGATGCTGCTTGACTCTTCCAGGAGTGGCACAGACATTCCCCTCTGGGATTCTCCTTGCAGAAATTGCAGCTGGATATTCCTGCTGCCTATGATTTGTCAGGGAGACAGAGGTACCTAGTGAAATAAGCCAAAGGTTGGATATTTCACAAACACTAAAAAAATTAAATGATAAAACAAAACAAAAAACCAAACCAAACCAAAAAAAGGATGTCAAAAAAAAAAAAAGGTCAATTATACTTTGAATCCAAAGAGAAAGATAACTTCTTCCTGACTTCTGCTTAGCCACAGACAACAAGATTGCCTTTTGGCATTGTATTGACAGGTTTCATTCTGGTTTGCAAACTGGAGATTTGAGGTTGAAGTGAAGGTGGGTCTGTCCCACAACCCTACCAGAACTGGAGTTGTAATTTGCCTTTTGTTCTTCAAACAAATCAAGAAGAAAACAGATGTAGGGAGGACTCTGGCTCAACAAGGGTTAAGATGTAAACATCTAGCAGTTCTAAGCTGTGAAATTCATCCTAGCTTGTTAATGGCTTGGAAAATAAACTCATTTGACCACAGTAGTAGTGCTCAGCAGCTGATTGTTGAATTATAGATGGATAGCTGGAAGCCTACAGTTTAAATTAAAGTGTTATCTTGAGCACAGTGGTAAACAAAAGGGCTTGGTATAAATGTCTGAGTATCTGAAAGGTCAAGAAGGAAATCCAGGAACAATGGGAGAAAGTAAAAATCTTAACTCAGGTATTTAAGAATAAATAAAGTCAGATAGGAAAGTCTGAAGTAGACATTTGGATGACTCCTTACTATAGGGCATGTCCAAAGTGAAGGAGCTTCAGCTGCACCATGGTTATGAACAAACCACTTTCTTAGAGGCTAAGAAGAACTATTACTTTTCTACAGAGAGTTCTTCCTGAGGAATCTTTCAGAATTGATGGCAATGTCCAGTGCATCTGGCTCCACTTTAGGGCTGGGTTTGTCACATCTACTTCTAGGTCTCAAAGACATAATAAGCTAAATTAATTATCTGAATGTCTTCCACTGACAATGGAGAGTCTTAATCATACATCTCTGGCCAAAAAACTCACAAGCTGAGAGGCACCAGTGTCTTCAGGAGCAAAACACCTATTTGAGGGCACAGGGGTGTTAAATATTCCCTAGATCAGGCTGGAGGGAAAACAGAAGCCTTGCTGCAGAGCATGGAGTTTAAGAAAACAGCTCTGAGAGACCATCAGGGTTGTTGGCAGTGGTTTTTCTGCGAACCTAAATAGCATTTCTTGTACCAAGTAATCTTGTGGCTTTCTGTTCCCCGTGTCCCCAAAAGACAGCTAAAAGCAGTAACCACCTCTCTCCAATACAATGCACAGATGAGTGATACCAGCTTAGAGGAGGTTGATGGTAAAGATAGAATAACTTTAGAATAACATTAAAGTAGCTTCAGAATAACTAGAGACCTGTCTTACAAACCACAGAGCAGATATAGCAGGCATAAGGGATTCCTTCTCCCATTAAGGCAGGAAGGAAAAAAAAAAAAAAAAAAAAAGAAACTGCTCATTGCTGAATCTTGGGAGCCTGATATTTTTATATGAATTCTGTAAAAATTATTTTTTTTCCTTGTAAACACAGGCAATCAAAGCAAGAGGATATATTCCTTGATCTCCAACCAGTAAGTACAGAACCCAGGAGGAGGGAGCTGAGGAGGTTGTGGTCAAAGACACCAAAGGGCCAAGGTGAGACTGCCCAGTGGATTTTGCTAGTACCTCACAATATCAGAAATGAGTGGAACTGGGTTTTTTGCTAGTTTGCAAACTAAGAAAATTACTGGCCTGTTGTCTATAAGCAGAGGTCTGAATAATAAATCATTTTACTGAGCACTTCCAGCTGATGTTCCTGTGCACTGGGAGGGGAGCAGCTCAGAGCTCTCAGTAAGCACTTCTCTAACAGGAGGTACACCATGCAAATCTTCCCCAAATGGAAAGCAACAGAATAGAAAGGAGTTGGACAAAATAGGAGAAAGAAGAAAAGAGACAAAGGAGAAGCAAAGATTTTTTTTTTTCTTTGTTTTGCTGATTTGGCTTTTTCAAATGAATGAAAAGATATTACAAGAAAACTAGAGCAGCATGTGCACCACAATCTCATGGAAATATTTGAAAGTGAAGGCACGTTGTGATAGCTGTAACACTGTAAAGAATCTCTCTATACTTGAGGACCTCATTCAGGTTTATTTCAAACTGCAGAAGCATGCAGTGCACCAGATTCAGCTTTATTCATCTATGGAAAAAATCCTTTGGAATGTATGAAGAGTGAAGCCCGAATAGTCCAATCGAAATGACTTTCCCCAGCATTTGTATCCCCTCTTTACAATCTATAAATTGATTTTTTAATTCTGTTGGAAGGCTATCACTCTATTAAAATCTCTCATACTTTTTCCATGAGGGCTACGTGCAGAAGCACTCAGAGCAAATATTCCCGTGTTCTCCTGCAGCAAAAAAAGAAAATCTCCAGCAAAACCTGTGACCTTCTCTATGTCCATTAGTTAATACTCAATTGATTGATACTAGAAGAGAGAACTTTCCTTTTCTTTGGACTTCATGATATTTGGAAAGAGACCCCCTGCAATCCATCCAACAGGGCTCAGGGATGTGAGAAAGGAGACCACTAACACATCAGGGTTCTGTAATATTGGAAGGGAGACCCCCTCTTGCACTGAATTAATGCCTGGAAAATCTGCTCCCCTTATGCTTTTTCCATGTGATTTGCTGGAGCTCACTCTGGCTCCATTGCTGGGAAGGCCAGGACATATCCCCTGGCAGTTTTAAAAACTTTTATAAACTGGAAAGTATTTTGCTGGCTTGAACTTTGCTTGCCTAGAATCTCTGAAAGATGCTGCTGTTATTGTTGGGGTGTTAGTTGAGTTAAATCATGTTCTTCATTCCTCTTCAAGGGGGTGGTTGATTTATTTTTAAAGCTTTCTTATTTACCTCAGGCTGTCACTTAATTCAATTCTCAACTGTTTATTTGTGCTTCCTCCCTTTGGTCCATTCTGATATGTGCAGGAACTTAGATGGGGGTAGGGAGGAGGTGGGGGGTTGGGAGGGGAAAAAAAATGTATTGTTCCAGCTTGGTTTCCAATTTGTTATTTTAGTCTAGGTGAGAAGCCAACCTGCAGTGATTCAAATCCCTGCAAGGTGAGAGAGAGAGAGATGGGTGTTGTGATGCCAAGAAAACAACCCCTTTTTGCTGAGCTCCTGGTAACTGTGGTGTTTTCAGCTTTTGAAATGTGTTTTCAGTGTTTGAAATGGGAGGAAACCAAGTATGGGGGATCCTTATTGCTCCAGGTGAAACAAAAACTGTGGTTTTGTGATTAGAATTTACACTTGTTAAATGTTAGTCCCGTGGCACATCACCTGATTTTGTCCAAGGTGACAAATGGGCCTCCTTGAACTTTCCTTGGTTAAAATATTGACTTGAAATCCTGACAATGTGTTTGTGTGTGCACAGATTGAACAGGAGAGGAGGAGGCATTCTTAAATACCCTTCCAGTTTACATAAAAATCATGTAAAGGTCTGAAATTGGGTATAAAGTTGAGATCTTAAAAGTCATTTACCATTCAGTACACTGAAAAATTTGCCAACAATTCATTCACTTACTTACTTGGCTCCCCACCTACAAAACTCACTCTGGAGGGATTTAAAGAAAGAGTTTGATGGAAATGGGAGACCCAGGCAAGGTTATATTCCTGTGCTGCTGAGGAAACATGGCTTGAATACAGTGAACATAATATTTAGTGAGCCTGAAATGGTGTTTTAAAATATAGTTTTAGCTGGTGATTTGTGTACTTTGAATTCTATCATGGAAATAATACCAGCCACTGGTTTGAGTAAGACTAAATCCTAAAATGGCTTTTATCCCAGTGGTTTGATCTTCTCTTAAAGAGAGAGTTATCTCTTCTGAGAGCAGTTACCCTGGAAAACCATTTGGGGAGAACAAGTAAGGATCCTAAAATCAAACTCAAAAGTTTCCTGGAAGCCATAATGTAGGAAAAGAGCAGTTTGGATGTTTCTATTTATCTGCCTACTTATATTGCCATGAGAAGTGCCCCACAAAGCTGCAGGTACCCAGAAGGTGCTGTGGAACACCTTGGCTACTTCCTACCATCAGCAGTGATGAATACTTGCAGGCAGTCAAAAAGCAAGTTAAAGGGGCAACACATTTATCTCTGCTGGCAATTAACTTGTGATTCAGCTAAGTAAGGGGGGGTTTAACCCCTGTCCCAAATCAAACCTGAAGAAGCAATCTCCTGACGCACAACTCCCTGGCCTTCTCCTGACTCTACAAAGCAACCAGCAAGTTGTTCCCAAGGCTCCACACCAAGGAAGCTCTTTTTTGGGGTGCTCTAACTGCTGGTAGCTGGCACAAGGGCAAAATATATGCTCAATATCAGTGGCAAATAATTGCCATGGGAATGGCACACGTCGGAAGAACTTTTGGAAAGGTCATTTTCATCTGTGTCAAGATGAATGCTTGGAAGAGCCACAGCTTGGGCAGTCAGAGATGTCAACTCTGTTCTTCCAGTGTGGCATTTCTAAGAGGACTGGGCCCCAGCTATAAGATCCTGATCTCATAAAAAACATAGAAAAGAAGAGGTGAATCATGGTGAAAGATTTTCTGGCACGGTCTGTAATAACCCAAGTTATGTGTGCCAAGAAGGCTGGAACAGATCTCAAGAGTTTTGTTTTCCCTCATCCAAACAAGAACATGTGGGCAGCTCCATGGCTGGCAAACCCACAGGGCATGGGCAGCTGGGTGAGAAGAGGGAGATGTCTGTGCAGAGAGAAGGAACTCATTGAATGAGCTGAATTTCTGTCAATGTAAACAGAGCCTGCTAAGCAACAGAGCTAATGAGCCATAGTTGAGTGAGAATCCCAGGCAAAATGGCATTACCTCTGCCTTCATTTTTTTTTGGTCATGCAATGAGAGTAAGGAAACAAAATGGGTGAGTTTTCATTCCAGTACCTTTGCTCGGGGCAGAAGTTAACTCTTCTTCTGCATGGGTTTGGCTCCCTCCTGATACCAAAATGTTCCCCCAAATTTCATCCTATCTACAACCAAGATGACCTAACAGAGTGCTCCTGGGCAGCTTTCTCACCAGGTTGAAAGAAGAACAGAAATATGGGTGGATGGGGAGAAGAGAGTTCACTATTGCCCCAGGATGTGTTGCAGTGAATAGTAGTTGTTTATATACATATATATATATATATATATTTTTTTTTTAATAGAAGGCTATTATTGAACTTCTCCTTTTCCTTTGAACTTTTTCTTCAGGAATGATCCTCTGAATTTCAGGTACATGTAGAGGCAGGAGCAGGGTTCATGCCTGCTTATGGACTGCAAAATGAGTCGTGTTTCAAAAATAAACTTCTTCATTTTTGCATGGAAGTCTGCATGATGTGCACCACTCCCTGGCTGGTGCATGGGCTCTGGCAGACCACCCCCATGGACCACAGGACAGCAGCAAAGCCCTGCTGAGATCTGAAGTGTTGATCCACTTCTCAGACAGAGATCATTTTTTGTAGACCAGCTAGAATCCCAGCCAGGAAAAGGGGAACTTGTGTCTTTGCTAACATAATTCCCAGCAACAGAACAAATTCCTCAGGGCTAAGTTTCCTTTTTCACAGAAACAACTCAAAGCAGAAGCATCTACCTATTATTTAACAATTCCTTAAAATAACCCTGTCATTAGGAGGTGGCAAATTCAGTCTGGTCCTCAGTGTGTTTATTCCCAGCTCTGACCAAAAATGTCCCTGTGGGCATGCTGCAGAGAGACCAAAACCCATGAAATGCCTGTAAAATGGTTCCCACTGAAGAAAAAGTGCCAGCTGACACTGGGCAAAGTTTTAAAATAACAGTACTTCCTGGAAATAAATGTTAAGTGGCTTTAAAAACTCCGATCATTTCTATTTTCAAGAAATGAAATTTACTTTTCAGCTTCCCAATCTAAGTAATGAAAAAAAAGCAGATGGCATTTGTGTCTCTCCTGTGCTAGACAGAAAAAAAAAAAGAGCTGACACCATGAGTGTGTCTGGTATCCCACAGTAACCCAATTAAATCCTGTTAAAAACTTAACATCCTCCTTTGGAGGTCACTGCTGAATAGAGGACCCCAAAGCACCTCCTGAAATCAATATTGATTTTATTGATCAGTATTGATTGATCAGTATCACCTCCTGAAATGATAATTTCAGTATCAGCATCTGCTGTGCCCATGGTGTCACGGAGTGCAATACCCAATTTGCAACCTGAATTTCCTCAACACAAGGAAAAGATGTTGTCCAGCAACTCCAAAACACCCATTTGAATATTCAAAGGGTGCTTTGAACTTATTAAAAACTCACCTAGGGTCTCCCAGGCTCTCAGCATTCTCACCTTCAAATTGAGGTACCACCTCCTCTGAAGGGCTTGAGCTATTGGCCATCCCAAACATGTTTTTTTTCCTTACTTCCCCTGAGATGCTGCGTCCCTTTCTTCTGACTTCACACCTCCAGTTAACCACAACCACAAGGATGAGGACTGAGTCTTATTAGGATTTTGTCTTCCAGCATCACCTCCCAAATCCAATTAACATTGCTTGTCCAGGTGGAAAACCCAGACCTACAGTTTCTCCCTGGGTCTAAAGTAGCTGTCAGGGACAACTTTGGCATCTGAACACGCAGAGCATTGGTTCAGGAATTACCCAACACCCAATAAATCCTCTGCTGCTTGATTTACCATTAATAATACATCTGGTGTAGTCATGATTTAGGAGGCAATTGGCTGCCAACTGTAAAATACCCATCCCCAGGGCACCTCCTGGCCTTGAAACCTCTGCATCATGGACATCTCTGAGCTTCTGACTGACTCCCACAGCTCTCTCTCTTTAAGAACTGACCACCTCTACACCTAAATCAGCATCTTCAGACCAACCAGCCTACACAGGAGTGCTGGATGGGAGCAGAGAAGGACTTCCAGGTTTTTTGCTGGTCTTCTGCAGACTTGCAGAAGATGCCAGTGGCCTTGTAATTTCTCTTTAATCATATAAAAAGATTAAAATGGATGCAAGTAGCTCACAAATCCATCGTTTGTCTCAGCCACCATGTTGCATACTTCCCCAGAATTGTGATTTCAGTGTTTGTGAGAAACAATCACCAGCATCCAGATCCTTGTCTTCTCAAATATAACTGGGTGCTGGGAATGAAAACCAACAGCTGGAGAGCCAAGGACATGGGAGCAGAAACTTGACTTGAAACCTTGCTCCTAATCTACCACCATTACTGCATTTACAGAAGAATCAAGAACAAGCCAGAGAGCATTGTTTAGGGTTTTTCCACCACTTCCCTTGGGAGCTTTCCTCATGTAGTGTTAAAAACACATGGCCACAGACTCTTTTTATCTTCTCTTGCATGAATTAAATGAATAATTAGTATTTGTTTACCCAGACATAAAGGTATTAAGAGAAACCAAGCCCACTCTTCTTTTTGATAATCTAAAGCAGTTTAAAAATCACAGCATGAATTTTTTCTCCACCTCCTCAATCACTTCTGGTGTTCTTTTTTACATTCCCTCTCTATTTTTTTCCTTTTTCTTGATGACTTGTTGACAGCAGCATTGGATCTTTACTGTCTGATATGTTTGAAGCAAAATCACTCTGCTGCCTCTCCAGGTCTCATCAGCTGTGTCCCAGTTTCATGCTGCAGGTTCATCATCAGCTATAATTCCATTCTTCCAGCTGCCATGTTCTCATGTGTGTATACAACAGCCCCTTTTGCATTATTTAATTTATCTTTTAAATTTTAAATTTACCTAGTTTTACCTAGTTTTTCCCCCTCCATGCTATGGATACATAGAAGAAAACCAGCTCTAGTGTGGTTGGTTGGAGAGTGCCCTTTGAAACACCTCATTTGATAATGATTCTCCAGTGGCAATTCCTTTCTCATCCCATTTTGTGACCCTTATCCCACATCCAACCATTTAAATCCGTTTAAAACCAGTTGCTGCTGTGCAGTGCTATTTTCAAATACCATGGCACAGTAAGCAAATTGCTTTAAAAGTCCTAAAGATATATGATGCACCTCTTTTGCATTAGTCATTAGGAACATCATCAAAGATTTATGTCTTCTGGTTAACAAATGGTTCAAGCAGTTTGCTGTCATAATTTATATCCTTTTTACCCTTGGTTTGATTTCTGTATCAAATTTTCTGTTACTTTATCCAAGATCTAACTCAGATCAAGCATTCTGCATCTGATCACAGTGTAATCCTTTTCTTAAGTATTGGCAGAATCTCAGCACACTTGAATTTTCTGAAACAACTCCAGTTTTCAAAGATTCATTTGAAATTAGTATCATGAGTACTATAGCTGTACAACTCCTAAATGCCTCCAGGGATGGTGACTCCACCACTGCCCTGGGCAAAGTCACTTTTAAGCTGTTGGCTGTAGGTACCAAGCTCTGCAGGAACACAGACAGAGTTTGTAAAGACTTGGAAGACAAGATAAAATCTCTGATAAAGAACTGATGTCACTCTCCCTTTGGCTGTTTCTGAGATTTTGGAATGCTTTGGTAAATTTCAGCTCTCTCCTCTGGACCTGGAAAACAACTCCTTGACTTTGTGGTGCAATCTGCTTTGTCTCCATGGGTTGCCAGGGAGCTCATCATGGTACAGGCTACCATAAATCTCTGCCCTGGCTACCAGGCTACTGCAGCTTGCCAGTGAGGTGTCTGCACTCCATACACAGCTTGCTGCCCACCAGCTGAACATTTTACACTGAAATGAAGACCTCTAGACTTCACCCACTCAACTGGAAAGTTGGGAGCACGTTGGTCACCTGCAGCCTTCATTTCACCACCAGAACCAAAACCTCCAGCTGGGTTCCTGCCCATCTGAGAGCTCTGGATTCAGAGCAGACCCCAGAAGACACTGCAACCCACAGTCCTGTGGGTCAGTGCTGCTGATTCCAACCCCAGAGCAAAGCTGACCCTTCAGTACTTTTTAGACACTCGAATATTTAGGGTTTTTCAGTTGGGTTTCCACCTGCAGCCACGTTGGGTGCAGCTCAGCTTCAAAAAAAATCACACAACCTGTCCTGTTTCCAGCTTTAGCTGAAGAGAGGCAGGGAAAGAGAAAAGATTTACTTTCTCAGCTACTGATGTCTTTGCCTAAATCTGGCTCGGGAAGCAAAATATCAGCAGCTGTGGAGCATGGGATTTTTTAATTCCTGGAGAAACTGTCACAGTTGTTTGCCCAGTGACAGAGCCAATTCACAGCCCTCGCAGCCAAGGTCAGCTGCTGGAGGGAGAAGGAGGAATCTGAGATTCTCCCCCTGCCTCTGCTACAGATTTGCTGTAGCAAATGGAATAACTAATGTAATGCAATAATAAATGTAATAGAAATAATAAAATAAAATAAAATAAAATAAAATAAAATAAAATAAAATAAAATAAAATAAAATAAAATAAAATAAAATAAAATTAAAATAAATAAAAATAAATAATGTAATGTAATAATAAAGGTAATAACAACAAATGCAGTAAATGAAATAACTCTGTGCCTCCATTTACACCTCTGTGGAGGAGCTAAACCATCAGTAAAAGATTTCACTGGGTCTCCAGGCAGTTAAGGGAAAGCATCAGAGCAGCCAGAATAACAGGAACAATTAGGGAATAAGAACACAATTTGGAAATTATAATACTTATAATAAAGAAACCGTTGAGTATTACAGAGATATTTTTGTGAACTTCAGGATTTTTGTTTTTTAACAGCCATATTCCCTCCTGGCCTGGCAGCAGCAGCCTGCCACAGAAGCAGGTCTTTAGTTAGGACTTATTTATTCCTGTTAAACACAAATGGGACTCAGACAGGGAGACCTCTAAGTCAGGACAAGTATTTACTACTTGTACTGGAAGATATAAAATTCACAGATATTTCATTTTTCATTCAATCAAAGAACTGAAACAGCTGCAGGTGACTCAGTTTCTCATGCACATGTGCCATCCACATGCTCCGATTATGTACACACACAAGTAATGCCAAAAAAAAAAAAAGAAAAAAAGAAAAAAAAAAAAGAAAAAGAAAAAGAAAAAGAAAAAGAAAAAGAAAAAGAAAAAGAAAAAGAAAAAGAAAAAGAAAAAGAAAAAGAAAAAGAAAAAGAAAAAGAAAAAAAGCCTCCCAGTGCTTAAATTTTGATAGAAACACTTCAGAAGGAATTATTAAGAAAGGAAGGACAAGAGCTTGTGTGCAAATTATTGTGTAACTCATGCTGACCACTGTCATTTGAAAACATGCAGCAACATGCATTGGGTTAAATACACTTGGGGAGAGAGCAAGATGCCGTGGAGAGGAGAAAAATGGGTCCAGGTCATGGGTGCAGGTTTCAGTAGCTTTGTGCACATACTAAGAGCACGTTTGTGAGACCCTGGCTGCCACTTCTCCCATGCAGGTGACATATTCTTTCCCTACCCTATGGCCCCTCTGTGTCCCCAAGCACCTCAGAGGCCTCACCTGGTCCCCTGTATCACTCATGGCAATGAGGCCCCTGAGCATCTCCCCTCTCTGGAGAAGCCCACGGACCTCCTGGTCCAGAGCTGAGAGCAGAGAGAGCAGGCAAAGGACACTGCTGGGGACCCCTGCCACAATCCATCCCTGGCTGGGCAAATCAAGGGCTTTGTAGTTCCAAGCAGGGTTAAACAAGAATTACAGGGGAAAGAGGCACGAGGTGAAGGGAAGCTGGCAAGAGAATAGAAGGGCAAAGGGGAAGAAGGAAACTCCTCAAGAAGCAGCCAAAATGGTAAGAGGATGCAAGCTTGAAAAGTCCGTGGCTGACACCAAAGTCTGTGGCTGACACTGACAGTGTTTCTGGGGATTTTTACAAACCAAAGCAAGCTATTCTTTCCCTATCCTTTATTTCTTCTCTCACAAAGGAATAACAAATCAGGAAGGAAAAAAATCATGCCAAACAGATTGAAAAATAAACAAAACCCCAACCATTTTCAAAGATGCTTCAACAGGCAAAGATCCTGTGCCTCAGCCCAGCTTCCTAGCTCATGGATGCAACCTGGAGTTCAGTGTCACCAATCCATTTGTGTGTACTTTTGCTTAGAAAGATCCTAAACACTGCTGTCAGTGATGCATGAAGCTGAAGGAAAAAAGAAAAAAACCATGCTAGGATCCTCCTATAATTGTGTATGTGCTTCTCTGCTCTTGAAGAGACCTTGCCAGAGAACACAACTGGGGACTTGTGAGTCAAGTCTTTTATATTCACATAATGCCCCGTGGGATTGTGTATGTTCCAGCACAAGGCCATATTGTTAGTAATTCTATACTTTTATATAGTATATATATAATTTTTTTTTAGTTAATTTTCATTGTTAGTGTTCTCTACAATCACGATTTTATTTTGAGGGATCAGCTGGGCATTGTTTGCATGACAAGCACCACAGAATCTCCCTTTCAAGCCAGTCCCTCCTCCCATCTGTTGTGTGAACCTCATTATCACCCCCCACGTTTGCAACAGGAGCTGCAAATTCTTTTTTGCCTGCATTGCTTTTTTTGTATTTCAATTTCAGCAGGGATGTCACAGCAAAAACTGTAGGAGGATCTCCTCTCATCAGCTCCCTGAGGTCTCAAGAAACAGGGTTGACCCCCAAGAAGAGAGAGCAGGGCCCCAGTATTCCAGTGGGGAGCAAAACAAGGACATATAGAGAGCAGCACTGATCCATCCTGCTTTGTCTGAATTTTGGGGCAAATCCTACCTCATGTAGCAGCTCCAGCTGTGGTGTGATGCTTTGGGGTTCAGACAGTCTGCACCCAGCCAGCCTGAGGACTCTGCTTGTCAGTACCAAAACTCCAACAGATTTATATGTACTCTTTCTACTTCTACCCATCAAGAAAATTGCCTTTAAATTCCAGAAGCACACACACGCCACAAAACCAACCAAACCCAAAGGATTAAAATTCAAACCTAAGGTATTTCTCATTTCTGGGATACCAACAGATTTTTCTTGGCTACCCACTGAGTTACCCAGAGGAAGAAATGGCACTAGAATTTCTTTATTAGACCTGCAGGAAACAGGAGCTGCTTTTCTGTGTACTGCATGTGCATCAGTACTACCTCACCTCTATTCCTTAGGTGGCAGAAACTGTCAGACTTGACTAAGAAGAATTCTGAATGCATCCCTTCAACTTCACTGACAAAACCCTTAGGTAGGATTTAGGGCAGGATAGCTAAAATGAAATGGTTTCATCCTTCCAAAAGGCTGTTTAGTCCTCTAAGCTTAGCATTAAAAGCCTTTGACAGCCTCCCTGGGAATAGCTGATGATGGCAATGCAGTGTTTTTTCATTCCTACCTAGCTCATCACAGAATGCCTGGCACTGGAAGGGATCTCTGGAGATCATTGACTCCAACTCCCCTGCTCAAGTAGGGTCCCCTAAAGCAGGTTGCCCAGGCTCTTGACCTGTAAGCTCTTGTCTGGCTTTTGACTCATCCCAAGGCAGAGCTACAGACATTCCACCTGCCCTCTCATCTGTAAAACAGGACAAATTTCAGCTCTGTAAATCCCCTGCTGTCTGCCTCCTCCTGGCAAAAGCACAGGAGCCCTTGATGAGCAAATCCTGGAGGAAAATGCCCAATAGGTCTTGATGCCAAACAACTGACTTTAAAAATCAGAGCTGGACTCAAGGAAAACCTCTGCCACCTTCTGCTTTCTTCAGCAAAACCAAGTCAGGATAATTTGAAGCTGTGGTTCAGCTCTTCAACTGAGGCCACTCGAACACAAAGTGATTTACCAGGTCTGGCAGCTGTCCAGGGCTTTGCACTGAGGAAATGTTCTTCTGGTAGCCTGAATGAGCCTGGAGATGCCACGGGCTTGCTGTGCAGTAGGACTCAAGCTCAATCTACTCCTTACACTGGGATTTTTTCCAGTGAGTCTGGTCATAACCTCATCTGCTGATGGAAACCTTCATTACCATGGGAAATGGTTTTACATGTTGTGATGTATGCCACAAAAAAAAAAGGGGGAAAAATGCAATCTCTTGCTCCCCTGCCAAATGCAACAAAATACATCAAAAAGAAATGTGGCCAACAGATCAAGAGAGGTGGTTCTGCCCCCTCCTGTGAGAGCTGACCTGGAGTGGTGTGTGCAGCTTTGGAGCTCTCAACACAAGCAGGACGTGGAGCTGGTGGAGCAGGTCCAGAGGAGAACCACAAAAATGATCAGAGGGCTGGAGCAGCTCTGCTATGAAGACAGACTGAGAGGGTTGGGGTTGTTCAGCCTGGAAGAGGCTCCAGGAAGAACCTGCCAGGACCTGAAGGGGCTCCAGGAAGGCTGGGGAGGGACTTCTTGCAAGGGTGTGTAGGGCTAGGATGAGAGGCAATGGTTTTACACTAAAGCAGGGGGGATTTAGATTGGATATTAGGAAGAAGCTCTTTACTCTGAAGGTGGTGAGAACACAGGAACAGTTGCTCAGAGAGGTGGTGGAGGCCCCATCCATGGAGACATCAAAGGTCAGGCTGGACAGGGCTGTGAGCATCCTGCTCTAGTTGCAGATGTCCCTGCTTACTGCAGGGGCTTGGACCAGATGAACTTTAAAAGGTTCCAACCCAACACATTCTATGCTCCTGTGATCCCTCCTATCCTGAAAAGCCAGACAATGTGGGGACAGGCAGCCTGCCTGCCTACAAACCCAGCAGGAGAGCAGAACATTGCAAATTTTTTCTCCTGAAGTCGATTTTCCTGGAAATCCCTTCACGTTGGGAAACAAACCCCAAATTGTGCCCTTTGACATTTTGTCCTTGTTTCAAACAAAGCCCTTTTTACAATACAGCAACTGTTCCTAGGAAGAGATTCATATTTTGCCAGCGCCAGGGATGGGATGATTTGGTAATTTCATTTCAGATGGGAGCCAGAGACACATTCCCTCTTTCTTTGAAGTATGAACACAAAGAAAGGGGAAGGGAAGCAGAACTAAATGTGACTGCAACTTTGAATTTCTGTAGAGCTCAATTCCTTAAGGAAAACATGCCAAGGATGAATTCTGGAGTGCCAAGCATTTAATTTAAGCCTTTAAAAATTTTTAATTATTTTATTTTATTTTATTTTTCTCAAAATAAAGGCTAGAAGGGTCCTTTTTGCAGTGAATGGCAAATTGCAAAAGCAGAGGAGGACAAGCATCTAGGGGAATGTTTAAGAGACCAAGGAAAGCTCAGAATGTCTTTTTCTGACATTACTTTTGAATCCAGCCTTTTATGTTAGGAAGTTTTTCCAACTGAGTGTTTTTGAAGGGGTTAGGACTGGAGAGGAAGTGGCTGTAGCAGTTCATTTCATTTTATTTAACCTTTTTATAGAAACAGCTCTTTTCTACCACACAGTGGGGCAGTTTTATGGGGAAGACTCTTCAGTGGGTTACCTGGAGCCTGGAATCAGTCTCTTTAGCAAAGCTTTGGCTATAGCATTTTCTCTCATACAGGGCCTTGGTAACATCAGGTAGACCAAAATAAACACCTAAAATTAGTATCAAGCTTCATTTTCTAGATATTGTTTCCTCTGCTACATTTAGAGAAAATAGAGGGACTCTACATTCCTAGTGGGTCTTAGAGAAAGTGGGACTTGAAGCTCCTGTATCTTTCACATATTTTGGCAACCTGCTGGAAAAGAATTTGGAAAAAAAGCATTCCAAGAAAAAAACCTCACCCTTCTTACAGTTTTCCTCTGGGATAAAGTTATTTCCCTTCCTAATTGCATTTTTCACAGGTGTCTCCTTAAGTCATGTATTAACGACATACATTAAATATGAAATTCATAGGGATGGTGCTGGCTGTTAGTTCCAGTTGTCATTTCCTAACTTGAAAATGTTTTTCCAGCCCATCTGCCAAAAGACTGTAGGATGCTGATGGTATGTGTATATTATGATATATACATAAAGGGTATGCAACTTCATTACTCTCAGTGAATGTCCACACTTTGAAGAAAAATGCCTCAAATCTCCAGCCTCCTCCACCCAAACTACATTTGTTTTTACATCATCCTTACAATCTTTACTTTAATCATTGGATAGTAGATTATTCCAACTGCTCTTGGCATGCAGAGCACTTCAGAAGGTGCTCAAAAGGGAGACAATAAAGAAGATTATTTGTATTAAGGCATAGACTAGCAATCTGGAAAGTGCAAAAGCATAAAATATTTCTGGAAAAGGATAATGACAGCACATTGGAATGTCTCTTGTATGAAACCTGAAATGATATTTTTACAACTATTTTATTACTCAACTTTGTTTTCTTAAGCAATTTCAGTATAGCTTGCTAACATGGAATTAAAAACAAAACAAAAAAAAATACCTGTAGTGGATTAAAAACCCTTTGGATGAGAGAACAACAACCAAAAAGCACTGCTGTGTTAGGACAGAAGAAGGTGATCTTCATTTACTGGATCCCATGACTCCACATCATGCTTCACTGGAATATTATTCTCTGTTATGACTTCATGGGTGGGAGCAGAAATGGAAGCCTGGGTAAAAGGAAACCTTCCACCCTGTCAGCCCACTGAGCACAAGTGGTTTCAACAAGAAAAAAAACTCCTTCAGCAGGGAAAAAACCTCCTTCCAACTGTATTTTTCATAGCCCGGGATCACCCATGGTGGAAGGCATTTCATCCTTTTTTTTTTTGTTTTTATTTTTCAGCTTCTTTTTTTATTTGTTTTTTAGCTTCTACTTCCTTTCCTTTGGATGTCTTTTTATCTATAATTATGGAGAATGTGTTTTATAGTCATTAGGCCAAGCTCACCCTTGGTGTAACCCTAGCCAAGTGCCTGGAGTTGGGCCAGGAACACTCTCAGCTTCCAATCTCCTTCTTTCTGGGCTTGTTACCACCTGAAACTTGGAATCTCCCTGGAGATGAGCTTTGGGGTCAGCTCATCAGTGTGCTGAGAGGTGAGGCCAAGCTTGGTGCCTGGGGACAGGAGAGGGTTTAGGGTTGGGATCCTGTCTGCAGGCCAGGAAACCGAGAGACCTCTGGGAGGCTGAAACCAGAGTGAGAGGTTTCTCACTTCCAACACCAGAGCTTAAATGGCAAGCTGAGCAGCAGGTGCTGCCCTGGGAAAGCAAAAAAAAAGGGCTTAATCCAGGTGTTCTGGCAGATCTTTGGGTCAGAGGATGGAAGCAGAAGCTCCGTGGAGGCTGGGCTGTTATTTTCACAGCTCAGGTCGCAAGTTGGGTCTGGAACGAGTTGTCCACGAGACTCCACAAACAAATGTAAAGTAGGCAACCAGTATTCCAGTAAAACCCTGAAACTGGGCCTGTACTTAACCTCTAGCTGTCTTTTCTTCTTTACTGTCTCACTGTCAGTTAAAAATAATAGAATGGGTCGTGATGATTTGGCAGTGAAAGAGTTTACTCCCCGTAGGAGCAGAGCCAACCCAGCTGCCCACATCCCAGTCCCCAGGCAGAAGGATGCTGGGTGATGCTAAGATGATTACAAGTCTTCTTTCATCTAGAGACTAAAAAGATTTTGGATCAAGAGGACGGTAAGACCGAGAAGGCTCAGAACTTTGAAATCCTGTCTTGTTTTAAAATTAAAACAAGGCGCAGCAAAATCAGGTTAACTTTTATCCTGTGCTTTTATTGCTATTAATGGCCACATGAAGAGCCTGAAACAATGGGGAAAATGCTTACTTCAGATAGTCTGCATTTTTCCTCTGGCCTTCAAATTGGATAATTCTTTTCTTCTGTTAATCCAGCCACTCAGAGAGATATTATGCAATAATATCCAAGTTCTCTGTATTTGGCACAGCAGCTGGGAGCCTCCTCTAGGTCTCCTAGAATGGCCAATCCTGCAGTTTTTACATTAAAGATGCATTAAAAAACATCAGAAAGTGCTATCTTGAGGAATAAAGTAGTAGCTCTCTTTTTTTTTCTCCTGCCCCTCTCCAAAAGATGTGAGTTCCCTGAGTCTCAATCAACACAGCCAAACTGCAGCATTTGCTGCTACTTAAATACCAGGCTCATGGAGGGAAGAAAAATCAGGGAGTTAACTCCTTATTCTCAGTGAGAATGGGGACTGGCTCAATGAAAATGAATGCAGAGATCAGGTGTAGACCAAACATGAAATCATTGTGGCCAAGATGCCTGATCAAAGGGCCAATGACCTCTCTCATGGTAGGAACCTCCTTGGGCAGGAGAGTCAGGCCAACAGATCAGAATCCTAGAACCTTTCAGGTTGGAAAAGCCCCTTGGGATCATCAAGTCCAACTAACATCCCTACTCTACAAAGTTCTCCCCTAAACCACCCTCCCCCAACACCATATCTAGATGACCCTTAGAAGTTGCTAAATGACCCTTAAATTGTTTCAAAGCCTTCAGATAAAACTAAAATGCATCTCTATGAATATTTGCCCAATTGATTGGTTTTCTACAGCAGCCACACAAAGGCCTGGGGAGTGAAGGAAGAAGAAATGTGCACTGTGACATTGTAAAGTCATGATGACACTCCTTGTTGACCTCAACAGCATGAGTGCTCAGCCTTCACTGGATTGCAAGAATAAGGTAATTTCAGTTAATTATCTAAATATCTTCTCCCCATGTCCCCATCTAGAGCCAGTGAAATAAAAAGAACACCTTCCTCAATGGTGAATATATAACCTATGAGCCAAGTCAGCAGGAAATTGATTTCCTCCAACCTCCAGAATCATGAATTAGTTGATTTACAGGCAATAATAAATTAGGAGGGGCTGGAGGCACTTGGGAGCACAAGGTCAGAATTCAGTGATGTGTGGGCCAGCTGGAAAAATGAGTTGAAACTATGGACAGATCAATCAAACCTAAGGGGTGGACATGAGTCAGAAATGCCACATAACTGTAGACAAACTCAACAGCACAGTGAAATGTCAAATTCTAAGGGCCAGATTTAAGGTGCACCAAGCCATGACTTCAACCTACCCAGCACTGCTCAGCATGGAGTGCTGGAACCTTCTGGGAACACAACACTGCAGGGAAGAGGAACACAGGACTGGAGAAAAGTACAGAAAACAACCCAAATTAACAAAGGTCTCCAAAACACGACCTGTGAAGACAGACTGAAAGACCTGGCTCTGTTTAGACTAGAAAAGAGAAGTCTGAGGGGAGACATGATCACCACTGCCAAGGATGTAGAAGGTTGTTTCAAAGAGGAGGTGATGAATTATGTCCTGTGCCTAATGGATAAAGACAGAGAGTAATGGGTTGAAATTGCAGCCAGGGGATTTCCCACCTGGGGAAGTTGTGGAATCTCTGTCACAGAGATCTTGAGGAAGAGTTTAGACAAACACCTGTCAAGAATGATTTAGAAGCAGATGGTTTGAAGGAGTGGGCTGGCCTTTGGAGGTGACTTCTCAAGGGTTTCCCTTTCTTCTGTGGTTGGTTTACAGGATCAGTTTGATTCCCACATGATCTTAAAATAGTTTTTTTGCTCCAAACAGATTTTTGTCCAGTAACAGATCAAGCAAAACTAAACCAAATAAATCACAAACCCTTCTGTCTGAGTGGGAGGGAAGGCACGAGTTCATTTGTGTACATTAATTATGACAGTGCAAATGTTTCATTGTGGTTAATTTGACTTTGGCCACAAAATAAGATTAATTTGAACGTGGAATATTTATCACTTTATGTTAAAACAAGTTCATCATGGCTATAATTTTGCTGACTTATACCACATCATTTCCTCTGTGCTTGGTAGAATATCTTTCTTGATTTTGTTCATTTGGTTCTCCTGAAAATATGTGCAAGAAAGAGTTTCATCAAAATCCTTTTGGATTAAGATATTTTTTCAGGTACAGATACCAAATTCACATCAAACATATAAATATTTAACAGAAATGTTAACAAAGAATTTGCTTGCTATCAATAACTTCCATAAGCCTCCTCAGGTATACCCAGGTTTCAGAGCTCACACTGTTCAACCCTCAAAAAATGTGTTAGGAACAGAATTTATTTTTATCCCTTGGAAGTTATTAAAATGCCTGAGATAGAGTCCACTGTCTGCAGCACCATGTGCACAAAGTAAACAGAATTCCTCTTGCTTTTCTGAAGAGCAGAATCACTTCACTTTGAGTTGTTACATACCCCAGCCTCTTTTTCAAATTCTTTCATGCAGTTTTTTATTCATTTTTTTTCCTGCACCACTACAGCAAAAGACAAACAATTTGTTTAAAAGTGCAAATACATTTCACAAGTCCATTTTAAATAGATAACTGCATGAGATTGAAAGAAGGACTATTGGAAGGAAGAAAAGAATAAGTGCCACTGACTACCTCCAGATATCCCAGGAGTATTTAAATGTGTATTTAAAATGCAATCATCATTTATAATGAAAAGCAATATAGTCTTCAAGAATACATCCAAAAAGAACTTCTTTCATGGTGAATTAAGGAAATGGAAAAGGCCATGGGAAAGCAGGATTTATCCACAGGCTTGTTCTTCTCCTCCTCCTGACAGGGGAATCCAAACTTTTCCATCTCTCTCCTTTCATTTTACCACCCCCCCCAAAAAAAAATGGGTAGTACCTGATATTTTCCAAACCACTTAATCCCAAGCAGTTTTTTTAAGAGGATTCCCTTCAGAACAATGCTGGCTGCCCCCCCTGTGCTTTCTGACCCCTGCAGCACCAGACCAAACTGCTGTGTAAACCCATTTTAGGAATTATGCAACATGGTAGAAGATGTTCAGCTGGAAAAGTGACACGAGAGCACACAGAACATCACCAAGAGACTCCTCTCCCCAGCATCAGGACATCTGAGGACAGATGCTATAGACTGGCACCACAAATGAGCAATGAAATGAGTCTATTCTGACAACTCTTTTCCTCCCATATTGCCACGTACTCCTTCAAAGCCAAACTTCTAATTTTTATAAGGTATTTGGGATATATACTGCACTTTATTTTTCCAAAAGCTGTCTGAAAGCATATTCAAAATTCCTCACAATGACCTGTTAAATATTTACACTTAGAGCTGTCTCAGTTTTTGATAGCTGAGATACACTATCTGCCCACTTTTCCTATCTGCTTTTGGCACTCTCTCATTTCAAATAGTCTTGTCCTGATGCCAAAACCTGAAAATATACAGTTAGATTTCTCTGTTTAACACTCAGTGTGTAATGCTCATGTAGATACAGCATAATGTTGAAGCATAATCTTTTAATAAGTGTAATTCTTCAGCAATTAAGCACAACCTCCCGTGTCCTACCAGACAGATCTCAGAAGGAAAACCTACTGCTTATGAAAATTTTAAATAGAAGATGGCAGCACCATCCATGAGTCCTTTTTTCCTCCTAGTTACCATGAGAAAACCTGCTTTCAAGAAATTCACTTTCCCAGACTTGAAGTGGGACAACTCAAGTTTTCCATTCACTAAACCACAAGCATTCAAGACTTTCTGAGGAACCCAGGGGGAAAAACCTTCCTTTTTAATAAAAAAAAAAAATTGTAGTGAATTTCCATTTGAGCAGTTCAGGTGCCTATGTGGAAGGGAAGATTCTCTCTCAGCCCCTGGGGGCAAAAGGAATTAATAAATTCTTGGGCTACAGAGGAGCTGCACATCTCCAAGTCCTGACCAGATGAAAGTCTCTGCTCAGCATGGGTTGATGTAACTGTGCTCATGGCCAAGATTCCCCAAAAGGCTTTTCTGTCCAGCCAAATCCTTGATGAAAGCAACCAGAAAGTACCAGACGGTTGAGTCTGACTTTAAGGAACGAGAGGTAATTCATTAGATTTGGAAAAAAAGCTACTCCTCCAGAGACCAAACTCCCAGAAAATGAAGAGGGGTTTTGGGGACACACAGTGGCTGGCTGAGGACTGACAACAGTCCTGGAAGGTGGGAGAGAGAAAGAAAATTAAAACCTTTCCCATTTACTTCAGTCCCTGGGGACTGTGATAACCTCCATGCTTTCAGCAAAGCTTCAGAGTTTTTCTGAGTGTGTCCTCTGCCTTGAGCCTTAAAAATGTTATTTAAAATGGGGCACTTCAAAAAAGCAAAGCAGGATAATATTAATTACAGTTCACACATCCTCAGTAGATGTTTCAGACTCCAAAGAGTTGGTCACTACTAAGCAAGATACAACCCAGGCCTCAGGACCTTTTTTTTTTTTTAATTTTAAGTAATCTGATTAATATAGTTTAGTGATTCTGTTCTGGCAAATGTAGCTGAAATGGCAGCACAATTTTGCAAGAAAAGAAAAAAATTCTCTTTCCTTCCACCAGTCATATACTCTCTACTGCTACCTAGAGTCAATGAACTTAGAAAGCCTAGCTTTAAAAAGAATAAAACAGTTGTTTAACAAATCTTTTTTAACATCCAGACCAGTAAACTAGGAAGAATAAGAGAAATTAATTTTTCCCCATCACTTCATTTTTCTATTACTTAAATACTGCTGAAAATATTTAAAGTTATTAAACAACAGAAATGGTTTCTTTACTTTTAAAGGTGTTTTAATATCAGACTGTAGCAACAAGATGAGATCTTTCTCACATATTCTCTAAGAAAATTGCAGAATACAGTATAAAGGGTAAAGCAATGAAATTCTGCCTTCAAACACCATCCAGGCTGACTCCAGCAACCCTACAGGAGTGTAACAGAAGGACTCTCATGGCATTTCAGAATGACACAATTCTCTCTTTCAGATCAATGTAAATATTTGGTCACAGGCAGATCTGGCTTGAAAAAATGGAACAGCTATTATTTTAACACCATTTTCAATCTAGAGTAGAGAGGTCCAAGCACCTAAGAAGCCCTCTGAAAGCCACTTCTGTGGTGATTGGCCAGAGTGAAGTCAGAAGGAGAAGTCTCTTGTTTTTCTTGATCTTTTGCCCTTATTTTTCCAATAAAGGTAACAGATCGTACAATGGAAAAACTTTGAGAACAGCTCAAGGAACATGCAGAAAATAAAGTTAGAAGAAAACAGGAGTTGAAAGGGGAATACTATGCTGTTAGCCTATGGCCAGTTACCAGTCTCCTTTCTCTCAGCAAATCATTAGTCTCAGAGCACCAGGGCCAAAGCTCCACAGGTTGGCAAATGTCAGGGTAGAAACAACTGGAGTTTGCCATCCAAGGTGGCTGTGGTGAGCTGCAGTTCAAAAAAAAAGAACATATGGCTTCAGTAAAGATCTTTCCAGTGGGAGAAGTTTGCTTTAGGGCAACAGACTGAATGAAGATCATTAAGAAGACATTGAAACTACTTCTATGTTAAGAGGTCCAGGATTCGTTTCAAGAAAAGGAACAACTTCAACCCTTCCCCACCAAGCTAATCTGAAAATTCCATTTTACTTAGATTTTTCTTTTCCATCTATTTTCAAATTTGTGTCAACATCTGCAAACACATTGACTGTCTGTAAAACCAAAGCATATGTTTAAACCACACAGAAAGTCAAACAGTCTTCACCATGTATGACTCAAGAAGGGAGTGTGGAAGAAATAAGAAAGAGCTGGAATAACTGAAGATGGAAAATACTATGATTTAAATCAGGCATACCAACAAATGCAGCTTTCTGATTTTTATGGGTGTTAAATGTCGGATAAGAATTTCCTTGCTAACATAGTGTGTTGAAAAAGGCTGCAAACCTTTATGAAGAGGCAAAGCCTTGAAAACATGAGGAAAGAACCTCCAACTGCATAAGCCTTTTTCTCCATTTTCTCCATTCTACCATTTGCACAAAAGCTTTATGATAAAATAAGAGCAAATGCTATTTTCTGTCATTACTGCCACAAACAAGCACTTGAGAACTTGCTGTAGCTCAGGAAGTTATGATAAACAAATGGCAACTTTTAGCCAAGGTGTTTACTCCTTGCATATTAGGAATTAGAATTATTCATTCCAGGGACAAAAATCTGAAGAGCTGGAACCAAAAATGGATTTCATCCTCTGGTTAAATTTTCTCACCCTCATTATTCTTGAACTGTTCCTTTTTTGACTTGTTGACACGTTTGTTTTCTTTCTTTGGATAAAGTGGCTCTGTGGTCAATAAATTATCTTCTTGGCTTTATATTCCCTCCTTCAACATCTCCAAGGATGAATTCTTTTAAGCTTTCACAATGTTACCTCCTAAAACAGTGACTTCTGTGCTCATATTTTCTTCTCTCTTACTCTCACATGATCTAAAATCACAAACTACCCAGAACTGTCCAATCTAATTCCTCCAGCTGTATTTTTTACAGCTATCCAAGACTATTGCAGCTTTCCAAAGGCTTTAGTTACCTCCTTATCTACTAAACTTATGATTGGAAAGATGCTATATCTATAAAATATCTAACTAATGTATCCTTTCTCCGATTAAACTTATCCTGTGGGAGAAACAGAAAATGCTTTTATTATTATTATAAATATCTTACCAGAAAAGAACAGATCTATCCTCAGAAATCAGAGCTGGATTCTGTTGGGATAGACTGAGTGACTGAGGATCAGTGCAGAACACCCAGAATAACAGTTTTAGAGTGTGTTACATCTCAGACAATAATGTTTGTTAATAAAACAGTGATGATCCAGGAATAGCACAAAGCTAACTGCAATCTGTATCAATCTTGATCAAAAGAGCTACTAAAATATAACCTGGAAATTCCAGAATTATTAGCCTTAAGAGCTCTCAGAATTGATGAATAAGGAATATATGCAGCTCTATTTAAAACAGCTGAGTTTCCCATTGAAAATTAAATAAGATTTTAAAGAAAAAAATATCATTTAACTTATGCCAATATTACATTTCCAAAAAGTGCAATCATGTAACTTTATTCAAACCCTCAGCTCCCACACATGCTGTTCCAAAATTGTGTTTTAAATTATTTTTGAAATCGTTATAGTAGTCAATATACAACTACAAATTAAAAGAAAATAATTCTTACTGTTATATATTCACATTTTGGCATCAGCTCTGTGAATAATTTGAAACCAATGTAAAAGTTTCCTATGGGAGGAACACCAGAACATTATGAAATATCAGAGGGCGTATGAGAGCTTGGACTATTTTTCTTATTGATGGATAAATTAATAGTGAATAAAAGACCTTTATGAAAATGGAGGGGTTTTTTTGCATTTTAGAGCTTTTTACAGAAGCTTCAAGGTTTACAAGGCATCTGTGACATCTGATGCCAGAATGAGCAGAGAACAAGCTCTTGAACAGAGTCCTCCTCTACTTGGTGGGCTGCAGAAGACATAAAAATGTACTGCAATAAAGCTAAAACAGTGACATGGGAGGTTGGAAGCCTGTCAGTTAAGTAACAGAAAGAATTCCAAGGCATTGCCTGCTGAATTTCCTTTTAGAACACAGTACTTCATTTTAGGATTAGCTTTTAGGGGTGGCAAATATGTTTCCATAGTGATATATTAAAAAAAAAAAAAAAAAAAAAAGCTTTTTATACCACAGACACAAAGGGTTAAAGAGTTGGCTTTGTGTAGAAATTAATATAGAAAACATATTTTTTAATATTTCTTGCAGCAAGCTTGTGTGTGTCTGATGTAAGCTCCCAGACATCCTGAATTTCTAAAATAAGGAACAAATTCTAGCTAGTTTCAAATTGCAAGCACATAATATGAATTTCCTTTCTTTTAATTAGTATAAACACACAAATATGCATGATATGCAAATAGAGATAAAAATCTTGACAAACCCCACTAGAGGCATAGAAAAAACACCACCTTGCCAAAAATCCAGTATATTTCACCAAACCAGATGGGAATATAATTTTTAGGGGTTTACTAATTTTAGTTTACATTATTCAAACTATTCTTTGAAAGAAATAGGTGGGGTGTGGATGGTGAAAATGGCTTTCAATGTGTTTGTATGGTGTAAAAATTAAAAATCCTTAACAGCAATACTGTTATAGGTAATAGGTGTGAGATTACAGGAAGAACTAAGTGGGAAAAAAAAAAAAAAGGAAGATAAAAGAGCCCCAAGAAGTGGTGGTGGTAGGAGGAGTGGTACTAGAAGCCAAAGTTCAGAACCATTTTGTAACAAGAGAAAATATAGTAATCACAATGCACAGGCTGACCAGAAAAACAAAAAGAAATAAAACAAAAATACACGTGTCTCTCTAGAAGCACACAAATGAACTGATAAAAGCTCTTAAGTGTAAAAAAAAATATATATCAGCCAGATAAAGCAAGAAGGAGGGGGATATATATGCCTTTTTTGAGAGGATCTAGGGTACAAAGTCTCTGCCTTCAAAATAAGGATAAAGAACACCTTGGAGCCTTTCTTATTAAACCCACAAAGGTTTGGAAAGCTGCATTAAAACAAGAGTTTTCATAAATAAACATAAATTAATATATAAGAGCACATAACACAGTATTAAATACAGCTGGTTTGCCTCGGGGTGTTATGGAACAAAAAAAAATCTCATCTGGCTGGCTCATGTATATGAAAGCAGTAGAAAAATTAAATCTTTCCACTGGTAGAATAACACAACCTGAAGCCAGACTGTTTGCTCAGAGTTTATGGTGTGTAAACAGCCTGTGAGCATCCAGAGCTGAGATTTCCTTTGGAAGTTCATGCCCTGGGTCAGTTCTTCTTTGCTTTCTGATAAAAAGCAGAGGGTTGCCCATGTTCCTTGGCTGAAGCTTTTTTTCCCCCTGGAATTGAAAGGAAAGTCACCAGCCACTACAAAAAGCTGGAATTAATCTCTAGGGGTTTGTGGTTAATACCATCACCAAAGATCACCAGGTCTGCTTCAGGGATTCATATCAACAGCCACATCTGTTTTCTGGTCCCCAAAAAGAGGCTCACAAAGCATCATCTTTGCTTAAAAATCTTGAGGAGATTGAGATATAGAGTTAGGAATTCCACAAAAAATATTTTCAATTGTAGGAACAATCTTGGGAACAGACTCACATACTGGTTTCCATATTGGAACTCCAAATTTCCTTTTTTTTTTTGACTACCATAATCAGTTTTATCTCAGTTGCAAATAAACCTAGCACAAAATTTGTCCATGGAATTTATTCTCAAGGTGGTCACCTCAGTGACCATAAAACAACCATAAAATAGCACAAGAAAGGGTCTGCATCAGGATGGAATCCCTAAGAGGAGCATGGTGAGGAGGGAGCTGCTTGCCAGAGAATTGATGACACTGAGGATGTGCCTTGACTTCTGTCTTTTCCAAGGGTTCAGTGTCTTACTATGAACTAGACAGTGGGACCCTCACTTCAGTCTGGATTCATGGCCTGGAATATTTTCTTGAAAATATTTGTTTATGGTCTGAATCTTGCGATCAGTCTGGGATTATTTTTTTTATATTTTATTTTTTTTTTTTAGGTTCTGAATGTTTTATTCAACATTCATTTCATGGACATCTTAATTCAAACAGCAAGCTCTTCTAGACAAGGACTAATCATGTTTTGTGATACTATCAAGGAACAGACATCATGTAAGAGAAAGTGATGCTAGGAAGAGAAGTTCCAGTCCCACTGTGGCTGCAGTGATGAGCACAGCAGTTGCTTCCCTGTCACTTGGTGCCAGAAGAACCCAACAAACCTCAGAAAGAGGGTGTAAATGGAATAAAAAGGATATTCTAGATTGAGAAATACTGATCTGGTTTATGTATTAGAAAGATCAAGTCTGTAGCTAACAGGGTTTCTGTCTCTCCACCTCCAAGGTGAAGTCTGTTCCAGGTCCCCATTCATCTGCTTATTGGGCAGGAAACTGGGAAAGAGTTTTTAAGATTTTTCCATGATTGCTATTTCTATTTCTATGGAATCTGTTTTAAAAGCCTCATGGCTGGACTAAGAATTCTACTATGAATTCCACATATTCCAAATTGGACAACATGTCACAACTCCATTCAGCTCTCCTCTCCCTCTAAGTTCCTTGGCTTGAGTTCAGTGCAGCAGACACAGCTTTGTACAAATCACCCAGCTGCTGGGCTGGTTGCAAAGCTTTTCAGCCTCCTATCCACACCTACCTCCCACCTATTCCATTTTAAATGTGGGGCACTGTAATAATGTCATAACATTGTCACGGTGACAGTGCAGTGACACCAGCCCCAGTGCTGTCAGATGCTCAGTGGAGGCTCCATCCTTGGTGGTACTCAAAAGCTGTCTGGAGGTGGTCCTGAGCAACCTGCTGGAGGGGATCCTGCCTGAACTAAAGGAGGGAACTAAAAGGACCCATGTGATAAACAACAAAGAGTGCAGTGAAGGAGAGAACATAATTAAACTCAAACTATTCCATGAGGAAGAAGGATGCCAAGGTTAGTCAGACTCTTGGGTACATTACAGAACAACTCAGTTACATTGAAAAGGATGAAAACATATAATTAGTGGTAGGAAAACATCTAATAAACTATTTTTTAATGTAGAAAACACTTTTCCTATAACCTTACAATAGCAATTTTTTGAAAGTCTGCAAAAATACACTTAGAACCTATGTGGCTGGACAAAGTCTCAGGAATGGTTTCCAGATCAATTTCTTTAATGATGGGTTTGAGACAACTGAAATGTAATCTCCTGCATTCTCCAAAAGGCTGCTGTAATCTCTGAGGCTGCTAACATTTGCATGACATCATTGTCATCCCAAGCCTGTCTCTTCCCTCAGTAATGAGAAAAACTGAGGGGAGCACGAAAAGGAGGTTTTTTATTAGCATTCTACTCAGGTGTATCATTTCAAATTCCACTTCAGAATCTGGACATTAGCTCACTGCAAAATACACTAAACCCCCAAAATTCTTTCGTGCAAACTTAGCCACACAAGCACAGTCAGGCAGCCCCCTTCAAAGCAGTTGTTTTATTCCCTTCATTATCCCTAATACACCAGAGGGAAGGATTTTTCTTCCTAAAACTGAACCATGCATCAGAATTTAACAGGCTCACATCTTCTTTTATTATTCCACACTCAAGTGACTGGACATGTTAGAGTATATTGGTTTTCTCTTATTTCTTCTTACCCCCCCCTGACATTCTTGCACAACTTCTGTATTTGAAACAATCACTTCATCAGGATGTAATGTGTCACAAGAGACAACTACCAAAATATAAACTTTCTGGAACAAACTTTTTTAAAGGTAAACGTTCTAGATAAAAATACTTCTCTGACTTCTTGCATTCAATATTTCCAAAGCAAAATATAAGACTATATGGACATTTTCATTCTGGTTCTTCTTGGGCAGTGTTCTTTCTATCCCCATTTTGTATTCACAGAATTTCTCCTACTGGTATGAAGTCTGAGTCTTACAAAAGTTGCAAGACAGAGTATCTTTTTTTTCCTTTTTTTTACTGCTCACACAGGCACAAAGGAGTATAGTAAAATTATTTGTACCTTGGAATTCCAGGCCCAATTGAAAGTAACTGCAACTGGACCTATTTCTTCAGGCTACCTATACATAGAGGCCAAAGTTTCATCAAAGTTTAAAAGAGTCCAAAAGATTTTCAAAGATGAAAGGATTTCTTATTCACAGAAAACCAATATTCTCTCAGATAATAGTTGTCATAAAGAAAGGGGTCTAAAAGCAGATGTATCACTAAAACATTTAGCAGTTACCAAAGTTCAAGGAGGCAGCATAATTCTGTCAGGTTTTAGTTTGCTTCTGGGTTAAGAATATAAATAAAGAAAATAAAGAGCAATTAGTTAGTGGTCTTCTTCTATACACCTACCAAAAACTTTACTGAGATTTAGTAAGTCTTTTCAAATACGTAATTTATACTAAAAATAATACCTATGTAATTTTTAAAGCACATTAAATTAATAGAAATGCTATACAACCTCAGTTCTGCCCTGCCCCTACTAAATAAGATCTTTTTATATAATTTAAATTTACTAAAGCCTCTTAATAGTTACCAATGACCTTTAGGCACACTAATAGATGCATTCCCAAATCTATTAAAGTGAAAGCACAGTGATTAATCTAGCCTAAAATGGCAGAAAAGGAGAAAATGTGTATTTGCAGCTTCCATATATGCAGCAAAGTTCAACCTGAGATTAAAATATAACTTTACACAGGAACTCCAGAGTTGTACCTTCCTCATCAAAGTTGTGGAAATGTAATTTCATTGAAAAATCATTGAACTAGTATTATACTATCACTTTCCTGAAGAGAGAAAGAGAAGGCCCAGGGAGATTTCACCGTGTCCAAAATACTTCTGGAAGCAACTACTGAATGTAATTCTTCAGACAAACCCTGAAGAAAAGGAGAAGCCAAATGTGTTTTCCATGTATAATGAAGTAGAGTTGCTGGCAGTCAGAAAGCATAAAATTTAATGAGACTTCACTGCAGGAAGAAAATCTTCCCACTACTTAGTAACACATTGTATACACAAAAGAGTCCAGGTCCCTTATTAAGAGCAATGTGAATGGGTTTTTAAAGTCTCCACAGATTAAAAGAATCCTGGGCTATTGTCACTTGGAATCCAACACACTCCAAAGCAGGGATGAGCCCTAAATCAGAGGGTTTTACTGCCTTGAAAATTGGCAAGCCCACCTACCAAAGAAAGGATGATGAGTACTGATGGTGTAGGAAGCTACAACACAGCTACAACACAACTACAACACTCTATGGCAGGATCAGCCACATGGCATGAAATTTCCATCCCTGACCACTACACTACCTCAAACCATTTTGAGGAGAGGAAAGCATTCATGGTATTTTTGCCATTCCACAGGTGATTATTCTGACATTTTCTATCTAGGCTTCTGTTCTGAGATGCCCATAGCTGGTGCTACTCATTGCAAGGAGCATTTTGATGCAAAGTTTTAAAGCCAAAATAGAGCATCTCCCATCCAGTGAAAAGAAAAACTGTAGCTCATTCTTGTCTTCTCAAATATATTCTTTATATAAAATCACCAAAGGCCACCTCAGGCTTTTCCGATAGAGTTCAATTGCTCCTTGAGCTTAAAAACTCCAGACAGCTCAAACTAATGATTCCCAAACAGGATGAGATTCGTAGAATCGTTCCCTTTTTTTTTATTATTATTATTTTATTATTTTTTTATTTTCTCTGCCACAAAGCAGGAGCATCCCTCTGCTGGCTGGAGGGAAACAATTGTCCCGGCTAAGGAATTTTCTGGGACCACACACAGCTCTTTCTTTTGAACAGCAAGAAAAAGCAGTTCCATTCTCCAGAATCACCCCCATGGAATCCTCTCTGCCACCAGCTCATGGGAGTCTTCAAGCCTGAGCTAAACTTAGCTTAGGAAATAGACCTAAATCCCCTTTTTTAATACTGCTCTGAGCACTCAGGCTGGTCTTGCTTGCCATCAGGAAGAGCAAATCTTCATGATTAAGGGCAAAAAACCCCCAAGATTCTTAGTGCTTTTATTACCCAATTTAAAAACAGGGGTAGGAAGACTTTCCCACCACCTAAGGCTGCTGTGAAGGAATTAGAGTAAAAAATTTGGTAAACCATTGAAGATACCACAAGAAAAAAGAGGGATAATTTACATTTTTCACATAGGTTAAGCTATTTTTAAAAGTATTGTTTTCTTGAATGTACAAATAAATTCTTGGTTACATAATATAATAGAGTAGATGAAATAAATCTTTGATCCTGTGTTTTGATGAAATTTAATTTAAACAAATAAGTTAAGAACAAAATCCTGTGCTGATTCATCTTCAAATCTTTTCAATCCACACTGTAAATTTTAGTGAGACTAAAATATTTGTGTTTCCTCAAGTCTCCTCTTGCTGTCTAAAATGAGAGGAGGGTGTATAGATTTTTTTTTTTTTTTCTTGGTAACCTTGCACTGTTACTAAGTGCAGGTCATGACACCTGAAATACTCTTCACTTCTTTCTCCTCCACAAAAAGCAGGAATAGAAGAAAAGCATGAACTGATTCTGCTTTTCACTTTACTCTTTAACTTTGTTAAATTGGGAAATTTAATGTTTCTGGTAGCTGAAATGAACCCACCAAAGGTACAATGTCCAGATTCCTCCCCACTGTAATTTGACCATGAACCAGTAGGCTCTACGCATGGAATTGCTTATTTTATAATATGAATATTATGTATAAACACATAATTTAATGTTGTTTGCTGCCATTTGAGAAAGAAGGGGACTTATTTCCCAACAAAGACTATATTTTAAGCTCCTACAAATGACACACTACTTTGCTGCCTGTCAGTTCCTCATTACCTGATACCTTTTGGACAGCAGATACCCCATAAATCTGCTACCCTAGAAAATTGCAATGAATGTACCTGAAATCAATTTGAAAAGGGATTATATGTATGGGGAAAATGGGCCTTATGAGAAGGCATAGTATATACTGAGTGTATAAACTGCCCAGAAATAAAATTCTCAGCAGATTGTTCCTCAGTTGTGGCTTCAGTGTCCTCAGTGCTGGGGATCTCAGGACTCAGCATTTGCAGGACTTGCCAGACTATTGGAATAAATCACTCTCACCAGACAGAGACCAGATCAATAATCAGAAAGAATAATCTGAACTTCATTCTATAGCCAAAGTCCCAAATGCAAGCACTTACAGAAATATCACTAGGAAAAAGACTTATATAGCAAATTTATTATGTTGCAGGAGAAAAAAATATCTTTGTAGGCCATTTTTCATTTCTAAAATAAAATTTTGCTGGGACACTAGAGTTAGAAAAATTCATTATTTAAAAAAGGAAGATAAAATCCTACCATACATAATCCCTCTGAAGTAAAAATGTTATACTAATGATGAGCTTGTTTCTCTAAATAATTATTAATTCATCAGAATTTTCTACAGTTTTCTCTTTTCAAAATAAGATACTAAAACACTCACTGAATTATATTTCCCTTTTCTAATTTATTTTTATTTCTATTAATAATGCATTGATTATCCCATAGTCCTGAGAAAATCACAATACCATTTATGTGACTGTCAAATAAAATATCTATGCTAAAAAGATCCCATAAAATAGGAAAGACCCTAAATATGCACCATGGCAAACATGCCATATAGCTAGCAAGTGACATGGTGAACACACAATATTATTAATATTAGTATTTTTATTAATATTTTAATGTTCAGAGTACCAAGTATCTACCAATTTCTGTTAACTCTTCAAAACTGTAAATATTCTACAGGAAAAAATGCAATGCCATATTGCAGTTTGGAACAACAACAAGAAAACCCCCTTATTTATTATTATTTATTGTTATTACAATATGTTATACACTCACAAAATACTTCACAACTCTGACAGAGGACTCACCGGAGTTAGCTTCCCGGAATTTCTTAGCTCACAAAAGAAAAATAGAAATTAGATTAATAGCTTGCTTAAAATGTGTTTTTCCTAAGTGCACAATTTGTACAGCCAAATGAGAAATTTAAATGTGGCATGTCAAGTAACAAGCCCATTCAGTGTCCTACACCTCAAAGACACAGAGAAAAACATTTGCACGGAGTAACTCAGCAGGGGAGGGAGAAGCTGAGATGCACCCATGAAATTTATACCCAAGGTTTAAAACAACTCGAAGTCTTGTAAGGAGAAGTCTGCTATTTATATTACAACTGAAACAAAAACAAGGAACTTCAAGGCATGAAATGTAGGGCATGCCCAGCCTGTGAAGTGGACCATGAAGTAGCTTTGAGTCAACAGAGAACCAAGGCAACACATTGCCAGGGTTTGGAACAGCTCTGGGCAGCTGTAGGTGTGTGAAGTGACAGGAAATGTTTGGCATCACCTTCCAGTCAGCTAGTGAGGCTGGTAAGAGGTATTAGTTCATCTACAGAGCAGGAATAAAAGAGTTGAACTGTCCCAGAGGACAGGCTGGCTTGGTACTCCACAGTTGAAGGCTGCTGTGAATAAAGTAAGGATGGAGGCTTCATCAGCACCTACACAACTAGGCCTCGAATTATCGAATGGTTTGGGTTGGAAGGGACCGTAAAGCTCACCCAGGTCCAGCCCCCTCCATGGGCAGGGACACCCCCCACCAGCCCAGGTTGCTCCAAGCCCCATCCAGCCTGGCCTTAAAAACTTCCAGGGATGGATGGGGCTTCCACCACCTCTCTGGGCAACCTGTGCCAGGGTCTCACCACCCATGGGGAAGAACTTCTTCCTCACATCCAACCTCAATCTCCCCTCCTCCAGTTGGAATCCATTCCCCCATGTCCTAGCAGAATCCCAGAATCATTTGGGTTGGGAAGGACCTCTGGGATCATCAAGTCCAACCCTTGATCCACTCCCCCTGTGGTTCCCAGCCCATGGCACTGAGTGCCACATTCAGTCTCTTCTTAAAAACCTCCAGGGATGGAGAATCCGCCACCTCATGGTGTGGCCTCACCAGAGCTGAGTACAGGGCAAGAATCCCTTCCCTGGCCATGTTGGCCACAGTGTGGCCAGGATGCCATTGGCCTTCTTGGCCACCTGGGCACACTGCTGGCTCATGTTCAGCTTCCTGTCAACCCAAACTCCCAGGTCCCTTTCTGCCACTCTGTGCCCAGCCTGGAGCTCCCCACAGGGTCGTTGTGTTGAACCTCATCCCGTTGGAATCAGCCCAACTGATTATCCCTACCTGACAGCCTCCAAAGTCCCTCCCCAGCTTTCCTGTAGCCCCTTCAGCCCCTGGAAGGCCACAATAAGGTCTCCTGGGAGCCTTCTCCTCTCCAGACTGAATAACCCCAACTCTCTCAGTCTCTGCTCATAGCAGAGGTGCTCCAGCCCTCTGACCATCCTCCTGGCCCTTCTCTGGACACTCTCCAGCACCTCCACCTCTTTCTTGGCACAGGGAATCCAGAACTGGACGCAGGACTCCAGGTGGGGTCTGAGGAGAGCAGAGCAGAGGGGGAGAATCCCTTCCCTCCACCTGCTGCAGCCCAGGATCCTTTGGCTTTCTGGGCTGGAAGTGCACCCTGATGGCTCACAGTGAACTCTTCATCCACCACATCCATCCACTCACTGCTGCCAGGACTTCAGTCTGTCCTGATAAAGTCAGGTGGTCCATTGATAACTCTAGGAATCTGCACGGACATTCAGACTGCATGCACGTGCAGCCAAGGGTCTCAGAACATTCCTGAGGTTTCTGCTTCCCTCTTCCCTGTCCTGCTGTTGGAACAGGAGATAAAGCCCCCAGGGAGTGCCCCAGCTTTTTGGTTACCAACACAACCTCTCCTTTTGAAAAAGGACTTCAAACCAAAGGTGTGAAGATCCACAGCACTTTCTGAGGAATCTCCCCCACAGTTTTTAAAGGAAGTGATTATCCCTCCACACTCATGCTTGGGGTGGCCCCAAGTTTGTCCCAGCCTAATTGATGGGACAAACTCAGAGATACTGCAAGGACTTTAGCAGTGGTACAATTAGTAGGAAAAACATAGGTCAATTTTTGGGTGGCGAGTCTACACATCACTAGGTTAGAAACATTTCCAGAGTTTTCTTGGGAGTTCCTTTGGCCTGAGCTGACATCTTGCTGATGATAATTTTCTTCAAGACCTTCACAGCAGATGTGCTGTGTACTGGTAGTGCTTCAGAGAGGAGCTTGGTAATGCCTTAAGAATAATCCTATCAGGAAAACAAAGTAACACACAAAAGTTTTTTCTAAAAACTCTAAATCTATGTATTTTTCCAGGGAACACAATTGTTATAAAAATTGTTATAAAAAGGTATTTAAAAAGCTACAAACATAAAGGTTCCCAGCAAGCTGATAACCCTGTCTGTGATGCAGTGTCTCGAGGGAGAAAATACCAGTTGCTCAAAGAAGTTAAGCATGTCAGAATAAGAAAATATTAAATTCTCTTCCACCAAAGCACTGAGCAGAGACTGATGCTAAGTGCATCTTCACACAGCTCACAGAATTCCTCATGCTACAGGGGAAAGAAATGGCTCTTCCAGTATTTAAAGGGATCTGATTTCATTCAACATTATAGCACCAGCCCACTCCACTCCATATCTGCAGGTTCCTTTCTGTTATTAATTATGTGCCAAATAAATTTCCTTTAACCCTCAGAATCATACAATATTCCTGTGATCTGGAGCAGATTTATAAAGTCTGTGTGGAAGTTTCATTCCAGGCCATTACACAAGCCTGTCACCAAAGTTAACAGATTGAATTGGTAAATGGAATAGGTCCTAAAATCCAGACTTATTGCTACCATGCACACGAAGTCATTTTCTTGGAAACATGATGCCTTGCTTCCCTCTATTTACAGTCCTAGAGAACAGCTGGAAAAAGCAGAAAGAAAAGGATAAATATTAGAGGCTCTGATAAAGACAAAAGATAGATCCAAGAGGGATCCTTAACCTGGTCCTGGAGCAGAATATCTGCCATCTTCCTATAGGTGGTCCTGTTGGCAAAAGAGCTAGAAATAGAGGGGAAACTCTGAAAAGATTGGTTATGGGGCCAAGCCCTGGCGAGCAGCAGAAGGTGCTGACACCAAGCCAAGGACATAGCCCCAGGGCACTGCAAACATTTGGGGCTGTTTGAGGGGAAACAGAGCTCTCTACTTTGTGTTGCCTCCAGACTGCCCTGAATGCTTCACAGGAAACACAGAGAGGAGCACCAGGTTTTGATCCAAGTTGTTAGGAGCTTCCTGAGCTCCTTCTGCAGTACACCAGCCATGCAGAACCTGAGAATTCCCTTCTTTTACAAAGTCTGTCTCAATCAAAGTCTTTCAACAATTTCTCTACTAAAAACGTTCCTTTTTTTTTTTTTTTTTTTTTTTTTTTCAGTAACTACATAAGAATCCAAGAGTGAACATCCCTGAGCTCCTGAGGAGATTGATGGGAGAGAGAACACCAGATTTTTTCCTGATACTTCTGCCTCATTCAGGGTTTGGATACTCAGACACGTAGCTGTGTGTGTCCTTCCTTTAAACACAAAAAAATAGAACCCTAAAATGAGGGAATCTCAGTCAGTCCATCTAGGAGGTGACAGAGTGGCCAACAAGAGAATGGCAAAATAATAAAAATAAAAAAAAATGCAACACAAGCAGTATAGACCAAAACCCCCCCAGAACCCTAATGGAGATAATGTCCTGTTCTATAGCAGAAGTTGTAAAAGTCTGGGGTCTTCTTTGCTGCCAGGAGTTGCAGATCAGCTTTTAATTTTATCCTTACACATCTATGAAATGAATTAGAAGATGCCCAGACATGCACTAAGACAGGGAAATCAGTCCCACTGTACCTGTGGGAGATGCTTGTACAGAAAACAATGACAATGATCTGTGTTCACCCTTTTAAGGTTTTAACATTTTCTTGAAGAAGTTCTGAGAAGAAAAAAAAAAACAAAATAAAGCAAACTACTGTATATACAGCAGAAAGAATTGTTATTTTGTGTGTTTATTATGTTTTTCACATCATGACTGTGGCTCTAGGTACTACTCCATTATAAATAAATTCCATTATAACCTCTGGACATGATTTTGCTTTAAATGACAGACAGCTATTTCTGCAGAGGTCAATCAGAACCAGATCTATGGTTTCAGTCCTGTACTTTGAGCTCACAAAACACAAAAAAAGCACCTTTGCTTGTATTTTGAAATAACTTTTGCAGGAAGCACAACTGCAATGATACCTTTAAACAAAGATTGGTGTTAGAAAGAGAAACCCTGTCTCCAAATATCAGGATTTTTCACCATACATATTGGATAATGCCCTATTTAAGCCAATCAAACCTCCAGCTCTTGGCCTGAAAAACAGATTCCACAGCCAAGTAAAACAGCACTGGGGATCTGTTATAAACATTTGCTGAAAATTCCTCAGCTCCAGAGTTTGCAAACTTGTGAGTATATTTTGTACTCGAACTGAAATTCCTCATGCAATTGATTAAGATTTTTTCACATTTTTCTCAAAATCTTAACATATTAGAAAATGGCTCTGGTGTAAATTAATATTATACTATTTCTTTTTAAATTAGAATACTTTTTGAAACAGTTCCCTTCCCAGAGCTCTGGGATTTATATCTATATTTTCAAGTTATAAGCCTGGAAAATTGGATCTACTTGCAAAAGTATTTTTGACACTACTGTTACTGTTAGTCCATGCTTATGCCCAGTGATACAGATAATTCCTTGCAGTTTATGTTTAAACAATAAATTAAGAATCCACAGCTCCATAACACCAGCTTTCTCCCATATGGCTATTAAAGTTCAATTTTTTTTTTATTATTGCTCTTGCTGATGAAACTTACTTAATTTCTAATTTCATTGTCTTGCAAATACAAGGTGTATCTCTTTTTTTTATCCACCTCATATTTTTGGTAGTATTTTTTCAGTACCCTAGCTTGTATTAAGAATTTTTTATATTATGAAAACAAATACTAGTTCTACCCTTTCCTGCACTTTAAAGATTTGCAGGGAAATTGTGTGTGAATAAACAACTGTTCTTTGTTTCTTTCTTTCCTTCCAGATTCTGTGCTGCTTCTGTTTCTTTTTGGTTATATTTGGTGAGTTTAATTGCATACAACTATTTTACATTATGTTTTAATGTTCTGATGTGCTAATTTCCTAACTGCTTTTAAAGAATAATTTTAAATCAAATCACTATCAGATATCTTCTGATATATTCCAAAGAACAACCATTTGATCTAGGTAAATTTTTCTCTGCAGTTTTGCCTGCCTAAGATTTGTCCTTTTGTTCACAGGCAGGCCAGAAAAAATGAGAAATTTTAATACATATTTACCCTCAGGAACAAAGGTTTTTGCAATTGGAAACAAAAAATCTTTTTTTTATTTTTTTTATTTATTTTTTTTTTTAAGTACCAGTACAAAGAACTTGAACCTGCCAAGGTCTGAAGGTATGTACATGCCTCACCTTCCAAAGGTATCTTTTGCACAAACACAAGCAAGCAGATTAGTAATAGCATAATAGTTTTATATAAATGTAGAATAGGATCCTACAATTCGCCTTCTGGGAAGCTACTATTTCATACAGGAGAACATAAAACATAATTATTTCGACATGGAATTATCCAAACATTTATAAATGGCATAAACTCAAGCTAGTAAGAATTGTATCCATAAAGCAAATCCTTCTCCTTGCTTCTTATTTCATTTGAAAAAGTTGAAACTTAAAGAAGTTGTAAGACTGATGGATCACTTTGGAACAGCATATTCAAGAGTTGCCATCATTCCTCTAAAGTTTAATCCATAAGGAATATTACATTTCCCTACATAGCTAAGGAAGTTTTTTTGAGAGGCTCAAACTGATCTAAGTCATAACTGAGAGGAAAGCATTCTAGAAATATTTAAAAAGACAATTCTACTCCATCAGCTCCCCCAAAACCTACATTCACAGCACTTTTCATACTGATACATAATACCAAAATAGATAAAACTGACAATATTCCTATGACCTCTGCATATTCCATGGAGGGTTCTCTCCTTATAAGAAATATCTCAAATACAAATTCTACTGAAGATAAAATATGGGTTCCCAGGAACTGCAATAACAAAACCCAACAAAGCCCTGGCCATACAACAGATAAACTGTGTCTGACATTTATACTGGTCCAGGAGCTCCACCCCAGCCCAGACCTGGCTAAACTGTGCTGCTTCACTTGAGCAGAACACCTATAACAGCAGGAACTGTCACCAAGTGGTTCTCTAAGTGTTCTGAGAATTTTCTCTATTGCTGGCATGCTTACACCCTTGGCTAAATAATGCTATTTTTCTAGCATGAAATTTCATATCTGTTCTTCCCACTGCTTCTTTCCTAACCATCTTTATTTCTCCATGCTGTTTTCCAACTTCTCTTCCTTTTCTTTCCCCCTCCTGCAATGCTTGCTGCTTTGTCAGCTGAGAAATTTCTCTTCTCTTCTCCTTCCCCCTGTTCTCTCCTTCTCCTCAGCACCTCAGTCTCACTCATTCCCTGATTTCCTTTATTCTCCCCATTTCTTATTAACATACCACTTTATCATCTGCCTCTTCCTCCTTCCAATGCAAACATGCCTCAGTTCCTGCATCCTTACAGGGCCTCCTGTTTTACACACTTGTTTCTCCTGTAACAGATCATCTCTCTTTTACTTAAAAACAAAGAATGTGTTGTTTGCAGTAAGCCTTGGAGAGTCTTTTTCCTTTCTTCTTCTCTAATGCACCTTCTGCCCTGGAATTTCCTTGGATTTATTCCTGATAAACCTTCTCACGATTTGCCCTTAGCCATAACTGAGAATAACTGTGTTATCTTTATTTGCTTCCATGTATCAAGCTGCCTTCAATACAGCTGACAATGCTGGTTAAATCTTCCTTGGTTTCCTTGATTCTTCTCCTGATTATTTTTCTGCTTCATAAATTAGTCCTTCAGAAAAAAATCCTCATTTCTCAGTCAGTCCCCTACAACATGTCACTGAATTTTTTTTTTCTTTTTCCATCTTAACTTCAGATAACATCAAACTAGTATTTTTCTAAGCAACATTCACAGTCAAACCTCTGGTCCAGACCTGTCTACAAACCTGTTGCTTCACCATTATTTCAAGTCTAATAAGCTCAGAACAAGGATCCTCATTCCTCTGTCACTGCAATTCCACCTTCTCAAACCTTTCCATCTTTCTAGACAGCAACTTTTCACTGAGACAGACAAATCTGATATCATCTCCAGCTCCAGTTTCCTTCTTCACCATCATCACTAGGTTCTGGTCTAGTCCTAAAAATTCTTTCTGCTTAAGATCTCGAGGATGTTGTCTTCCTATTCATTTAAACAGCTAAAATACTTCCCTAAATCTGGTCTCATTGCAACATTATCCTTTTTCCTTGGCTTGCTAATTGCTTTCCTCCTTTCTCACCTTCACTATTCTCATCCCTTGACTCCAAACAAAAATCCAGAGGTCATCACTTTGACCATGCCACCACCTTCCCTACTTTTTATCACAGATGGACTTGTTTTCACTACCAAATTTGCAGAGTCTGTTTCTGCATCAAGCTTTGAGCAGCTTCCTTACCTAGGAGCACAACTCATCTGCATCAGGCACCTTTGCAAGGAATAATTCACTGCCCTTCTCTTTCAAAGAACAAAACTAAAAAATGCTGCAAAGTGTTTATTAGTGCTACACTGATGTGCCTGGACATTCATGGAGAGAAATCAATCATATTGACTCAAACCTAAATTAATAGTTAAAAAAATAGAAGCAAAAAGAATTATATTTGCAGAGAAAAGTACTGCTGAAAAGATTATATAAATATTATTAAAATAATCTTTGAGGTTTACTGCTATAACAGTATAAAGGAAGAAAAAACATACACATAAGGTATTATTCTAGAGTATTAATTCTTGCAGGTTATTAATAGAAAATGTCAGTGTTGGATTAAGGGCTGACCAAAGACTCCATACACACAGACAGCTTTGGGGGAATTCCTATATGGTTGCTCTGAGCAGGAGAACAAGGACTCACAGCAGAGTGGAAATAAAAAGATCTCTGATATAAAAATGCAGAGAGACAGGGAGCTATTATTCTTTCATGTCTTAATTCTTTAAATTGAAAACACTTCCTGGTTTCAAATAATTTGAGCTAGAGCTATATTCTTATTTTTTTATGCAATTTTTCAGTAAAGAAAAAAGACCATATTACATCAGCTATAATAATAGGCCTTGCTGTCTCCAAAATACAGCCTAAAATGGGCATTCAACAGAAATTCTTGATGTCAAACACAGATTAAGTTTCTTTGGAACGTGGAATATTTAGCTCTGGGCATGCTGAATGTGGGTCTGATGGGAAATTCCAACACTCACAGTTGCCCATAGAATCTCCCTGTAGCACAGAGACAATTTATAACAAGGCTGAGGAAGCAATCTCTGAATTTTAACTACATGCTGTGTCAGGAAACTTTCTGAATGAAGCAGACACCCAGTGGATCCTCCTAAATCATGCTTTTAAAATATGTTCTTACCTTGTTGCAAACTGGCTCATCTGTTGGAGTTTTAGAAAATTCCCTAACATCAATCCCAGAGAAATATCTCCTTAAAAAATGTTTAGAATTCAGGCCAAATGGGTAATTCTGTGTATTCCTTTCCTTTTCCTTTTCCTTTCCAACTCATGACCCATAACCACTTCTAGAGACCATGGCAACTCAAGAGTTTTACATTATTATAATTTTTACATAGAAAGTCATTAAAAACAAACCAGCAAAGACAGAAATAGGAGTTCAGGTTTTTTCCAAATTGTACAAATTTGTTAGAAATTACTGATCTTGTTCTGCCACTTGATTTCAGCCCAGATGGTTGACAACATTCCTTAATCATCCTCAGCATCCATGGCCCATTCAGATGAGACAGACACAGAAGTCATTCTGCAGATACTTCACCTGAAAACTTTGATACCATAAGATCTTTTTAAACATCCACCAGTGGCAAGAGATTTTCTGATCAGTCCTTGAAACACTTTGAATGTTGCAGCTCAGTATCACCAGCAAGATTAAAATGAAGCTGCTTTTTAACAGTGATGATCAGGAGCTGTATTGGTAACCAAGCCAATATATACTTTCTTTTCAAACTCCATTTGGCAGCATTTGATTCCAGAAGTCAGCCAAAAATGGCATTTTATTGATGCTGAATTTCCAAGCAAAGGTTAAACACTGTCTAGCAGAGCCACCAACCAACCAGGGATTATTTGAAATGGTGATGGAGCAGCTCAGATAGGGATGCAGGGACATCAAAAAGTGCTGTCAACACTTCTGCAAGATTTCATTATCCCTGACCTGCCCACCTCTGCATGGTATCAAATAATATATGGGATCTAGCTGCATAAAAGTATTTTTTCAGCTGTACTGACAGGAAAAGATTGCTGCCTAAACTAACTTCCCATTTGGAAATGGTGTAATGCATGTAAAAACACAAATAGAACACTAATTTGCTTTCATTTTCTGCAAGCCCATAAAAGATCTCTTTGCCATTACCCCTTAGAAAAAACCCTTATGTTTGTTAAGAATTAAGTTTTTAAAAATATCTCCATTTCCTAAATAGTGTGAAGGAATAAATGTCTTACATTACAAGTGACAATATTTATAGCCTCACAATAATTCTTCAGAATAAGATGGTAAGTGCTGGATTTTCTGATGACCTCTGTGAGGATGTGTACATACACAAAATATTCATTCAGACACCAAAAATAGTAATGAATTCAAAAATCAAAAAGGGATAATTTACTCATTCAGAAAAACTCTTACACAGGGGAATGAGCAGAAACCAAGAGCCAGTTTTTCTGAATTCTTCAAACAAACTTTAAATTCAAATTATAAAATTTGGAAAAAAAAAACCCAATAAATTCAAATTGTCAAATTGCCATTTGCAAAATTTAGGATCAGAGTTGATCTCAGAACTCTTCATTTTTGTAGCCAAATGAGCTATGGATTTCTAACCAGCAAAGGACAAAACTGCAACTGCTCCTTCTCATAAAGCAGTGGAAGATGCTTTATGAAAAGCCTAAATCCTTGCTGCGATTTTAGCATCTATTTCATGCTGCTGCAGTATTCACATTTTTCAAGGAAAAAATAAAAGCACACAAAAAAGTGGAGGAGAAAAAAAAAAAAAAGTCTTTTTCCTCACTTTTTCCTTTCAAAATACTGAAATGTTGCTTTCTTGAGCTAAGAAAAACATGTGTTAATAATTTGCCCAAAGAGCACAAAATTCAGAAATTAATAAACAACTGACATGCTAAAATGAAAACACTTGCAGAACTCTCCAATGATTCAACATTAATAGCTGTTTATAGCAACATGCTTTTTCTGCTTTTATTTCACTTTGTTTCACTTACTTTTTTTTTTATTTTCCTTTGTTTTAGGATTGGCCTTTTCTAAAATGACAGACATAAGGCTACACTTAATGCAGAATAAACATATATCACCCAGACTACTGGAATGGAAAAAAAAAAATGGGTGCTTTGCTGCTTTGCCATGGCTAAATTTCAGTTTCCCATCACTAACACAAATATCTTCATAAGAACCACTAAAAATGGAAACAGCCACATACGAGGAATCCATGAAAGGCTTTGGAACCACCAGAAATGGCAGCCCTGATATTTGAAAAAAAAAAAATTGTACTTTTGGAGGTGGTGCCACCCTTAAGCAACCATTGACAAAGGGAAACTCTGCTCTGCTCCCGAGGTAATCAAGGTGATTCACTCCCTCATCAAGCAAATAAAATTCAGATCAATGTTTCCCCCTAGCAGTCTGGCACACAAATTTCCTTCAGTTTCAACAACTGGAAAAATTCTGTGGTTTGGCAAGAAAGCAGCACAAGGGTGCAAGTGAACGAAGTATTACAAAGCAAAACTGTATTATTTCAGAAGAACGTGACAAAGTTAATTAATGTGAAGAGTTTATCTGCTTTAAAGATCTTTTCCTCCCTCATCACAATCCAGGAGCTATACCTGCCTCTCTAGTTATAAATTTAGATTTGGAAACTCTGATTGCTTGAAAAATAAACAGCTGGTTTACCAAAATAGTATTTAAAATAAGACTGTGACCTATGAGGCCATTTTATATGGAGTTACTAGGTATGCAGGATTTTTTTTTACATCCCTATTTTTTTTACATCCCCATTTTTTTTACATCCCCAGCGGAATGGCTCCCAGGAGGTGATTTGTTCTTAGTAGAATTAATTGGAGAATAAACCAATAAACAGTGAGCACTTCTCCTATTCTAGCAGTATCTTCCTGAAACTGTCCCTCCCAGGAAATTCCTGGAGCACCCATGATCCATGCTATTTAAGAGCTATTTTTATGGATGGGCTCTCCCAGATTGCCAATGTATTGGGAGCAGCATTGGGGGTTTGCTGCAGGAGGGAGGCTCAGGCCACTCATTAAAACCAAACAGAGTCTCCATCACTTGAGCCAAGGGACTAAAAGCTCAAACAGTGAATAAAAGATCTACCAAAGGAATAAATTGTATCTAAATAACTAAATAACTGAATTAAGAGTAGAGATCCAACCCCATATTCAAAAAAGGCTTTGCAAGCTCTCAGAAGTTGAAGCCACTTAAGTGTTTTTATACCCTGGAATGAAGTCCATAAACCAACATCTGGAGCAGATGCCCTACAGTCTGCTGGAAAAGTACAAAACCCTCTGATCCATTAATTTGGGTTGCACCTTCTTGCAATCTAATCATTTTTCCAGACTTTCATATCACTATTAAGAAAATACCACTGCTGTCTTGAGAACATCTCTGCCACTAATATTGCCACACAACCTCCTATCTGCACTACAAAATCCCATTTCTTACAGAATATTGCCCCTACCCTCTGCTGTATAACTCTCAGTCACACAAACAGATAATTCTTTAGGAGTATTTATTTTTTTATTATTTAAGATTTTAAAATCATTCCCATTTTTAAAGCCTAGAAATTTGTAACTTAGAAGCACAGAGGGAATGAAAATGAAAATATGGCACAGTGGATCTGGCTTGAATACAGTCCATTAATGCCCTGTAGCAAGGTTAGGGCTAGGAAGCCCATCATTCCAGGTTTTAAATGTAACTCTGACTTGTTCTGAACTCTGAGGCCACATTTTGTCCCCGTCAGGCACATAAGAGCACGCATTTAATAAATCAAAGATAGGAAGAAAAAAAAAAGAAAAAAATAAAAGGTATTCACAGCTAAGTTGAAAGGCACTTTGCCATCTAATATTCTACTAAATTAAGTGATTTTTTAAGACTGCTTTTTTGACTCTACTCATTGGCATCACTTCTTCAGAACTCCTGCACATTACAACTCCAAAAATAACTCAGTTGAATAGGAAATGTTTACAGAAGGGGGAGTTTAAAAACTATGACTGCTTTTCCCTTCATCCAGAAGCCCCAGGACAAACTGGCCAGCTGGAGTAATGGCAGTCAAGGGGATTGCAGAGTGGGTATCATATAGTTTATTTACAAAATTATCAAGTTAAATACATAAAAACCTCTTGCTTCCTTACGATTTCCCGTGTAGTGCAACAGATGGGATGAAAGATGAAAGATGAAAAATGAAAGAAAAGCCTCTCTCTTTTCCAGTGCAAATCTGAATTATGTAATTAAACAAATGCATTAATGTTTGTTATCTTTGATTTGCTCCTGGAGAAGCACAGAACAGCCAGTTCTCCTCCAGACTCCATCACCTGTGCATTTCCTTTATTAAGGGGCCAGAAAGGTAGCTCTAATCCAGAGCAATCTCCTTGCAGGCAAACCAGAGATAATAAGGCTCATTTCATTGGTGAAAGCTCTGATCACTTTTCATTGGTTATAGAATGCAAGGTTAATAGTGATTTGCCTTTTAAAATAACCTGAGAGAAGTAACTCTGCCCCTTCTAGCACATCCCCACAGGTCCTTGGTGCAAAACTTTATCATTCAAACTGAATGAGTGAGATCACAAGGGATTTTATTAATTCAGTATTGCTTCTTTTTTTTTAAAAAAAGGTTTTTTTCCTCTGGATGGTACTCTGTGGCTGAAAGATTTAGAATGTTTATATGAGCAGGGCTGATATATCTTGGGACTCAAAATATATTTGGTTTCTGAATTATTTCTCCCTATATCTATATATCCAATTCATTTTCTTGAGCCTTTTCCTTAGCAAAATAGTTTTCAGATCAGAGCAAATTCAAAGGTCAAAGCAGGATCTGAAATGACATGCTGCATATTTAAATTTTTCAAGAGGAAAGGGTCTTTTGTTTAAAATTAATTATAGCATCCAAGTTGCACTTGCAGAAATTTGAATGCTATTTATTTCATGCAGACCTTTGGAACTTTGAAAATAACACACTGAGCTTTCAAAAAAGACTTTTTTACTTGCAAGATGTCTTAAAACTCTCTTTCTATATCTAAAGTAAAAGTAACAGGAGCTGCTCAAGTCATGGGATAGCAATGCTTGCATAACACTTGGTTCAAGTCAGGGGGAAGAGCAGCTCAGTCTGCCAGCCTAGCAGCTTCCTAACAGAGACTGGATCATATTCTGCACTGCAAACAAAACATTTTGCAGCTGAATCATTCACAGACAGAATTTATTCCAGCCTCCAGATAGAGTAAATCTGAAATTTGGGAAAAAGAAGGCAATCCGAAGTGAAAAATGTTTCACTCTATGGGGAACATCACATAACTGCATCTATACATTATTGATGGGAGAACTTGGAAAGTTTCATTTCAGAGCAGATGCCAACATTTCAGATGCTGGCTATCACCTAGCCAAAGCTTCCAGATCAAGTATAGGTTACAGGGGAAAAAAACAGCTCTAATCCATGTTCATATTTCACATGGAAAGGACAGTATTCTGCAAGGCAGAGAAGGAACTTTGGGAAACCTAAGGAATTCTATGTGGAACCAGAGCTTGGTTGTGCCTCATTAGGGCTTTCTTTAACATTAAAATGAGTTCTAATAGATGTTCCATTAAAACCCCCAATGAAAAAGCAATTTTTTCTAAACAGCACTTTTGGAAAAATTATTATTATTTAATAGTAAGCAAATTACAAAAGATAGGAACTTATAGGCCTCTGTTGCTGTTATTAATATATTCTTCTAGACTTTGGGCCTGATCCTTAAGCAAAACAAAACAAGGTATTTCTTAGTGTGTTTAATTCACATTAAAACAGCCCTGAAAAGAAAATTGAAAGAATGCAAATTCTAGTTATAATCACAGGAGAAAGTGTTCTGTGTTCCAGATAAAATAAAATGCTGCCAGGCAGACCATGACATTTGCTTTATGGTACAACTTCTTGGAAGTTCTCAAGATTCATCTGCTCATCCTGTATCTATTACTCTTAAGAAATTCTAAAGGAAATCTGTGAAAGAGTATACTTGAAAGAGTAACATTTATTTCCTGCTCTCCATAAATGTATATGAACTAAAACCTTCCTTTATGCCTTTCCTGAGGATGACAGCTCTATGATTTCTGATTTCCTCTTTATTACCATGGCATTTCTTATATTTGGCATTAGACATTTATAAGAAAAAACCTTTCACTTAGGAAAGGTTTACCTAAAGGTTACGACAGGTTACCTAAAATCTGGGAACTGCAATGAGATGTTGCTTTTTACTGCCCTCACTCAGGCTGACTTCAAACTGGGCAATGAAATTCTGATCATCCTCTTCTACAGGGACTGCTGCTCCCCAGCAAACCTGGAACTTCCAGTGTGAAAACCACCACCTCCTTCTCCCATGCCACAAGTTTCATTTTAATGGGAGCCATTTGAAACCAGCAAAGACCAACTGGTGACTTGAGGAGGGAAACAGGGAAGGAGAAATTGGATCTGGCAGCTGGCAAACCTTAGAAGAGACCTCAAAAAAACGCAGTGGGTTGAGTGTTTTGTTTGGCAAGGTGGGGTTCATGAAAAGAGAGGACTTTTTTCATGAAAAAAGTGCAAGACACAAGTTCTCTCTATGCAAATAAGAGGCTCCACATCAGCCAGGGTGGAGTTTTACACAGATTTTGTGGGGTTACTGCTGAGACAGAGCTAGTAAAGCCTGCTGGATTCAAGCTGCCACATATGATTAGTATCTACACCAGAATCCCTTGCCTAGAATAAAAATGTCAATATTATCTATAATTTTTCATTGCCTGCAGTACTCCAGACCTTACAGAATTAGGGGAAAAAAACCTGGTGTGGAAAGGCTGCCTTCCAAAACATTTGACCATCAGCAGGTACAGAGTCTCCCTGTGGAGTCCATCAGTCATCCTGGATAATGTGCACACCAGGAGTTTATTTTTAACATTTTTTGCTAGGAAAGGACATTTTCACATTGATAGGAGCCCTAATTTTTTTCACCTTCCCCAGGAAGTTTATGAATGTAAAGTATCTCCAGTAAATGTCAATGGTCTGGAGGGTGCCTCTTATTTTTTATTTTTTTTTTTTCAGTTGCTTAGAAAGAGGAAAAAACAAATCATCAAACAAGAAGAAACTCAAATGTGAGCAAAAATAATAATGGCATGATGGAAGGCAGAGAAGGAGATTTCTAAAATCTTTACATCATCCACAAAGTTCATGTCTGCTGAGTCCACACTTCACAGACTTGAGCTGCAGCTCAGAAAACTTCACACCAAGTAACTGCAACACAAGGACAATTCCTAACAAAGGCTCTTGAATTTAAAATCATGACTACTGGGTAAACACTGGGAGACCAGGGATGATTCTTCCTTGACTGCAAGCAAGGAGAAAATAGATCTTTTTCTGCTAATATACACATTTATAATATGGAATTTAAAACTATGATTGTTTCTTTATGGACAGACAAGTAAAAAACCTTTGTCTGAGATTTATCTCAGCAATGTAGTGAGAAACAAGATTCATATTCCACCAGTCAGTTTTTAGGAGCTCTGTTGCTAAAAGATGCACAAATTATATTTATTTGTTTCAAGAATTTGTATATTATCAGATTAATTAATTTGCAAGTAAAGAACAGCTTTTTCAGCATATGAAAAAAACTTCTGTCTAGTCAAGCTTTAATTTCTTTAAGAGTAAAAAAAAATAAATAAACCAAAAATTCAATGTAGAATTTCACAGCTTTCACAGTTTAACAGAAAAATACTTCTTTTCTAGTTTTAAATGCACTATTATTGTCCCTAATGGATACGAGGCACAGAGAGAATAAATACATAATTTTTTTTTTTACAAATATAGATACAGAACTGTATCTATAACCAGGACAAGAACAATTTCAGATATTCCTTCAGGATTTACCTTGTCATTTTTCTGCATCACAGTGATTCTACTGCCCTTGAGTCAACTAAGTTTCCAAATGGAAGCTTGAGTATCAGTCTTGTTCAGAATAAGCATAAACTTCTTTGTCCCCAAAAATTTGATATAAAAAAACGTAGCCCTTTCTTCCTGAACCTTTTTTGGTGCACAAATAATTCCTGACCTTCAGTAAGACACAAAACAGACTTCATGAGAGCCCAGGTCTGTGGAGTCATGTCAACAGAAAAAAAATGCTCCTTCAGCTTACGAAATAATTTTTATCCTAAATAAAGTTGTATTAAGCAATCCTTCGTAAGGAAGAAATAGATTTTAACACATTATGGAGATTCAGAAAAGTCCACTGAAATCTAAAGGTCTGACATGGGTGTATTGGCTGTAAGAATAATGGAATACTGAAGATTGAGGCTCCTGAAGGCATCTAAGCAACAGAAACAAACAGAAGAAAATCTAATTAACTCTACTTTTAGTTTTCAGACTCATTGGGTACATAAACTGGGAGGCACCTTGGGCTTCAGGAAAGAGTTCATGAAATTAAAGCCTTTTTTTTTTTGGTTTTTTTTTTCCTCACAATGACCAAAGCATTCGTGTCAAATGCACTGAAAGAGAAGAAAAATTTTCTTTTAAAATTATTTTTTTTATCATTTTTTATTACTTTTTAAAGGCATTATGAATGCAGGATACTCTGTTTGTAGTTCCAGGATTAAGTAAGCAAAAATAAACAGCTTTCCCAAAGATTTTTCATATAAAAAAATCTAATTATTATATGGTTTAGCAGATCCTTAAGATACATTCCATAGTTCATCTGGTTGGGGTGATGACAGCCTACTTTAAAAATAGTGAAATCTAGTGATTTTTCCACTAAATTTTTGTTTGAAACCTAAACAGAGAGCCTTTTGTGTCAGTGTGATAAAATGCAGAATAAAATCCTTTCAAAGAGGAGTTTCTGAGTCATGTAAAACACAGTGTACACTCATAACAAGACATGAAAAGACTCCAAGATTTCTGCTTCCAAAAAGAGCAATGACTCAAAATTTCACACTATGCAGAGATAAGTTTCAAAACACAAAGATCACCAGGACTAATGGATTTCAGTTGTTTTTTCTCCAGATTTTGCCTCATTTTTTTTGCCTCTTACCTCTCTTAAAGTGACCATAGTATAACAGACATCTGTAATTCTTGGTGTTACAAGTGGGACAGCCAATTCTAACATTAAGGTTGGAAACCAGAGTGGTTTCACCAGTAACAAATAGCTCTTTACTTCCTAAATTATCAAGTTTTTCTGTTACTGAGCATTTATCCCACAACATAAATAATGAGATAAACCAAAATAGACTGAGGTGAGGAACTACAATATCCTGTACCACAAAGATGCTGCTGCTCTTCAGAGGACAAGTTAGGTACTGCCTGTATTACCCACAGTTCAGACCCATCTGTTCAGGTTCAGAAAAAAAGGAGAGGCAAAATTAACTGCTGTAAAATAAGTAAGAAGAATTAATAAATGGTCCTGTTTGCTACCTGCATCGTGATGGGCTACTTTGCTCCAAGAGATGGTAGAGAATATTCATTGTGGAAAACAATCAAGAGTTAACATTCTGGGGAAAGTGGAGCAGAACCTAATCTTAGGGAGGCTTAGGGAAGAAGGAAGAAATCAGGGAAGCAAAAAAAAAAAATTATGTAAAGAATGCAGGCATTACAGTAACTACAATAATTAAATTGATGGCTCTATTTTTGGCTGAATATAAGATATAGAAAATGTCAGTGGCATAGCTAGATGTATGAAATTTATGACCTAATTAAAGATCTGATAAGCTCATTCAGAGCACAACAAAAATATTTATTTCATGTGCAACTAGAATAAAAACTAAACTATTAAATTCAAATAGAGACATGACTGCCTTTGGGCTGGGGAAAATATCTGAAGTCCTTCATCTGCTTTGTCTTTAATGAAACTTCAACATTTCATACATTAGAAAGATCACAGGGAGTTTCACTATATATGGATTATACAAATTACTGTACTGGGTCAGAATAACCCATTCTGTTTCTGATAATGTTGTCCAGGAACAACACACACTTTTTCTCTTCTGATAGGGATGTTCAGGGAAGGAATGGAGAGAATGAATTTCTAAAAATATCAAGATAGAATGGAGGAATAAACCAAGTATATCACCCCTAATATTCTGCTTGTAGAACTTGAAATCCAGGTACATTTTGGAGAAAAGGGGAACTCTATGTATTTTTATTTACCTTTAATAGATTTCTCAGCCATTAATCTCTCTACTCTTGCCTCAACACAAGATATTCCAAAGCTGAATTACATGTAAGCAAAATCATCATCTTCCATTTGATCGAACCTGACCTGTTATCTTCAAGTTATATCCATTAATTCTCTATTGGAAGATGAACAAATATTTTCTTATTCATCCTCTGCAGGTTACAAAATTTATTCCTTACTTTTTTAGACATCATAAAATACCAGGTTGGAAAGGACCTCGAGGTCAAACTTTTCTTGACAAAACCAGGTTCTAGATAAGATGGCCCAGCACCCTGTCCAGCCACATCTTAGAAGTGTTCAGTGTTGGGGAATCCACCACTTCCCTGGGCAGATTATTCCAAGGGATGATTATTCTCAATTTTCCTCGTGTCCAGATGGAATCTGTTACCCAAGAAGACTCCTTGGAAAAAGGGATTCTCCATCCTCTTTGTAGCCACCCTCCAGGTACTGGGACATGGTGATGAGCTCTCCCCTAAACCTTCTTTTCTCCAGGCTGAACAAAAGTTCTCTCAGCCTTCCTCCGTCCAGCAGCCTCACCAGTTCTTCAATCATATTTGTGGCCCTTCTCTGGACCCTCTCCAGCCTCTCCACATCTCTTTTTTTTTTTTTTTTTTTAAATAGCAGAAACCAAAACTGAATGCAGCACTGCAGGCGTGGCCTGACAAGTGCTGAGTTAGAGTGGGGTAATGAAATCTCATCTAACAGCTCAGAGCTGCTTTTTCTCTGGGCTGAAGGAAGAACCTTTTATTTATTTAGTTGATTGGTTTCCCTGTTGAAGCTATTCCTTGTCTTTGATCATCGTGGTGAGTCTTTTCCAAATCTTTTCCAGTTCTATTAAATGTTTTTTTCAGATTGATAAATCCCACTTTTCACACAGATTGGCATGTATTTATACAATGACATGATGAGTCCTCTGTTCTGCTTCCCATTTAATCCCTAATAATTCATAACATGTTTTTGTTTGCTTACAGCTACTGAACACTAAACTGATGTTTATAAACATCCACTCAACTCCAAGATCTGGTTCTAGATCAGTAGCAGCTTGCTCTAAGCTCACCAGTTTATAAAGTTGGGATTTTTTTCCCCACTGTGTATATCATTTTTCTAAAATAAATAAGTAAATTAAGTGAAATCAGTTGTTCATTTTTTGCTCCAGATTCTAGTAATAATGTTTACTTAGAATGTCTGTTCCATCTGATCTTATTCAAAATATTTACTATCTTTTATTATCTGTCCTGGCTAGATTTAGGTGGCAGATTTATTCTATTTTTAAATGTTAAATGAATTTTAAACAAATAATTTGAATCTCAGATCTTGAGGCTGTAGTTCCCCAGACAGATCTGTAGTTCCAATATCCAACAACAGCCATCACCATCTTCCTCCTCTCACCTCCAAAGTTTGCTCTTATCCCCATGTCTCATGCCACCACAAAGATTTGGCTGCAAGAAGAATTGGACCAAGGCATTAATCTAGGCAGAGAAAAAGAATTGCCAAAGGATTTCTTTTATGCTTTTCTATCTTCTACACTCCACACATACTAATCTGAGGAATAAAATATGAGAAGATGCCCTGATAGTGATTTCCCTTGCCTCTCTTCAAATGCCACCCTCCAGAGCCACAGCAGCTAGAAGCAATGGTGATTCCAGCTGTTGAATATTTATTTCTATGGTGGTAAAACCAAAAAGGCTCAGAGATGCCCTACAGCACCTCCTCTCCCTTCCTTCTCCAAGATGGGAGGAGGATGCAGGATGCAGACCTGAAAGGAAGGAGGCACCCCAGCAGCTCTCAAACCAGTTCACAGGGGAAATGTGGGAGGGAGGGAGAGAGAACTTCTGACCCTACTGTATTTTATCTGGTGAAGAGAGGTACAAAAGGCAGCTTTAAAACTGAGTTCCTGCTTCCCACCTTCCCCACACGGTGCTGGGCAGAGTTCAGATGCAACCAGGAGCTGGGCCAAGATGTTTGGTGTGGCTTTATCATGCTCCATCAGACAGCTGGGGCCACTTTCAGCTGCTATTTTAATTTAAGACAGAAGTTTTGTCTCTTCTTCTTTTCATATTTAGTCTAAGACTTAAGCTTTCCCTTTTGCAAGACCTCAGTAAGAATGCAGTTTGTTCCATGCTTCATATTCCTTGTTTAATCTACTTGTACTTTTAAACTCTTCTTTGTGATGCATCCTCTATACATTTATATCATATTTGCCAATCAACTTGGTTTAAGTTTGAGAGGGAGAATTTTCTTGGAATGCAAAGGCTTGAATTTTAATCAGCAAGCAAGCAGCAGCTTTGCACCTGTTCTACATGAATTTTAGGAATTTTAGAAGAGAAACCTCCCCCAGCATGGTTCCTAGTGTCAGCAAATGTTAACTGCATTCTATGAATATCATTTGTTGAGGAAGATAAATTAGCAACACTTTTCAAGATAGCAAGAAAAAGAAAAGAGATACCTTGAGTTTCTTAGAGGGCTAGAGAGCTCAATTCCAATCCTATTTCAAGGTAGGAAATATAGTTTCACAAACTCCTAATGGTTAGTCCTTTAGTTCTGCCTGTTTGGCCTCCCTTCAGCTTCTCAGGACAGAGGAGGAGATTGTATTCAAAGTACACTTCACAAAATATTTTTCTACATGTCCCTTCATGGAGCATGAAAAGTAGATCTTCACTTGCTTATTCCTTTCAATATTTTATTATTGGCCCTGGAAGGCAGTTGTGTAAAGAGAGCAAGAGAGGTTTATTTTTTTATCTGGCAGCTTCTCTTCATGTCCTTGGAAAAGCAGTTTTACCCTGAGGCACTGAGCATGCTGATTTTCAGAAGTGTTTAGTCAAGAGGTTCTCAGCAACTCTGGAAAAAAGGCTCTGGAAACACCTCATTTTTGCTACCTTTAAAGAAAAACAAACAAAAAAAACAACCAAACAAAAAAAACCAACACCAAACCAACAAACAAAAAACCCCTGAAAATAAAAAAACCTATAATTCTAATCCTAGCAGTTATCCTTTACTTCTTCCTGAGAAGCTTTCATTCCCTCCCTCTCTTCTTCTCCCCAATATTGTCACTTCTCTCCACACATTTATTCTTTTTCCCCACCATTCCCTCTTCACTCTCATTTTCCAGCTGATGATTTCCAAGCAGCTCTCTATTCTCCAGGTTATCCTTACAACTACAATCAGTGCCTTTCCTTCTGACTCCCAGCCATTCCTCCCTTCCCAGTCCACAAGTGCCCTTTTCCCTGTCTAGATACTTGCTATACAGAGTTCTGAGTAATTGTTCAGCACCAACCCTTTCAACCTGGCAGTGCCATGCTTGTAAGCAGTAAAGTGCTCTAGGACATAAAGATTTGAGATAAATAAACTGTGTGGTGTAGAGCTGTTTTTTTGCTGGCAGCACACTTAGAATGGGCAGAGTTCATGATTAAACTGAATTATATTGTTCTTTCTGCTTACAGAAAGATTTTTCTTTTTTTGTTGTTGTGTTCCTGATTCTGGGTTCTCAGGGACTGGAATAAACTCAGTAGAACTGTTACTCTCATAGCAGGAGTGTGGTACAATCAGATTTTTTAAAGGAGAGGGGCAAGATTTGTCAAAGTGACTCAAAGGAAGCAGCCACACCAGGAACTGCAAGAACCAGGTCCACTCCAAGAGTCTCCCAAATGTGGCTAAACCTGAGCCCTCTTTCCCCCCCCAAGCCACTTAGAGAAGGACAAATTTAATATAAAAGTGAAGTTGCACTTGTGTGCTTTGACTGAATTTCTAAATCCATTGAGATGTTGAAACTTGATGATGCAAGTCTCTAAATCTGAAGATTCTCTCCTAGACTCTTAACAAGTTAATGGCTTTTGAACTACACAGCTCTGCCAGACAAAAAACAAAACCTAAACCAACAAACAAAAAAACAGACATCCCTTTTCTTCCCCTTTACCAATAATTCCTAAACAGGACATTACTGCATTTAGAAAACTAAATTACTAACTAAACTTACGTGATGTAAGTAAATTAATTACTTAACATGCATACTAGAGGCATATTCAGTTCAGCTCAGATCTGTGAATTTTCTAAAATTCTAGGGAAGTTTCTCTTCTGAGATGAATAGTAACTTAATTACAAAAGCTTCTTCTGAAGCTAATTAAATTCCAAAAGAAAATAATCAGTCTTCTGATTTTTACCAGGTGCTGTCTTCCATCCCTTGTCCCAGTGTCCAGCTTTCTGAGCCTTCAGTAAACCAGTTCCAGCCTTTAAAAATTTTTATTCTCAGACACTACAAGAGGATCCACGTCCATTGGCTGCTATTGAGTTGCCAGATTTAAATTCAAGTGAGCCACCTGCCCTGTAAACAAATGTCCTCAGGGCTGTCCTTCTCAAGCCTTTTCATTGCTGCTTCCTTCTTCAAGATGAAAGCACTCACCTTGCCAAAATTCACTCCCTTTGGGGCTTTTCTGACATGATTACAGCTTCCCCTTCTATGTCCAAGCTAGATTACTTTCCATCTTCTTCTTCCTTCATGAGTATAAAGATTGTTTCATCCAAAGGTTTCTACTAAATAATTTTGCTGCAAATGACTAGGGTAAACCTTTTAAAGCCTGATTTTTGAAAGTTGCTCTTGTTTTCCAACACAATTTGAAATTTTATGTAAATTTCAGAAATGCTAAGTAAAAACTTGAAGTCTTAGAATTAGGTGGCACTTTCCAGTTTTTGAATTTGACCTGCTGGAATGGAAGATCAGAAAAAAAAGCTGTCAGTTGGCTGCTTATTGCTCTCAGAGGCAAACTTCCAGGAGAGAGAGAACAACAAAAATTCCCAAATTCCATTTACATCCAGTTTTGATGTGCTTGTGACTTATGAGAGGGAGTAATAGGAATTGACTGGGCCAAAGAGTAATGTCCAAAGAAGCATGTGAAAGCTTTCCTAACTCCAAGTGAGATCATATCAGATGTCAAGCTGGTTACAGGTTTTAAATCCACATGATTTACCCTGTGACAAGATAGCCCTGAGTCCTAAGGAAGAGCATCATACTGGAAAAAATGTCCTACAGAGGGATGAGACAAGACAGATTGAATACTTAAGCCAAAACTCAGCAGATTAAAGTCTAAACAAAGACTTTTCCATGGCATTACAGAAGTTATCTCCATTGTGGAGAATTTGATGATTAAGTCAACCATCAGTGGGGACCAAAACCTCAAAAGAATGGAGTCTGCAAACAAGTTGTTCCAAAGGTAAATCTCCAGATGTGATAATCTCCAGGTGATAACCCACATTTCCAGTCACATCCCAAACCACCTGTAGCCAATTCCAACAGAAGTGGTGGCTTTAGTGCAAAATTTCATGGCAGAGATGCACAAGAAAACCTCCTTCCTGAGAACATTAAACATCTCCCTTCAAGGTCAGCAGAAAATCAATATGAAGTTTTCAGGGGCTCCCATGCAAATCCAGCTGTGAAAGAGATATCCAGCTCTCATTTAACTTCCTCCAGTTGCCAAGGATTATTCTTCATGTCAGCTGTTATCTAATCTAAATGTGCCCCAATGTAATAATACCTGAAACTAATCTGAAATATAGCTGCACTTCTAAAAATAGAACCAGATTTATAAATTAATGCAAAAAAAAAATTCTATTAGCAATTTGAATTAATACCTTCCAAATATATATATTAGATAGTTTACTGATAAACAAGTGACCAGTTGAACCTATATGGCAAATAAAAGATGTTACTCTTTTCTTGCCTTCCGTGGCAAGAGATTTCAGGACCATGTGCAATATTACCAAATCAGAGAATAATTTAATTTGCAGGGATTTCAGGAAATCTTATCAACCCAGCTGTTGGAAGGTCAACACTCAACTCAGATCAAGTTGCTGAGGGCATTTTCCATAATAGTCTAGTTTTTGTGTTGGTTTTTTTGTTTTTTTCTCTTCAAGTTCTGTGTATCAGTTGGGTGATCACAAACCATCATTTATTTACTTCTTTTAAACCTATAAACAAAGATTTGCCATATTTCATCAAATGCAAGTTGTATTTTTATTATTTCTCACCAAATGCCCTACACTGACTTGACAAGCATGTGTTTAAATAGCTGACTATTTAAGTATTGGGGTTTTTCTCTCCCTTTCTCTCCATCTCAGAATATCAGCAAGGTGGTAGCAATGCATGCTGATTTCAAAGTGATGATCCTTTCATAAAAAACAACTCGCAGCACAGCATATTGACTCAGTGTTTGGAGTTTCTTTTCTAATTATCTGCTTCCTCTTTTGTCTGTTTTAATTTTTAAAGCAACTGCCAATGAGGACAATGATACTAGAGGGTACTTAGATGGTTTATGCCCCACAGTGGTCATCCAGCCTGGACAAAGATGGAACTTGTATATTTACATAAAAGCCTTCCGAAGCCAGCAGATGACAGTGTTGCCCTTATTTGCTTTTATTCTACCTCAAAAACATTTCAAAGAGAGATGATTTATTGTTCCCATACCTGGTAGACAAGACCCCTGCTGTATTTTAATTTAAATTGACTCCAAGTTATTACACTTAATACTTACTATAGTCAAACACTAATAACCCTGAATGTATATTCCCTAAAATAGGTAGAAATAATAATTCAGACAAAATTTAGCTAGAAAAAATATCACTCTTAAAATAAACCTAAGATTAACACAGAGCTTCAACATTATTCCCCTTCTCAACCATTTTATAAATCACTCCTGAATATCTCATGCTGAAAGCAGCAATGCCCACCATCAGTAAAATCACCACTAAACCCATCCAGGAATTTTCCTTCCTTTCTGGAAGGACAGTGATGCAAGTGACAGTTATTAGAACAGTTGGAACAAACCACCTCATGGACAGGTGCTGGGCAAGCACCCACTGAACTGGAGTGCTGCCAATACACCTCAGTCCTTGGCTGGAGCTTCCCACGACAGAAACCTCACCCACAAGCTTCAAATTTCACTCATCAGCTGCTTCCTTTTTTTTTTTCACCTCTTACTCCTTTCTTTTGCCACTGTTCCCCTTTGAATGCAATGGGGCTTTGTGCAGAGGTTGTGCAGAACTCAATATAATTCTGCAGGGAATTCCTTCACACGTTGGATGAAACAAGAACAGGGTCAGGTGTAAATCCTGAACTAGTGGCAGGGGGTAGAGATAAAACCTCCCAGTGTTGGAAACTCTGGCTGCCTAATACAAAGTGTTTCTTGCAAGATATGGGATTCTTCTTTTCTGGTTCATTTGTGGTTTTCTTCTTTTCCACTATACAAGCTTAATATTACATTTCTTAATTTCTCCTAGTGCCTCTGGATGTAACTAAACCCTATATTGGAAAGGCCACGTGATTTATTTTTTTTTTAATTCTTGGTACTGCACTCCCCCCCAAAATATTTATTTAGAAAGCATTTTCAAGTGCTCATTATACAGAATGGCTTGGTTAAGAGAATTTACATTTTGGCTGTAATCCTTCAAAAGGGAAGGTTTTACTTCCAAGTCACAGAATTGTAGAATCATAGAATGTCAGGCTGGGAAAGGACCTCAAAGATCTTCTGGTCCAACCTTTCTAGATAAGAACACAGTCTTGATTTATAGTATTATTGCAGTTCAGCCTATAGATTTGAACAGTGAAACTCTAGCAAGACATTTTTCCCACCAAAACGCATCCCAGCAGCTGGCCCACAGAGCAGGATGCTGCAAGAATACAGCCAGCTCCATTCTTCAGTAGCTAACATCTTTTTTTGCAGACCTGTGTTCAGTGCTAAGCATGAAACTGGGCTTAATCTGAGTGCAAAATTTAATAAGATACACCATCTGGCTGAATATAGTATTGCTGAATCCAAAGATGTGGTGACCACAAGCAATTAACAATTTCTCAGTTCAAGCAACATATATACCAGGAATAAAACTTTCAGAAATTCTAAACTTATAAATACTGCATCTTTATTCACAAATGGAAGGAGCTAGGTAAATACAGTAACACTTCCAGATGTAAAGAAATTATACTTATAAATATTTTGTAAGAGTAGCAAGTACAGTACTGAGGAGGTAATGAAGTAAAGATGAGCTACTGTGCATTTCTTTATATATATACACTGAAAAATTCTGTCTCTTTAAGATAAGAAGTGCAGAAAGTATAAGGTTTCAACACAGTTTCACTACATAAAAGCAAAGAAGTCCATAACATTCAAAATAGCATACAAATAATTCACATGATAAACTAGTATGTAGGTTTAAAGATCCAACTTAGAGAATTAATTCCTGTCTATATATTGCTGCACTATAATTAAAACACTACATTGAAACCTAATGCTGTTAACAAAGCCCAGGATTCATGATCAGCTAAAAAATAGGACTCACCATAAACTAATGCTCACCTCCTTTTAGTATGTTTTACCTACAGACATCTGGAAGGCTCAAAACACAACAGCAATAGTCTTTTAAAGCATTGGGATAAAACAATTTCACTGTTTATTCTGATGTAAAATGTTAATTAAAATTCCTTTCAAATTTTTCAGTGATTACAGCAAACCTGAGCCCCTTGCCATTTCCCTGCCTCTGCTTATTTCTCTCTAAAAATTCTCTGAATTTGGAGTAGTTAGAGAATTTGTCCCTGTGGGATGCAGCATTTTGTGCATTTTAGCACTGACAAATTAACCCTGGAAGTAGGTGGACAGCCTTAGAGCAGCACAGCATGTTGGCAGGTTAATAAGAGTGGTAAAAAGCAGGAATAGATTTTGCATACAAAAAGCAGTCAAGATTTTGCATACTTTAATGACAAAGAGAAAAAAACCAATGACTTACCTGTGGAGACGAGGGACTAAAAGTGACATTGATGACAGATTCTGTGTGTCCTCCCAGTTTGTGTGAAAAAGTACTGGAACACATTTCATACATGTAAGCCTAAAAAAAAAAAATTATATTTTTATTTTAAAGAAATGTTAGAACCACTAAGTCATAGTACAGGAGTAAAGATTAAGTCTACAGGTAAATCAGAAAGCTCCATAATAGCTGAACAGATATAAGAACTGTTTTCTGTAATTCAGGGTAATTTAGCTTAAGTTAGCTCAAATGGAAAAAAAACCCAAAACAAAAATGGTGTGGTGTTATTTTCCTTTCAAATGGCTAAATATTAGGCATATTTCAAGTACGCAAATGACCCTTTTAAATTATATTTAAGGGTTTTCTTCCAAAAGGAAGGTCCCCAGAACCTTGGGGACAATGTGCCCTACCAGAGTCCCTTTTTCTAAGGCCATTGATGGAGTTTGTCTTTCTGCTGGTCACAGGGCATTGCCCATGACACTAAGATCCCAGTTTCCATCCGAGTTCCTTCAACTACTCAAGAGGTAAGAGTGAAAAATTAGTCATGTTCTTTATCATTAAACCAGTTAACCTTATCAAGACCAGTCACATTCCAAGATGCAGGGGAGACTTTTCAAATAGATCATCATGCTGGCAGTTGCAGATAATACAGATTTTCTATAACCTTTTTTTACTGAGGAAAATTCAAACAGATCTAAACCATATGACAAGTTTGCCTCTGTAAGCCACCCTCCTTAAAAGGTCCCAATTTATGTTTTTCCTCTTTTAGTTTCTATTGAATTAGCCATTTCCAAAGCCTGATGTATGGTTGTATTTATTTGTCTGCCTGTGGAATTTACAGAGCACCAGCACTGCTGTATTTAGGTTGGTTTTTACTTTTCTAAGAAAATTAGCTTGGGCAGAGTGCAGGATTATGACTTGAAAATTTTGTTCTAAGAAAATTTACCTCACCTCTCAGTATGAAGCAGACTGGTTAAATCACAGCCACCCTGGAAATGGCTCTTTTCTCTACCAAAAATTGCATTCCCTGCTTTGGTCCTGGGGCTGACAGAAACACCACCAGATTCAGGTGATGCAGAGCATCCTCATGCAGATGTTTAGGCATAACAGGGAATTTCATCAGCTTTACAAGGATTACTTCATCTTAAATTTGCAAGTAGGAGAATTATAGGCGTATCTATCAATGATACACAAAATTCAGTTAGTTAAACTAAGAGGTATATGTATAGAAAACAAGCCCTGTGGGTAAAAATCCACACATGTACCCTTTTAGCACTTCACTACTGCATGCCTAGAAAAATGAACCTTGAGTATTCATAATTACTTTTAATTTCCCTTCTGCCTGCACTTGGAACAGAGAGTATTTTCTTGAAAATTATTTTGTTGACCAAAAAAAGGTGATTTCTCATACTTCCAGCCAGCTCTCCGAAGTCTTACCAAATGTAAAGGTTAACAGTGAAATACACTGCAGCTTCAGAAAGTTCAGGTTGAGAGACTACCAGAAAAAAAAAAGGTGTTCTGGAATATGAAACCAGCAGACATCTCTAGCCAGCAGCAATCCCTCCACTGTCTGGTTTTATGGCAGTCAGCTCTGAGGTGTATGGGAATAGCTAAATTCCTCAACTGACCAAGAAGAAAAACAAGAGCAGCTTACAGGTTTATGCTCACAGAATTCTACTGCTCATAAAACAACCTGCAATTTTCAATCCTCTTCAAAAGTTGCACCCAGAGAGGCAGCAAAGTAGCAACAGACTCTGAAGCTGTATTAACAATAATGTGGTATTGTTCTCTTCCCTCCTAGGATAATAAGCCTAAAAGTCAACCACACCACCAAAGAATCCAAGCAACTGAGGTTCAGGAGTAACACAAAGCTCTGTTGTTCTTTGGAAAAGGATCCATTTTTTCCAGTAAAAGCTGGCAGAGAGGTAACCTCAGTCCCTGTCATTTATTTTCTGCCATGGATTTCCCTCTGCCAAGCCATATCAGTCCTGGTTTTTCCACAATGAACTTTGCTAATGCTATTTTCACCAGATGTTTCCTCTTAAAGTCTATCAGAGTTGAACAATATGGACATATAAAATAAAGAGCTTGAGCAACACGTCATTGGGATACCAATGACACTGAAAACCAAAATACCCCAGACAGTCACTACCACTGCTTCAGAAAATACATTCTGTTCTGCAAGCCTTCCAGTACAAAGTGGAGGCAATAAATTCCAAGCCACACCACTATCAGACATTTCTAGAAGAAATTTTCCAGTAAAGCAAATATTCTCCTATTTTTCCAAACCCAGTATTAAAGTCAACACTACAGCAAACTCTGTTGTATCAAAGATTCCTAACTTAAACCTCAGTGATACCTGCAAGTTTCACAGGGATTTTTTGGAGTGGTTTTCTTTGCTACCTAGACCATTTTATGCATTTTTGTACCTAATCAGGTGCAGCTTTTAAGTTTATCACACCACAGACACACAAGGGTGGAAGTATTTCATCTAAATCAGATCAGTGTAGCTGACTGCAGTGCTTTCAAATAGAGACAGACTTTAAAAAGAAGAAGAAAGATACCATTGCTAACCTCCATTTCTTAAATCAGAACTGAGTCACAAAAATATTGAACTGTCTCATACTATATTCAAGAACTCCAATGGCAATGATTAGAGCAGAAATCAGTGCAGCACAAGAGATGGTAGAACAAAGCAGTGCTGGCAACCTAACCTCTAAATGTATTTTGGTTCTTTACTTCTGACTCTTATCTCTGATTCTTGAACTTCAAAAATTTAAACTGCTTCAAGTTGTAGAGCTCCTTTCACTGTGGCTTCTCAAAAGCCAAAATATGTGGCTGTGGAAAGCAGATGATGAGTTTAACAGGTAGAAGCATTGCATTCTGAATGCATTTATGAGTGACAAAATGAGAAAGGGTATTTCTAAAGCTACTCATCTTGATGTAAGGATAGAAAAGAATAAAGAGTTGTCTAATACATATTTTCCTTGTCCTTATCAAGGACGTTTAGTCAAATGCAATGAGGAAAGTCAAAGATATGTTATTTGAGACAGTGAATTTTACAACTAAAATATCCAATAGCAAAATAATAAATGTTTATTCTTCAGTAGGCATGACATTGTATTTGAAGTATCTATAAAGTATTTAAAATGAAGATGTCACCTATAAGTAAATTCTACAGTTTGTGTTGTGTCAGATGCAGAAGTTTGTACCTGGAAACACCTGAGTCTGCAAGCACTGGGAGGGACTGGTTTGCAACCAGTCACCACTCCCAGTTTTACAGAATTCTTTGGATATCCATCCCCCTGGCTAGGATATTTCCAGCACTGCTTGCATAATGGGAATTTACTCACAAGCCACTTCTGCACAAATGTTAACACTGAGGCATTAACAAGTGGTTGGTACACTGGTTTTAATTGCCTTACCCTCTTTCCTCTTACTTCTTTCAGTGTTGGTACCCTCTGGAGAAGAATAAACCATAATCCTACTCAATATCTTTGTGTGTTTTGGAAGGCGTAAATTTAATCCTGGATTTAGAATGTCTTTCAAAGACAACACTGTAGGAAAAACCCTGCTCTTTGATGAAAAAAGTGAGAAAAACCCAGAAGACAACTTCACGTATTAGACATCCACTTTTGTTATTGAATCTCTAGATTCTGTGTAGAATCTGACCCACTGTAAAACTTCTGAGTGTGCAGTAGGTGTCAGGCAGTGTGAGCTCTGACCACAGGCTTTGAGATCTGACATGGACACAGTTTTACATTAGCAATTCCATCCCAGCACAAGGGCTAAAACATGTCCCTTAAAATCAACTGCTCAAAGAGAGCTAGCAGGAGTGAATCTGAAACTAAAAATCTTTCTTTCTGCATTTCCTACTTCATTTCTGGAAGCTTGGGAATTATTCCAAGAGACTTAAGGTCTTCAAAGACACACACAAAAAAAATAAAAAAAAATAAAAATAATAAAAAAATAAAGCAGGTATTTAGACATGAAGTAAACCAGCTAACGAGAACTACATGGAGTACAGGAGAAAATTAGCTGCTTTGATTTTTAAAAGTAGCAATTCACACTTTCTAGATATTTTTGTCCTTTTAGACCAAGATTTCTTTGGTCAGCAAATCTTTAGATATTTTTTTTCTTTTTTTACAAAGCCCAGGGAAATGGAAATCTATTAGAATATTTGCCCATCATCCTTAATACCATTGTCTGATGTCCAGAATCCTCTAACTGTTCACTTGTAAAATTAGTAGAAATGTAACTATTATGTGTATTGAGGTAAGAAAAAGTCAGTTCATGTCATTTGTAACTGTAGGCTGTTGAAGAGGAAGAGAAGATGGAAGGAATGTTAAGCTTCTACTTTTTTCTGAGCTCTGATAAACACAGTTCAAAACCAGAATACTGGGTACCTGCTTTGATCAGACCATCAGATTCTACACAGGTCTTGACAAAGATTCTCTTTTAAAAGTTGGAAATAAACAGTTAGAGCAACACTTTCAACCCAGGACTTACAGGATGTACAAATCTCATACTAAGACACAAAAAAGCAGTTGAAATAAAAATAAATGAGTGTTTTGACCACACAGAAGCTATATTAAACAAGTCATATATATATATATTTTTTTAAGTAGAAAAAAAAAAAAAGGCAGACAGATTTTACATCTCTGTTCACAATAATATATTTTGGTTTTCTGGTTTTATGCCCTGTGGGAATAGGGGTTTGATTTTGCTATTAGTCAATCCAGACAACAGCTTTCTCTATGTCAGACACTTTGGATATTATGAAATATAAATGGCAGTTTAAGATAAATCTCTCTCAATTATATTTCAATTCTGCTTCCTTTGGCTTTAAAATCAATGAAATTTGTTAACCACAGGGTGTAAGCATTGCATTTGATAAATTAAACTCCTAGGTGATTAAAGATGCAGCTGCTGGTCAGTGTAAATTACATAAATTATTTCCAGAATGCATTATTTGAAGGCACACACTGCTGAGTTTTTATGCAGCTTTTTGAATTCCAAAGAACATTCACTCATAAAATACAATCTGCAAAACTATGTGGCTTCTTGACACCCTGAAAACTCTCCCAGTTGCACATCAGTCCATCTGTCAGGATGTTATTAGTGTAACAATATGAATGGATTATTCAGTGCCACGTTGAATTTTCTTTTCCAAAAGGAAACAGAAAAGTATATCCAGTCTCAACATTTCAAAAGGGGAACTGTATTCTCTCCTAACAGTACAGTTGTAGCAGGAGTCCAAAACTTGATTCAGTTTTCCTGGGGGGACAACAAGAAGAACAATGAAAGCTCTCTACAGACACACAATGCAAAAAAATGCAAAATTTCCAACCCAGGAGCCACACTAAAAAGTATTGACTGGCCCTGGGCCCACCAGGGAGCAGAATGCAGCCCAGCTATCCAACTTCCTATGATAAGCAACCACTTGCCAAAAATTTGGAGCAAGGACAAAATCCTGCTCTGTACATTTCTTCTCTTGTCTCAGCAGGAATTGCACACAATAGCCTTTATGCAGGAGACAAAAGGTCTTATGACTGCACCTCTTTTTTATACTATCCAAAATCAGCCTTAATTAGTAACCTCAAATATATTTATACCGTGTCATGAGCAGATATCAATATTAGATGTGTTTGGTTTCTCAGACAAACCAAACAGTCTTTCTTCTGTATTGCAAGCTACGTTTTGAAATTCAAATTACCAGAAACTTGAAAAATATATTTTATCTTGGAAATGTCTTCTAATGTCTTTGGAACTATTGCCAAATCTACAGCAATCTGCCAATAAAACCTCCAACCTTCACACGACTGGAGCCAGAATTTCAAAATTAGCCACAAGAGTAAATTCCTCTCCTGATTTTGAAGCTGAGGAGAAACTCTCTTAGTCCTGAGTCACCTGGGAAGACCTCGAAGGTTAAACAGCTTTCCTCCCCAGCTGGTTTGAGATGCTGTGTTTACAATGGACCCAACCCCAGCCCAATTTCCAAGGCTACAACTTAGCCACCATCCATCCCCACACAAACACCAAGAAGAACATTGTGCCAACAATTGCTGAATTAAAATCAGGTGGGTACTCAAAGTTAATAATACACTTAGGATTCTAGGCCAGGTGTAACAATTTACGTGCAGTTGACACTGAGAAGAACCTGCCTGAGGAAGAATCACTCATAATCAAAGTTATACCATGAATTATGAGAAGTTCTAATTACAGCTGGAATACTTTTAACTTTGTGTTCAGCTGAGTACGTAAGAAACCAGCAATGAAGGAGCCATCACCCTGTATTTGGGAGCTTAAGTAAATGAACATGTAGTTGCTACACAGTCCCTAGTGCTCAGATAGTCCATGCTACCTCACACTGTGCTCCAGGGAGTACCATTCTTGTCACTTTTGATGGCAAGTGATAGTTGAAAGTCAAGCACTATGAGAGTTTTCCAAAGCAAGTTTAATGCTTTCAGAATTAAGTTGGTCAATCAGGGATGTTTCAGGCAAAATGAAAGAACATATAGAATTAAAGTTGGTCAACCAGGGATATTTCAGGCAAAATGAAAGAACATATAGAATTAAGTGGGTCAATCAGGGATATTTTAGGCAAAAATGAAAGAATACACAAGTCAGGAATCACATGCAACCCCTACATATAAATTAAGTATATGTAGGCCTCAGATGTGCACATCATGACAAATCCTGGAAACATGCATACAAGGAGTACTTTGTGTACAATATAAAGAGCTTCCACAGTCTGGGATAAGCAAAAATATTACTTACACATTTGTCATCTGATCCACTGGCTATAAATCTTCCACAAGGAGACACTGCAATTCCACATGGATAGCAGCGGCTGCTGTGCCCTTCAAACCGACGTTCACACCTTCAGAGAAATTTCACTCTTATTAACACCAGCTAAAACCACCTGGTTTCCTGCCATGCTCATCAAATTCTGCTGAAGTCCCACCCAGTTGTCCCAGTATGCAAACTTACTAAGTCAAAGCCACACATTAAGTCTTAAATATCTCCCCAGCAAAGTTAAAATTAAAGACGATTAATGGCTAAAAATAAAATTAACACACAAGGCAACCTAGCTTTTGCTCAAAACCATGCTTTGGCCCAGTCTATTTGATAGAAAGACCATTAGGATTTAGAAAGAAGGAGCTGTGATGCCTCCCACTAATCTACCCCTAATTAACCATCTCATCAGGGAAAACCAAAGTCCCCCCATTAAGAGGAGGGTGTTGTGAAGCCAGTCTGCTCCCTGAAGCTTTAGAAGTCTCCTTTGAGTATCAGAGGAGGATTCAGTATGTGGAATCATAACATAAATAACTATTCCTTTCTTTTCTTTCACCCAAATCTACATATTTAACCTGTGTTGCTCTACTTACATGCCTACTCTACGCACTAATTTCTTGGATCTTCCACTTTCAAGAAAAGCAACATCCAAATGATATTCCCAACTGGCAAACCTAGCTATCTACCCTGCAGCTGTAAATAACTTCTTGCTTCTCTGTAAGAATAGTTTAAAGGAAGGAATGAATTTAATTTGAAAGCTGAGCAGTTGCCCCACTTCAAAATATTTTTCATGAGATGAAGATTAATACCCTGTGATAATACCCTGATTAATTAAAACTCTGATTGTCAAGAACTGTGATTCTAGAACCTGATTTCTTGGAAAGAATCATGTAAGGGAAACAACAAACCTCTGCAGAAACTTTTTTTTTTTTTGTCAGTATTAGGTAGCCAGAAAGATGAGAGTATTCATGTTACTTTGCCAGGGACTGCAGACTGGTGCTACAACTGCTTAGTGAATATTCTAAATTAATTTAACAAAGTGAAGAGAGCAACGCCTTGAACTGATAGTTTCTTCCTAACATAATAGAGGAAACTTCCTTTCTTCTGCACGTTTCAATGCACAGAATTATCATATCTACAACTAGAAGGAAATGAGATGTTGAAGGGATCCAGACCAGTAAAACAGAATTTAAAACTGTCACAAGAAATTTAAGTGGCATACAAACATATTAAAACACTTGGTATTTAGTCAAGTCTGCCTGTTTGGGTCTTTTAGATTTATTGTGTAAGGGAACAAAATTTTCCTTAAATCCTAAGTTTCTACACTCTTTCTGTGCATTGGTTTCACATCACTGGGATGCTGAAATGTGTCACCTACACATCCATGAACACAATCATTAAAACCAGGCAGGACTGGCAGATCAGGAGGATTTGCTGACATATCTAAGGGATATCTACAGGATATTCTGATCCAGACTTTTCCAAAAGATTGAAATTAATTGGTGGAGACAAGAGGTACAGATACCCTTGAATCATTCCTAGATCACTGACTTCAGGAAGAGCTGTGATGTCTTGAAAATCCATCCCACAGAGACAGTAGAAGGAGGCAGAAGGGTGAAATTTCTTGCATCTCCTGGATAAATACGAGTCTACAATGTTTCATCATAAAGAACGCTTTAAAACCTTCAAAAAATGCACACATGCATCAGCTTTTTGCACTTCCTGATCACTAAATGTCTGTCTGACACTTCCTTGGTAATTCTGAAGCTTTAATGAAAGAAACTTCAATGTTCTCATTCAGACTCCCACTGCTCCTCAGCTCACTCTTTTTTTCACCACTTCCAAATTGCAGCCCAGAGACAATTTTCTTCCTTTCTCCCCAAGAAGCCATTCACTTGGGCAAGCTAGACTTAAGTTGCTCCTCACAATATCTTGGAAGTTGGTCAAAAGTCATTATCCTACCCTAATACATGTATTTATAGAGCCTCATAGCTCATCATCCTAACCTGGGAGAAGAGTAGCCAGAGTCAGTGGTTCTTCCAGAAAGATTTAGTCTCCTTCTTGGGCCTTTTTTTTCACAAGTCTGCTTTTTGGATTGTCTGGAGCTTTTCTTAGCTACAGTTATAAATGAGGAGAATGCAAGTATTTTTAAAAAAATAAATAAATAAATTCAAAATCTTCAGAAGCAGCTTTACAAATCCATGCATTTCACAGTAAACCAAGGAGGATTTTGAGCAAATCCAAAAGTCACCAGCAGTGTCCAAGATTCCCTCATTTATTGGCAACATCACCTGGCTGGGTGAGGTTGGCTGACAACTTCAGAAAGTTAAAATGCCTTTTCTTGTACCACCCTTAGAGGAACCCATAAGATTTTCTGGCACTGCCTGAAGCTACCTTGGAATTCCTCCAGGTCAGTCATGAAAGAGACAGGTTCACAGCTTTATCCAGTAAGGATGATAAAAATGGAAGTTGCAAAATACTCTCACCAACTTCAAGAACAAAAGGAAAGTTAAAAGATTTTTCACTGGGAAAAGACAATAAATAAATAAATAAATTAATACAGACTGAATGGAAAAATTCTTGTGGAACTCAGAGCAAAAATATCAATAGATCCAAAACCTATAAAGCTGCAGGCCAGGATATTATGTCTGAAGTTTTACTCTAAGCAGAGATCAAAAAAGAACCTGAGCACTCTGCTGATTCCTCAGTCAGTTATGAGAAAAGGAATGCATGTCAGAATCATAATAAAAAATATCAAAGAGCATGAATAAAAGAAACAACCAAGAGTCCCAGGGAAAATGTACAGTTACTCTGAAAATTATTTCCCATGCTTTCAGCTGAAGCCTTCAAGAGCACCACACTGGAGGGATTTTTTCCTACTTCCTCAGAATTTCATACTTCACAGTGTTATTAAAGTAACAATGAGTAGAACTTATTAAGGGCAAGAAGCAGATTAAACAAATCCAGAAGAGTTTTCACTGTGGGCATCCAGGGAAAATATTTACCACTAAATCAAAGAATTCAAGTTGAGATCTTGCAGTTAGGGTTACTACCCACAACACTAAACAGTAGAAATGAGGAGGTGGACACTGGACAAGATTTCACTAAACCAAACCTTATTCTGGCAAACCCAAAGAAGAAATAAAAAGAGGTCATTCCAGAGAGAATTCAGAACACAGGGATAGCTGATGGACCAACTTCACAAATTAACAACTTCAAGAGATTCAAGGTCCTGGCCCACCACGGATTGTTTAGGAACTAATCTCTCCTGGAGGCACCCAATAGTGCAAGGGGTGGACTGGATTTGGTTGGACAAGACCTAAGAGCAAGAAAAAAAAGAAGTTTTTACTCTGTGTAACTGTACAGTAGACCTAACAGTTCAAGGGAGACTTTTTCCAGGTTCAAGGAGGGCTTTCCAAAGAGCCACTTCAAATCTATGTGAAAAACACCTGCTGAATACATTAGGAAAAAGTGAACAGTTTTCTTCCTTATGAGAACTCAAGAACAGATTTTAAACTACAGAAGACTCAGTCTCTGGTCTGAACAATGAGAGAGAATTTAATTTTTAAAAATTAGAGGGGTTTTTTTCCCCCTAAAAGTTACAAGCAAAGGAAAAACAATGATTTATTTTCTCTGTTTCTTCTCCACAAGTTATTACCATTGATCACTGTGTAACAAACATGCACAGATACAGATGAAGCAGCCTTAAAATATGTAGCATTAAGGACTTGAGCCACCTTTTTTGAAGTCTGGCTAACAGAACTCAGTGATCACCAGAACATACTCACTTTGCCAAATTAAATATAGAGCAAGAACATACATAAATTATTCCCTTCTCCCCAGAACATATTCATTTAATTGATTGTCCAGATTTTACACTTTAACTATTTTACCATTCACCTGCTCTACTTATATATTAGTATTTAGAAACACAGAAACAGATAAGTGATCTGTGAAAAGCTTTCTACTTTTTCATTACTCTTCAGCACCACAGCTTGAGGAGTTTATTAGAAAAACATAAGAAGGGAACAGATTCCAACCCCAGCAGTCTCTGGTTTCATTACTTTCTGACATTCAATAATGTGGGTAATACAGCAATGCTTTTGGCAAGAACATATATGCCCCCTATAGGTTTAATTTATCCTTAGCATAGAAAGAGAGAGAAATTAAAGGATCATTAAGCATTACCTTAGTAGAAAATACAGTACTAGAAAAATTACATTACATCTTCCAGTAACTACATGCTTACATGAACAAAAGGCCAATATGAAATTATTCTTTAAAACTTAAATATCCTCCCTGTCAAAAAAAATTAAAAAAAAAATTAAAAGAAATAGAGGTTTTTTTTTCCTGCACAACAGAGACTGCCTGACATATTCCTGAGCAATGTTCCCCCACTGCCACTCTCATCCTTTGGCCTCCACCTTTCCCAAGTACAACACTGAAAGGTTTTTAGAAAAAGTGCAGCATTTTTTTCCTGAGTTTGAGAATGTATTATGCAAATTTACAGCACTACCCACCCAATAACCTTGCTATAATTACATTTGCATTTTTTAAAATGCTGTACCCTAAAATTTCCCTCTTATGGCAGTAATGACATGCTGGTTTGGAGCCAACATTAGCTTAAGATATAGGTGATAAATCTTGACCATGAAATGGCTTCCACATAAGTAACTACAACAGAGGAATCAACGTTCTGTTTCTTTTCTTAAAATTGGCAAATTCTAATTAGCCTTTAATTTTTCTGATTTTAAGAACTGACTTTAGATCTGACTCCACACCCAGATTTCTGCTGCCATATCTACCACAGCACAGATGACAATTTTGAATAAAGATAAAACATGACTTTTTTTTTTTTTTTTCATTCTGAGGTATCTAAATCAGCCTTACCTCAGTGTTCTTAAATCCCACAGCTTGATGCCATCACCTGCAGCTGTGGTCATGAAAAGATTGTAAGCCTCAGGTTGCTGAGAGCTGAATGCTGACCCCTGGAAAATATGAAATCAAGGAGAGTTGGTGCAATAAAAGGAAGAAATAGAAGAAAAGCTGGAGTCAAACAGTTGATGCTGAGGATTAATTGGATTCCAACATGTTTCACACTTTAAACAGGATGCAATTTACACACACACAGATTTCTGCAGGTTTTTTCTGTCTGTAAAATATTATATCACCTTCATGCAAAGGCAATGAGTTATATTTAACAACGTTAAACTGTACAACTGTAACAAAATAGTTGAGGTGTAATTTTCCCATGGACTTATTTAAAGTATTAATGTTATATAACTGAAAAAAAAAATAGAAACCTGATCTATAATTTTCCCCCCAAGCGGTCAATTTTCTTTTCTGTACCACAAGTAGGTTCTGTCCCATGACTACTTGCCCACAGCTTAACATTTTTCTTGATTGAATTAATTGAAACCACTAAGCTGACCAAGCAAAAAGAAAATCCAGAACTTGAAGCTCATGTGTGTTACAAATAGTCCTAAAATAGTTAGCACGATTTTAAGTGTTTTACCAGATCACAACTCGCAGGAAAACCCACAAGGAGTTACACAAAAGTAGTAATGAGGAACTGTTTTAAACCCACAGAAGCAAAGAATTTCCTACTGGGAATGAAGAGCCACATTCAACCAAACCTAACACAGTAGGAATGCCAGCATGTATGGCATTGTAAGACCTCCAGACTTTCAAATCAGTCTGCATGTAAAATTAAAAATAATTATATAAAAAAATAATAAAAAGGATGGGGTGTTTTTTTGGTTTGTTTTTTTTTTTGTTTGTTTGTTTGTTTGTTTTTTGTGGTTTTTTTGTTTTTTTTTTGGTGCTGTTTCTGAAGTTTTAGAATAACTCAAATGACTTCAGATTCAACTTTTTTGGTTTAAATCAGGGGAAGTTCATGCTGAGCTGCACTATTAGCCTGACACCTTTATCACACAAACCTATGGACTTGCCCATCCTTCCCAGCATATAAAAAACCTTTTTATAAGTATAAATTTTATTTTTATCTCTCACTTTTTTTTTCTTTTTTTTTTTTTTTTTTTTTTTTTTTTTTTTTTTTTTTTTTTTTAATGGAGTTCTACTGGTACTAAAAGTTAGTCAAGTGTATACCTTATTCTGGCAGATCTGATGAACTGATTTGGTGTGAATTTCTGGGATCACTGCTGTGCTGCAGCCTGCATTGAGGTCAAAAACTTCCAAGGCTCGGTTGCTGCCAGCTGTGAGGACAACATCTGTACAGGGCTCTGTGTTAAAGTTAAACTGAGCTAAAGGAACAAAAGCATCCAGACAGACAAGACAACAGATAAATCAAGACTGTTGTATAGATGGCCTGATGAGGAGCAGCAAATCTTATAGTCCATATTTATTATAATATTTGTTATTTCTTACAGTCAAATTTATGTCCAAGGCTGATGTCCAGTATTGAAAAAAAAAAAAACAAGCAACCAAAAAACAACCAAACTCACACACACACACAAAAATCCCACATCAAACCCCAGCATTTTTACTCTAGTAGAAAAAGACCAGCAAAGAATCTAATGCTTATTACTTTAACTCAAGTTTATCCATGCCATTAAGTTGAACGACCTGTGAAGAAAGTAAGAAACACAAAGGATACAAGAGTAGAAATCATTGACTGCTGAAAGGCTGGTTATCTCCATGGTTGAAGCCATAGAAAATTTCTGTACCAATTTGCAAACACTCCTCTGTTTGTACCTGCAAAAAAAAAAAAAAACAAAAATTAAAATCCCAAACTAATGCCAGTGTTACTGGAAGAAGTTGTCATTTGTGGCCACCAGTAAACTCCCATTGGAAGCAAAAAGCAAACCAAAATGTTTTCTTTCATTATGAAAAAGTAAAGGCAAAGACCTTTTGACTGGTTGCTAACCTCTATTAATTATTAACTTGGGAAAAGTCCTTGATCTGGATGAAAGCAGCACAATGTTCATTTATTGAAGACAGAATCTTCCATCAACTAAACTCAAATAAAGCTTCATGTATATCAAATGTAGAAAAGAAAAACAATAAAAATCAAGTGTCTGTGATTACAAAGCAGAAATATTTTCAGCAAAACATTTCACATGCTGATTACAGGGCAGTGAGAAATGAGGAATTTCAGTATATTTCAGACTTCACAGTTTTTGGACACAATACATTTACCACATCATGGACATTCAACTGGAAGTGCAAGTCAACTAAAATCCAGCCAGACACTGTGGACACACACTGTACATTAGGTCTTGCCTCTTGGAGCTTAAAACTTACACAGTTTAGGTTTTTGTTGCTTTAATAACACCTCTACAAACAAGAAATTAACAGGCAACACAGAAGCCAAGTAATCAGATCATGGAGTAAAGATATTAAATAGTTCTTGTGTCTATATTTCAGTATATACCTTAAAATCCACATACTTTAAAATCCATATACCTTAAAATCCAAGAGGAAATTTGTGTTTCCTTGTATTTAGTTTTCCAGTCTATTTATTTGATTCCCATTTCAAACAGAGTACGTGACTGAAATATTATAAGAGCCACAACAAAACCAGAATATTGACCAGAAATAGTATGTAAAGAATCACAAGCAATGGTGGCTGAATTGTGAAACCAATTTCAGCTGACTGAAAACCACAGATGATTTATCAGTTTCAAGAATTCCTAATCAGAACGTGCATCATACACCTTTTTAAACTAAGTAATTTCTCTTCTTAAAAAAGTATATTTTTAAAAAGTGACAATTTCACATTATCAGCTAACAGGCTTCAGTGTTGTAACCTTAATTCTGTATGTCCTTCCACTCAAAATCTGAAGTTCTAATATCAAAGAAAAAAAAACCTCTTCGAGGTTATTTTTTTTAATTCTATTTTGTCTAAATATTTATATACAAATGTAATAAGGTCTTCTATACACATATAGACCTGAAAAACATTGAGAGCAAACGAAGAGCAGAGAAACTCAGCAAAAGGCAACAGCCACTCAAACAAAATTTAATACTTTGATGAACACTAAAATGTTAACAGGCAGAAGATGAAGCTTGGGAGGTCCCAAATGTAATAGTAACAGGAAATATAGTAATATAGTATTTATTACTATATATAGTAATATATATAGTAATAGTAAATAGCAATAGTAAAACACTATTTGCAGCAGTAAAAATATGCACCATACAAAAAAAAGAAAAAAAAATTACTTGACACTTCAATTTGATTTTCTATCATGCCAGACCAAAATATTTTTATAATTATTTTTAATTTGATTTTTTTTTTGGCAAATTTTATTTACCCTTTTTTTTTTTTTTTAATTCTGTAATATTCTTGCCCCCCAGCTCACCTCACCACCCAAATACATCCTAGATCAAACTGCAGGTACTTTAATTGGTTTGTTAATGAGAAATCCCCCTCACCGTTTGAGCTCATCCTTGGTCGTGTCTAAATTCAGACTTAACAGATGAAATTCAGCTCCACAACACAGCAATATAAATGCATCCATAAAATAAAACTGTGCAAAGTGTACGCTCTTAGGGAACATTTCTTTGCCCTGAAATGAAAAGTAAATTATTGAGAAGGGCTTCCAAGATAATGAGTGTGTTCTGTTTGAGATTCCTGGCATGAAGGCACAGTCTCTCTGTTATCCTAGAAGGTAGCATCCCTTCCTAATTTTGATACCTATTAATCTCAAAACAAAGTTTTAATTCTCTTTAAATTAGTTGGCAGTAAAGTCAACTGAATCTAATATCCTTTAATCCATACTCTAAATTTTTTGGAGCTGGGGAGTAGGCCACAAAGTCAAGCAGAGCTGAGCTGAGGAAAAGAGATTCCACAGGGCAGACAATAAAACCCAAACTTCCAGACATGCTCAAGACTTTTTTCTACCAAGTTTTTTTTTTTTTCTTTTCATAATTGTCATGATAAAAACCTAATTTAATCCCCAGAGACCACTCAGATCATGGGATCAGCTGGAATCACCACTCAACTCAGCAGCTTTGAAAAATAATCAGGCTGTTCTGTTAAAATGGAAGTAGATGAAAATACAAAAAAATGACCTCTGTGAACCAAAAAGTCTCTAATTACCAGAATTAGGGCAGGTTCATTATTGCAGATTGACCAGATCCTTACAGTTCTGTCTTCTGAGGCAGAAATTATCCACTTCTTGTCATGGCTCCAGCCAACAGAGCTAACTGCACCATCATGACCTAATAAAAATAATCATGGAAATGTCATTAAACCCATTCCTTGAATTTATACTTTTCTTCAGAGTTAATCATAGTAGTTTAAGATTAAAATATTTAACACACAATACTAAAAAGCTTTAAATGCAGGCTTCAAATGGTTGGGTTAAAACCTGTCGCAGTAAACCAGTCACTGAATTATTTTACCCCACCAAAAACCATGGAAAACTCTCATTAATAATCAAAATTATGTCAAAAAAATACCAAGTTCTTCTAGCTGAAATCTCATGCATTTGTATGCCATTGTCTCCATTGCCATAAGAGAGTTTTAATGAATTTATTATGACAGATAAGACATTTATCTTTGACAGATATTCACATCCTAAAAAAGGAACTTATCTAAATTTTCTGCAACTTGCATTTCAATAAAACTAAGAAATAATTCTAAACCAATACAAAAAACAGTTTGCCTCTAAGTTAACAGCAAAACCACATTCATGGATCTTTACTGTCACAGAAATACTGACAAATCCTCTCTCCACCCAAAACTGAACCAAAAGTACATCAGATTGTTGGCATTAACAGCAACTCTTGCTGCTAACAGTTGTAATTCTGTCTTTTCTCATTAAACACTGACTGAAAGGGATTAAAATTATTCCAAAATATGATCTGGAAAGCTCCTTGCAAGTATTTATAATGCTTTATTTTATTCATTAGTTTTCTGAGCTACCTATTTTTTGTCAAAATACAATGAGCATGTTGCTACAAGAGCTTTTGCAGGTCTCATTAGATTAAAAAATGTTTCAAAATCTTAGTTTAAAGTAGCACAATTTCCAGTTAATTGCAAAAATTTGCCCCAGTAAACAGACCTCTCCAGTTTGGTGTCACACAGCTGAAGACAAGATAGAATTTAAAATGCCAGAAACATCACCCAGTAGCTAAAATCAAACTTGACCTAAAATTATATCAGTGCTTATAAAAAAAAAATGAAAAAAGAATCTTAAAAACCTAAGAAACTTTGGCCCATACTATTCTAATCTGTCCAGCTGAAATGTCACTTATCCTTAAAGCATTCAGAGTTCTTCTGCTGCCCTCTTGTGCACATTTTCTCCTTAGTCAAGTGAAGTTTTATAGATAAAACCCCAAGATTGCTTTAAATTAAAAGACTACTGAATTTGTCAGCAATGAAGATCTGCTATGGCAACCAAAAAGCTTATAAACAAGATATTTTCATTCCCAGTCAATTTTTGTGCTAATATCTGTTAAAATACACTCCTGCAATACCATTACAATATATTGCCTTTATTATTTCTCTTTAATTATTGTAATATAGAGAAGTGATGAACCTTGCAATATTTCATCACAGATTTATATTTACCTCCCAGAAAAGTGAGTAATGGGAAACCTGAGAGGCAGTTTAAGTCCAGAACAAAATTAATTAATCAGGAAAGGAACTTCTACACCTTGGATCAGCTGTATGCTCTCCCCCTGCAGTCTTCCCAGGGTGGTATAAGTAGAATCATTTTATTACTATTCCATTTTAAGTTAAGCTCTAATTTTTAACTAATGGGACTCATAAATTTACCTGAAAAAACATTATATGTATCAGTGAGATTGGAATTGAATATCAAAACACTTGTGTCAGCCAGGCCACAAGCCAGCATCTCTCCATCTCCTATTAAAAAAAAAAGTGTTTAACAATTTATATTTGAAAGCAACATGCACTTAGCATTCTGTTTCTTTTAATAATGAAAATCCCATGCATGACTACAACAATACAAACACCAGGTACTCATTTCAGGTGTTTAAAAACTTCAGTATGAACATCCCAAACTCCCACAGAAGAATTTGGTAGGAATCTGTATGCAATTAATTTCTTGTCCTGACATATTCTGAGCACAGTTATTCATCACAAAAAGATGTTAACTCCTCACAGAGAAAAAAGAGGAAAAGAAGGAAAAGGAGGAAAAGGAGGAAAAGGAAGAAAAAAAAGAGAAAAAGGAGGAAAAAAAAGAGAAAAAGGAGGAAAAAAAGAGAAAAAATAGAAAAAAAAGAGAAAAATAGAAAAAAAGAGAAAAGAGAAAAAAAGAGAAAAAAGAGAAAAAAAAGAGAAAAAAGACAAAAAAGACAAAAAAGAGAAAAGAAAAAAAGAAAAAAGAAAAAAAAAAGGGCAATAAAATTAAGTACAGAATTTTTAGCAATAAATCATATCCTTATGGTCATTTGTTAATATCTTAAAGTCAATTCACCTCTTCTTATATATTAGCAAAAAAACCCTACACATTAGTAATTCTGGTGATTATACAGTTCCTTGATAAGATAATCCTAAAAAGCACCTAAGCACAATCAGATTTTTCATTTGTACTGGTAAAGAGCAGGGGTACAAAATGCAGGATAATATAAGTGTACATAATGGCAATGGTTTGTGAAATTTCATTGTTTGCTAAAGAACTTTTCAGAAAAAAATTAAAGAGTAGCTAAATTAATTAATAGAAAGAAAAAAAAAAAGGGGGAAGGTAAAACAAGATCACAGTGAGAGTAAGGAAGGAAATTAAAGGAATTCATTGTTACTAATGTTCACTGTAAAAATATATTTTTAAAGAGGCACCAGTAGAACATTTCCTTCATAAACATCCCAGGCATCTTTACAAAGGGACAAGTAATAAATATCCTTCTTGTGCAGGATTTTGCAAGTTAAAAATTAGGATCAAAGAGTGCAAGGTATTGCCAGAAAGTATTCATGGCAATTACCCTGCAAATCCATAGTTTTAATTAACATGTCACAAAAATTTTCCTTCCTGCACACATACACAACTGTCCATTCTTATGAAGCCTGCACATACCAGAATACTGAAGGCAAAAAATTGGAGTTGGTTTACACGTCACAGCTATCTCCTTCTCATATTTGGTTGGAGGAGAACTTTCCAATGGATATTCTTTATTTTTACTTCTGAGAAGGAAAAAAAATGAAAGAAAATAAAAAAGTAAAGTCTGAAATACATGTGCACATCTATTCTATACATCTTTGTATAAACATTTCCTGTAAATATATCCTATAAATATTTAATATTATCCATTAAAACCAGGATAAGAGGAAGAATTAATTTTAAGCTGTAATACTTACATTAGTCCTACCACTCATGAATTAATGAGATCAAGAATTAACATGGACTTGCACAGAAAATGATTCCTAAGTTTCTATATAATATAAGTCTCTATAATAAAATACTTAAAGAACATAAATGTGAACTTGTTGGGACAATAAGCAACATGAAACATATCTCTATCTGTTAAAGCAAGAACTACACTGAAAATGTGTTTATCAAGATACTAAAAAAAAAATAAATAATGCTGAGTATCACAAAACACTGCAAAGCAATAAGAAATTCTCTGAAGGGCTTGCAAGGTGTGCAAGGATTACAAAAATTTAATTTTGTCTCACTAAGTGCTTAAGAATTTCTTTTTTAAAATGGAAAATTACATCATTAAAAATCCCTTCTGCTTTTATGTTTGTACTACATAGAACACTTTGTATGGAAAAAAATGGGTGTAATATCCTCCTTTAACATTCCACACCCATTGACATGAGAGTGACAGATCTACAAAAAAATTCAGTCTTTGTGTCCATAGTGCTGATGAACCCACTGGTCAGACTGGTCCATTATCTACACTCTGTTTCAGTCCATCAGAGGAACCTTGCACTAGCTTAAGATGCTGTGATTTAGGGGTGGATGGGGCACACAAGCTCAAACCACCAAGTTTCACTGTGCCACATCCAGTTATCTTCTGACTAGAATTGCAGCTTAAGAACTTGTTGGCTCAATGCCTCCTATGTATTCAGCACCTGTTCTTTCTAGCAAGAAAAATTTAAGAAAATTGATGTGGGTATTTTCTTTTACTCGATGTAACTGATAATCTGACAACCTGAATTCCTTCCTGCAGTCACTTCCTAGCAATTTTACAAAGCCTTTTAATTCCAATGATAAAGCCAACTGAAAAATTCCAATGAAAGATGCAACTAGAAACCATATTTGCAATAAAACTGTATTCATCATTTTAGTTTTCCCCTCCTCTACTGGAGTTGCTGGTTACCTACTTTTTACAACTGGTCTTCCACTTTGCTGCCTCATTTTTCTTCAGGTTTTTCTTTGGTGAAAACATACTCATTCTACAAGAAATAAGAGAGACTCTCCTGTATTAAGCATTAAACATTGCACGACTTTACTACAAAAAAAATAGTAAAAAATCCTCCCTCCTTATTGTGTCTACAAGTAATGCCAGTAGCTAAGATATTAATGTACAGATTGACACCAAGATAATTTTCCAATGACCTAATGCTCAAGTTTGCACGTACATTTTGCTTTCTTTATTTGTTAGATAATGCATTTTGAAGGTCAAAATCCAGTTCTCAGACATCTATTTCTCCAAGCTGAGGAAACAAGATTTTAATCAGATGAGAGACAGGATGCCTAATATGGATTTTGAAAGGAAGTTGAGCACTGACCAGATGTGAAAATCTTGTTTTACGAGAAAAATTATTTGGTTGGATAACATCCTGTTTTTCAGGTGTGATTAATTCCAGTCTTGAGACTATATTAAGTGAGGAAATACCCCACACCAATTAAACAGGCAAAAGAATAATCTCTTTACTCACTGTGGTGCTGCTGCATAACCCGATGACTTAATTTTATGATGGAAAACCAGTGGCTGATCTTTTACTGTGCTTTTCACTCCTAGGGCAAAATAGTTTTTCATTAATATATATTTAAGCATTATATTTTTACAATTAAGGCAGATTCTTCTTTAAACTAGCACAGAAGAAATATTTTGTCTCCTTATGCTATGAAACCCACTTATGACCAGTTGCTCTAAAATTCTGAGAAAAGGCAAGAAATATAAAGTGTTAAGTTGCACAACAGCCCTCCTCCAATAATATCAATGAATGGGAATTTCTTTTAACTTTAAATTAACAAGGATGTTGTTTTCTGAGATTTTCCCATCGTTTATTCCAATTCCAGCTTATTTTATGCTTTAGGCTTTATGTGCACTCAAATACTTGCACCTCATATTTGGAATATGGAATGCATCCAAAGACCACTAACAACTCACCTAGTGGGTACACAGAAATGTTTGGGGTTTGTGTGTATGCACTCTTGATCTATCAAACAAGGCTAAAGGTATAATCCTTGACATCCTAACAGGTCCAAAGAGTAAAATCAATACTTTAAAAATATATTATTTCTACATGCCTGCAGATGCCACGTCTTTCCTAAAGAAAAGGTGATGATGAAAAGATAATTGTGTTGGTGTTTTTTGGACTTTGCTTTAGTGTTCCTAAGCCAAGAGGTTACAAGGCTTCAACAGCAAATGGAAGTAAGATTTTTTTTTTCTTTTTAACAGGAAAATAAAAAAAAAAAAAAAAAAAAAAAAACTAACAAAGACAAAAAAATTAACCCAAGCAGGTGACTCAGGTTAAGAAAGAAATGACAAGTTATACAGAAAAGTATACTGCATGCTATGGAAAAAGAAAAACTTATGGAAAATGTAAACATTTTACACTCTTTATGAAAATCCCCAAGTAGTTCAGAGAGGATTTCTTTTTACAAGAAAAAAAACAAACAACTTTATTCTTTGGCTTTAAATACATACGTAGGATATGAAATACTACCAGAAATATAAAATTCAGCCTCCCAACTGAAAGAAAAACAAAATACAGTATATATTTAAAACAAATAAATATAATGATTTCATAAGGCACCAGGTAGTTGTGAGTCAGTTACTGCTACTAAAAAAAAAACTGGATTAATTTACTTCAAGATTGGCTTATGCTTACCAAGGGTTTTGTTTGAAGAGTCTTTCACTTTATTCTTTAAAAAAAAAAAAAAAAAAAATCAATGCAATGCAATGCAGACTAGGAAGAGGTGTCAAAATTTCTTTTTAGCTGTGTGCATGTGTCTGTTTTTGATATCAGATTTTCAAAAATAAAAACAGTCAGTGTCAGAAAAAAAGAAAAAAAGAAATAAAGGACAGTCTAACTCACAGAGGAAAAAAAAAATTAAAATTATTCTGTACCTGGCAATAACTGATAGGCTGGTTTTGTTTCCACTGAAGGCAAGATTGCTCTGCTGAGTTCTCACCAATGCATCAAGGTTAACTTCCAACAAAGCAATCAGATCTTCAAACATTGAGGAGATCAAGCATAAAATCTGCAGCAATTACACCATAAAAAAACCCAATTATGACATAAATAGAATGGGGTTAAGTTCCAATGCTGAAGCATTTATATATTGAAATGAAATAGCTTTTTTCTTTTCTGAAAATTGAGAAACATCTATGGGTTTAGTCTCAGAGCATTCAACAGTAAAAAGTGGCTAATTCTGCCCTTTAAAAATATGTTTGTTCCTTAAATATCTGTCTTAACAGATTTGCTCACCTACCAGTCACAGAAATTCCAATACCTCAGACAGTAGAAATATTTCTGCAATAAGAATTATGTGAAAAGAAGCAAACATGGAAGAATTAAGAGTTTAAGAGACATGCTGAGGACATGGTAACAAAGTCATTTAAAACAAAATCCTTCCTTAAAACAAAAAACTGCTCTGGTAAACACAAAGAAAAAGCCTGGATTCAGTTCAGTTCTGTAGGAAAAATGCGACATCAAAAATTCTTAATTTTCTAATTTTCTTAAAAGCCCTCTTAGTGACTCCATGGAAATTTTCTCACAGCTAAAAGAGTTTTCACAGGTTTCTTGGAAATCTCTTGGAAGGATTCAGTTCACCCTCATCTGTTTGAGAAAGGAGTAACAATGCTTATGGTTGGGTTTTTTTCCCCCACAAAGATTGTCTCTGCTTCCTCAGTGGTCATTCTTGACATGCATGGTACAGGCTAAAAGTTATAACATATATATTTAAGCATATAGAATTGAACACTTTTTGCTTATTAATGACTTTGGGCAATACACAAAATGTGGAAGATTTAAAACTACAATTATTCAAACTACTAGATAACATCAGCCCTCTATGGGGAAAAGGCAGGGTCATTCCCACCAAGCATATATGTGCACATGAACTTCTAAACAAAATTCTTAATTAAAATTTATTGAAAATAACTGGAAATTTAAACACTCATTAAATAAATGTTTATTATATACTTACCTTTCCATTAACTGCCTTCCTTGTTACTGCACACAGTCTGGCAACCCAAATGCTGAGGTCACTGTAATCTTTACCAAAAAAACCACATTGATGTAAAATTCTATTTGCACTTCAAAAGAAAAAGTTATCACCAAGACAGGAGAAAAAAAAAATAAAAATAAACTGCTCGTACTAATTTGACACCACCATAATCCATTGTCTTCAGTTTATATCCTCCTGGCTTATTCCCACGTTGTAAAGTGGGAGTAGAATAACATTCCTTGTGTTCCTAGGGTAACATCTGTTTTAAAACACTGAGTTCCTACTGGATTCTGCTATTCCACAACTTAATTCCTATGTTATTTATATCAGATAGCAAAGGAAAGCCATCACATTAGGGTGTAGCCAGATATTTTATAATCATACCTTTGTAGGATAAAACCCCTTCTAATTCAAAGTTTGCCAGATTAATTAGTAACAAGCCAGTAGAGCTTCCTATCAAAAACCAGTTGGTCTTCAGGGCAGATGATCTATTAAAAAAGGAGAAAAAAAATCAGTTTGATAAAGAAGCTCCTCACACTACCACACAAGACACAGAAACTGGGATTTTTAAATACTTGTTCCCCCATCCCAGTAGAGCCAAAAATTAATAAACCACACCACAAGTAAAAATATTTTTTATTTATGGCATTTTTAAAAATTCTGTAAATCAAATGGTGAAGTTTTGAAAACTAGGAGACCAGAGTCCTTGGTTTTATCTAAATGCTCATTGCAAGTCTGAAAACATTTCAGATTTACTGTGATTTGTGATTTGTAGAACAAAATCTGTAACAATTAGGAGATGGTGTACAAGCACTGCACACACAAAAAATAAATTCAAACAAAGAGGCAAAGCCACTTTTATTCTTATTCTTACCATCTGTAGCATGGACACACATCAAGAAATCAAATTTAAGGTGTATTTGTACATAGTTGAACCACAAAACAAACAAACAAACAAAAATAGGGGGAAAAACTAGGCAAGGCTGTGTTTGGATGCCACAGCTAAGAAAAACTGACAGCAACATTTTGATACGTTTTCCACATAAGAGTGGAAATCATTTCAGGCAATCATGTCCAAAAAGGGCATGAAATGAGAATGAATTAAGAAAAAATTCAAATGGAAGTGTTGAAACTGTTACAGAAAGCCTGCCTAACACAAGTTGCAAACCATTTTATCCAGAACGGTAGAAGATAATTTCTTCATGAGCTGTAATTTTCTATGCAAGAATGGAATTGCCTAGTAACTGGCTCTGGATTATAACAGAAATTAAAATAATAATAAGAAACCCCACTAAGAGTCAATAGCTGTACATGAAAAAAGGGGTAATTAAGATTATAAATAAAATTGAAATTAGAAATAAAATTAGAAATAAGTGCATCTATTTCCTCAGGAAAACAAAGTAAAAGTTGGGTTTCACACTCTAATTAAATTTTCGGTTGGTTTGGGGATTTTTTGGCTGATTTTCCCTGACCACCTGCTATCAAGAGATGCTAAAATGGATAATCACAATGCCAAAAATTATTTTTCAGAGCAGAAAACAGTTTTAACTCTATACAAGTATATAACCTGCCTGAGAACAATCCACCAAAACTCGCAGATCCCTAAAACACATTCTTTGATTTCCCTGCTGCCTTTTTAAAAAAATAGCAAGTTTTTTTATTTTTCAATTGCATTGAAAATAATCCAAGAACCAAGAGAAAGTCCTAGGAATAGGTTCCAGCTAAATACTTGGGGGTATCTAAAAGGACTTACTGCTTTTCTTCATTATGAAAAGATGCTGCAAAGTCCCAGTGTTGAATTAAGAGGACAGGCAATGATGTTTCCACTGATGCTTCTGGTCTCGTGTTGGTTTTTTTGCAAAGCTTGGAAGTATTTTGCCCTTCACCTAAGAGAGAAAATCAACAGAAGTAGCTACCAAAAAACAATGAAATAAGGAAAACAGATAGGATTTAAGGGAAAAGGAGAAATAGTAAAGTAGCATAAACTAGAACCACACAAGAAGTTTCTGTTTCAAAAGATGAATATATCCTAAGAGCAAGACTTCCTCAAATATATTTCCAGAGTAATGTTATTTTTAGTACCATCTTATTTCAAATACATAGAGATAAAACTCAAAGAGGCAATGGATTGGATTAAAATAACAGTTAATAATAATAATAATAATAGGCCTAGAAGCTTCAGTTGTAACTGAGGAATGGGACTCCACAGTAAATGCATTGGCCAGGGTTGTATTACAGACATAATTCTTTCCAGAAATGTCAAATAATCCCTTCCAGACATGCCAACACTCAACTTTATCTCAGCTTCAGCAAGGATTCCATGCCACACTCTGAGACTCATACTTCTATGTGGATTCTTAGGGTGTAAAAAGCACACACAAGAACAACCAGAATAAATGAGAATCAGCATCCAAGAAGCTCTGTGCTACCTTGTTCTTTTCCAGACAGCCCAAATTTCTTGTAAAATTTCTCTTGCTCTTTTTTTAAGTTGATCTGTGCCACACAACGGAAATTATGAGCACTGATTAAACTGAAGATCCAAAGCTGCAGGAAAATTAAAAAGAAATAGCAATAACCTTTTGGCACCAAACGTAAGGCTTAGGGGAATAAAAACTAAAGGTGTAATGCTTAAAAACTGTTGGTACAAATAATTCATTTTTATGTCTGGGATCTATTTTTGAACAGAAATTCAATTATACTCATTTCAAAGATTATCAAAGCATATAGTTAATATTAGCAAGAGCAGCTATTATCAGTTTGAATTGTACATCTAATTTTCACATGTTTGTGTGTTGAAAAAAATAAAAATAATTCCTTATGGACTATTTCCCACAATTTGCTCCCTGAATCACACACCCAAACTTCATTTCTATCTTTCTCTTTTTAGGCACCGCTATAGTTAAATCTCTATTTTTCTTCCCTATTCACTGACCAGTAACACTGAGGGAAAAAAGTTGGAAAAACCAGAGAAAAATATTCATAACATTAAAACTAAAGAGAAGGTGAAATGCATATTCATATATAAATTGACTGAAATTCCAATCTGCTACAACCATAGTCTCATCCATTTATTGCCATGTAATTCATTCCTCAGCCAAAAGAGAAGAATCCTTTTTTTTACCTTTTTCTCTTTTAAACAAGTGCATTTATAGCCTCGCAGTGTGCTCCTCTATAATCATTAACCATGCTCTGAATTTTTTTTCTGGTTTTCAAACCAGAGTTATTATGTTTTAATAGAGGTCTCACACACCGTGCATGGTTTGTGCAGAAAACATTGAATTCTTAATACCAAAATAACTGTTGGAACAATTCAAAACTTATCTGCAGATCATGAGGCTTATTTTATACACAGAGACATTAATAACAGTTGACTGTTTAGAAAAAGAGACTTTTTAATAGGAAATTCTTACCTGTCCTTCAGTACATCCAGTGATAATCTGTTTGTTTTCTTCATCAATTCCCAGACTTAGGAGAGGAAATGCTGATTAAAAAAATAAAGCTTTTTAGACTACACGTGTATCAAAGACATGATTAAAAATTTAATCTTCCTATTCATAAAGATGGAAGGAAAAAAACCAAACCAACCCCAACCCCAACCCCAACCCAACGCAACACAACCCAACCCAACCCAACCTAAACCAAACCAAAAAATCCCAACGGCAGACCAACAAACCAAAACAAACAAAAANAACACAACCCAACCCAACCCAACCCAAACCAAACCAACCCAACCCAACCAAACCCAACCCAACCCAACCCAACCCAACCCAACCAAACCTGACTGCAGTTCCTGTGGTTTCACAGCTCTGCCACAGTTTCCAGAGCCCTGGGCCAGGTCTTTCCCCTTATTGTTCACCTGCTGTTAATCTCATGGCCTTGCACCTGCAAACCCTGATCCCTTTAAGAACCCTGAACCCTTCAAGATAAGTTTTCCAGGGCAGCAATTGCCTCAAGCAACCCTTCCTCTTCTTTCCTGCCATGGGGTGTTAGCTTTTAGTTATTTTTTTATTTTGGAGCTTTCAAGTCAATACATGCCCATAGTTACAGATAGCTAAGAAATCTACCCTTGGTGTACTTTATGTGTTTCCATCCATGTCATATACAAAGCTTGAAAGAAAATAAGCACATAACACCTAGAGGTGGAACTGTAGCTACAAAACAAGAGAGCTCCATGTGGGCATCTCAGTGAAGGGCAGAGTTCACCTGCACACCCTGTCCAAAAAGAATTCTCTGTGAAAATGCACTAAAACTGCCTATCCAGAGGGTCACTTTAAAGGACAATATATTTACTACTGGCTTTAAAGGATAATGTTGATAACTAGCTAACCTACTAGAACTATTTTCACTAAATCAACCAAATACTTCAATAATAATTTTATATTATTTAGAGATTTTCTTTTTTGCTATGAAAAAGTATATATAAAAAAGCCTTTACCTGTTAGCACTCCTGACTGATAGATTAACTGACCATTGGAGTAGTCCCACACCTTCAGAGAAAAAACAAAGCAAACACCTACTTAAATCTCCAAGAAAAAAAATGACAGTGGCCATCATCTGGTTGAAACTGAGAAATGCACAGTTCACTAAATTACGTGTATTTTTTTAAGTGCAGCTCTACATTTTCCTTGCCTTAAAGGTTCTGTCTTCTGACACAGACACCAGAAGGCTTTTCTCCCAGGTGCAAAACTCAGCAGCAGTCACTGGAGCCAGGTGCCCATCCATTTCTGCCAGTCTGGCTTCCTTCTGGGATGAGCCAAAAGAAAAACAGAGTAGATTTCAAACTGGACGTGTCATTTAGTTGAAAGTTTTAATAATTAATAACTGTTGCTGGAAATTGTCAGATTTGGAATCAAAATATTAATTCAGAGTTTTCTTATGGGAACTCTGTGTATCATTAAATCACTGCACATTACACTTGCTGCTTCTGAATGAATGACACAGGAATAATTTATCAGATGTCCTCAGAATATTTTCTTTGAAGTTGTTGAAATGTCCTCAGAATGTTTTCTTGGAAGTTATTGAGATAATATTTCACTTCAGCTTCTTTAACCTAGTCTTCTCTCTGGTATATGATGAATTATTATTAGTTAATAATTATTCTCACCTACATGAGAAAAACGAGATGCTGACATTTCTGTGTCATGGCTTTATTTGAAAGTAAATAAATTAAGAAACCCTGACACCAGGGCTCCACAGAATGGTTTCTCACCTTTGCACTCAAGATGTAGATCCGATTTCCAGCACACACTGCCACTTGCTGCTCATCCGGGCTAAACCTCACATGGAGCACCATTCCCAAACCAGTTCCTATAACAACTCCTCCAGGTGTTAACCCTGCAGCAAGTTTAGTGGTGTTGAGACTCAAGGAAATATAAGATGCAGTGAGATCCTCAGAAACTTTGAATATCAGCTCTCTAACCTTATAGCTATGCCAGTTTCTCTTAGGAAGATGTACAGAACGACCCATATATGTATAGATATTTTATATTTACATATTTATATTTTATATATTTATATATAACATATATTTATGTATGTATATGTGTATATATTTATATATTTATATATTTATATATATATTTTGGCCCTGCTCTGGCAGGGGGGGTTGGACTAGATGATCTTTCGAGGTCCCTTCCAACCCCTAGGATTCTATGATTCTATGATATTTATATGTATGTTTATGTATTTAAATATTTTAATATTTTAATATATTTATATATGTATTTATATAGTTACATATTTAATAAAAATTCAAATATATTTAATTATAGCAGGCTATTGGAAAGCCCACAGACCCATGCACTGTCAGGGACAGAATTTTTGGGGAAGGATGGTATAGAGCCATGTTCATTTTGAAGGTAAAAAATCCTGCCTGAAGCCCAGCAAAACAAGGGGTTTGAAAAATAATTCTTCCAAGACAATATCCCAGCCACTGAGCTATCAAGCAAGGGGAACTTTCCATCTTTTGGTTTTAATTTTTCTGGGGAAAAGGGCTGAAAGAGGAAGTACACCAGTAAATACCATTACAGAGTGGGATGCTAAGAGTAGCTTTGAGACCAGGCTCATGGTTTTTCCTTCATGACTTCACTCAGATCATCTCACTGGTTCAAACTGGTTTCTGCAGATCCCAATTTTCCAATGCTACTTTAACTATGTGAGGAGATTTTGGATGTCTCATTAAATTTTAGGATTTCATAGGCAACAAATTAAATAGGACGCAGGTACAGTAACTATATGTGCACTTTTCTAGGGTTTTTTTTCTAGATGCTGAGGAGTGTTTCCACAATTGATCAAAGTCTCAAAATTTATCAGGTTGGAGAGAGAGGTGACAAAATGCTCCTTAACTTCAGGTGAGGGATTGCCTTTGCATCACTTCTTTTCTAGATGTATAGAATATGTGTATGTTCTATCAATAGCACTCTACCTCCTTGCACCTCCTGTGTGCATTCGTCAAGATCCCACACTATCACACAGTCACGAGAGGCAGAGCAGACAAGAAGGGGACTGGTTCTGCTTCCAAATGAGACTGCAGAAATTGGGTAAGGATGTCCTGACAAACGTAATGGCTGACAAATGCAGAAAAGAGTTCAACAAGTCACTCCAAACTGATTGCAAGCAAGACAAAGTTACAAATGGATAGTCAATGTGCAGTTACGATTATTTTTTTTTTCTTTACTGTTTCAAATTCACTTAATCTATTGAGTCTGGGATGGAGCTGACTTTGAGAGCCTTGCATGGTGCAATGCTTTGGATTTTGGGATAAAAACCAGTGTTGATGTTTTGGAGGTTGCCAGTGTAAATGTTTTCTTTTTTTTTCCCCTCTTTCCTCCTCCCTCCCACTCCCCATGAACAGTCTGGGGGTGCAGGAGAGGCTGGGAGAGGGCAGAGCCAGCCTGAGGTGGCAAAGGGACATTCCCCACCATACAATGTGCTCAGCAATACAACTGGGGAAATTAGATGAAAAAATTCCTATTGTGTGTGGTTTGTTTTTTTTTTTCTTCTAAGCTGACAATTGCTTGAAGCCTGGCTGGGCAATAGTCAGCTTGTAGGAGTTGATGGGTGATTGCTTTTGTATCTCTTCTTTTTTCACATGTTAAACTATCTTTATCTCGACCTGTGAGTCCTTTTGTCCATCCAGTTCTCTCTCCCACCTTGCTGGGAAGGAACAAGCAAGAGCCTGGGTGGTAGGTCAGTTGCCAGCCAGTGTCAATCCCCCACAAGAGCTTCAAGTCTCATCACCATTACCAAAGCTCATAACAAACACCAGGATCTTCCCAGCACCCAAGTGACACCTGAAACTCCTAAGCCACCCCCAGATATTTTGGTTTTATCTCCCTTTTTAGCCCCTTCCTGAAAGAGCAGGCAAATTTTGCTTTTACCTGTGCAGTCTCTGTGCTCCAGACACACAACTCGTTTGGGTGCCAGGGGAAAGCCCAGTGATGGTGACCACACGCCAGCTGAGCAAGGCCCTCTGGCAGCTTGCCTTTAAACAAATGCTTTTCACAGACAACCTCAGGAGTGCAGCTTGTCCCCCCAGAACCTCTCTCCCCATCACTTTCCATGACACAGCTGAAAAGGGCCCCACAGCCCAGCACTCCTGGGGACCGTCTTCACCCCAGGGGCAGCCAAGGGGGGTCCCAGAACTCCCTCCTCCTGCCCCCCAGGATGTGACCCTCACCAACAGAGCATGGCAGGACCATGGGCTGCCCCTCAGGGCTCTGTCACCTCCCAATGTCCCCTCAGCAGTGGCTGAGCAGGACCCTGATGGCTGCCCCAAGGCTCCAGTAACAGCCGCTTGGGGCTGTAACTGCCAAGAACTTTACTGTTGCTGGGATCTTTCTGTGGAACACAGGGCACCAAGGGGCTCTCCTCAAGTGTCCCCTCAGCTGCACGGTGTCCTGGTTTGGGCCAGGATTAGAACTGGTTTTCTGTCTTGTCATTTTACTTTCAGCTAAGTCTCTTCTAGGCAGCTGCGCTTGCTGGAATGAACAGCAAGTTTCTCACCCAGTGTCTGCATCCAGGACTGGTAACACTGGATGTTGATAGTTACAGCCAGAGAATGGTCTGCAGAACCAAGGATGAAGTTCTGAGGAACATCTTCTGTTCTGGAAAGAGAAATGGAGTTAAGGGGTCACACTATAACCCTCCTTTAGGGAGGAGCAGAGCGTATTCCATCCCAAACGCTTCATATTAGGGATAAATCTGAGGGATCACCAGGGGCAACTTCTTGGTTGGCCATCTGTGGTGTTCTGGGAGGCTTCCATCGTCTGTGTGCTCCTGCATCCAGCTCCCAACTGCTGCTGACTCCAGGAGCTCAGCCTGGGAATTTTCCAGGGGATGCCCTGCAGCCTCAGTGGGGATGTGAGAGTTACTGGGGGGAAGGAACATGATATCACTTTTGTGGATATTTATATTTGATCATTTTCCTCTTCATCATTGCTGGTGTGCAGATTGGTTTCCAACCCATCACTCTGTCTCCCTTACTCTCTCTCCTTTATCTTTTTTGTTTGGTTGGTTTTTTTGGGGGGGCATACCAGAGAGCATCTGTCATTTGGTTAATTGCCAGCCCAGTATCAACCCATGACAAACAGGGAGCAGTGGGGCCAGCAGGAGGAGGGAAGGGATTGTCCTCCAAGTGCCCTGTTCTGGTGGGATGCCACCTGCAGCATGTGCCTGCCTCTGGGCACAGCACAAGGCAGACATAGACCTGTGGGACTGAACACAGGGCAGGGCCATAAATTCCTCTCCTATGAAGAAAAGCTGAAAGTCTTGGGGGTTGTTCAGCCAGGAGAAGAGAAGGCTCTGGGGAGACCTTATTGCTGCCTTCCAATACTTAAAGGGATTTGTAAGGAGGATGGAGGGAGGGCTGTAGGGACTGAACAAGGGACAAGGGTTTTAAACTGAGAGTAGATTGAGGTTGGACAGAAAGAGGACATTTTTTATGATGAGGGTGGTGAGACATAGGAACAGGCCGCCCAGAAAAGCTGTGGGTTCCCCATAAATAGAAATGTTCAAGGTCAGGTTGGATGGGGCTTTGAGTGACCTGATCTGGTGAAAGATGTCCCTGCCTGTGGCATGGGAGTGGACTGTGTGCTCTTTGAAGGTCCCTTCCATCCCAAACCATTCTGTGATGCCACGATGCAGTGGGGACAGCAGAGATCAGCCTGTACCACTCTGTGGGGAAGCATCAACAAGAAGAAAACCAAACCTCTTGCTCTCCCTGAGTTTTTTGGATGTGGGGAGCAGTTGCCACGGTGGTGTGCTGGGGTCAGAGGGGATTCATTAGGCAGGAGAAGCAAACTGAGGAGAATCTCATGGATTCCAGCAACAGTAATGCAGATTTCTGCATCTGACACAGACTAGCCCCTGGCAACAGGACAGGCTGGATGATGGCTGAATGGGAAGCAGCTCCATAAAAAAGGATCTGGAGTTCCTGCTGGATGAGCTCAATACAAGCCACAGCTGCACCAGCCAACTGTGTCCTTAGAATTATTAATAAGACAGCAGCCAGTCCTGGGAGTGATCCTTCCCCTGTATTTAGCACTTGAAAGAAAGACCACACCTGCAGTGCTGTGCCCAGTTTTGGGGCTGTTGGAATTGTTTTGGGGGCTGTTGGTATATACTGGAGCTACTCCCAGTAGAGGGATGCTCAGGGGGCTGCAGAAGGTGAGGTATGGGGAGAGGCTGCAAGAATTTGGCTTTTTCAGCCTGGAGACAGCTGAGACATTATCATTGCCTCCAACCATATAACCAGAGCATAAGGGGAAGATGGAGCTAAAGGGTGGTTGAATATTCGAGCAATTTTCTGAAGAGAGGTTGTGGATTGACAGGAAGCTGAACATGAGCCAGCAGTGTGCCCAGGTGGCCAAGAAGGCCAATGGCATCCTGGCCTGGATCAGGAACAGCGTGGCCAGCAGGTCCAAGGAGGTGATTCTGCCCCTGGACTCAGCCCTGGTGAGGCCACACCTCGAGTCCTGTGTCCAGTTCTGGGCCCCTCAGGTCAGGAAGGAGATTGAGGTGCTGGAGCAGGTCCAAAGGAGGGCAACCAGGCTGGTGAAGGGACTGGAGCACAGATCCTATGAGGAGAGGCTGAGGGAGCTGGGGCTGTTCAGCCTGGAGAAGAGGAGGCTCAGGGGAGACCTCATCACTCTCTACAACTCCCTGAAAGGAGGTTGGAGCCAGGGGGGGGTTGGTCTCTTTTCCCAGACGACTTTCAACAAGACAAGAGGACACGGTCTTAAATTGTGCCGGGGGAGGTTTAGGTTGGATATTAGAAAGAATTTCTTTATGGAGAGGGTGATCAGACATTGGAATGGGCTGCCCAGGGAAGTGGTGGATTCTCCGTCCCTGGAGATATTTAAAAAGAGACTGGATGTGGCACTCAGTGCCATGGGCTGGGAACCACGGGGGGAGTGGATCAAGGGTTGGACTTGGTTATCTCTGAGGTCCCTTCCAACCCAGACAATTCTATGATTCTATGATTCTATGATCTCTTTTGCTCAGCAAAAGGTTCATCCCTGACTCTTCTGTAGCAAGGACCCTTGGGGTGCATCCCCAGCTTCCCCTGAATCTCAGCACACAAACACACTCCACGTAAATTTCCTTTCAGTTTCACTCCTCGAGTCTTGCTTATGGATACTACAGGGCTCAGCCACCTTCACTTTGTTGAAATTGAGGGGTATTCAAAACGAACTGGTTTTATTTTCACATTTTTCCGTTTGTGATCTCGGGGGGGTGGTTCTGCTGACAAATAAATTGTCACAAACTGTTGAAGGGCAACCTTACCCTAAGCGCATCACACCCGATTCCGGTACATTTCTCTTAATTTTAGGACCTGGTGGCCAACAACACGCTGTAGAAAAACCCACACATTCATTCAGCCCTTCACTGTGCCGGATTTGCCTCAAACTTTACAACTAAGCAAGTTTTCCTTTACCGGACTCACCGATACCCGCTCTCCTAACCCAAAAATGCCCCCAACCCCGCACCCCCCTCCCCGGGCACAGCTCTGGGACCCGCAGCTCTGCGTGATCTGCCACATCCCTCCGTTTGGCCACCGGAACCAAACCCCGGGCGAAGGGCGGTGCCGGTTCTGTCGGGGAAGGGGGGAGGTTCGGTTCGGCGTTGCCATGGCGACACCTCCGC